>CM068305.1:54150658-54750658 GCA_034768735.1 Schistosoma mekongi | reverse complement strand
GAAATCATGGTCTTCTATATGCTTCTGCTTGCTGTCAGCGAAGATGTATATTAAACGTATCTTAAGTGTTTTGTATTTGCCTGTTAATAATAACAAAATCTAGAACTTATTAGCAGAAAAATTAAATTACTACGCACAGCTCCGCCCCCTTATCCAAGCTCAAATGTAATGCAACGCGACGGTCACTTTTTATTTCCACTAAACTAAAAATAATCAGCTCAGTATTAAGTAACTCCACGATTTTCCTGAAGTGTTAGGAAACTGTCATAACTTGTGGAGTTGTGAAACAGTAATCACCAATGGTACTGACTAATAGTCTAGCTGTTACAAAGTGACCACAGTTGGGATTCTACCACTGGGATGACATCCAGTAATGCCGATGGTTAAACATTGGCTTGAGATTAGAAGACCCAAGGTTAGACTCTCAAGAGGAATCGAGGGTGCACATTGCTGAGGAGTCGCATCCAAGGACAAATCAGCTGTCCAATGTTCCCTGATTTCTAGAATTACCCAATCGATATCAATCTGTGACGAATATAAACAACTGAATTAAATACCGATCTTCACAAAACCACCTCGACATAACTAGTTTCGATTATTTTTCGTTAAAGATGCCCGGATTAGTTTATCGGATGAAAGGTTAGAACATTTTTACATTTTATCCTCTGAGATTATTTTGAATATAGGTTTTGTTCTAAAGTTTTTACTCAGAGCTCTCTTTTTGTCAGTATACTCGCTCGAATCCCAATTAATATTCATAGACAATGAGAGTTTATTTATAGCGGGCTCAACAACATATCCGGTGTTACATTCACGTAGTTGAATTGCAGATTATAGTAACTACTTAGTGTATGAAGTTCTATTCTGAAAGCAAAGTTTAACAAATTTCGAATTGATTTATTTCATTTTATGTCGCCAGTATAGACTAGATTAACGTCAATGATAGTGTGCAGAGCAGAACTTCCAATGTATCTATACTTATTTTCACTTTATAAATTATACTACTTATTTCGTGTAGTGTCTACTTAAACTGATTATTATTATTAAACTGTTTTTTTTTCATTGTGATCACATTTAATTCTGATAGATGATAATTTTAAGTGGATCATAAAAGTGTATCACCTTTAAAACAGATCTACTACTATTATTATTGTCTTGACAGATTATTTATTTTCAATGGTCAATGATTGCTATTTTAACTGATTTCGTTAGTTTAGTTGGAATGGTTATTTTTGTAGAGATTGGATATTTAGTTGATCGAATATGTCACAGGTTTATGTTGAGAGGGTACCACTGAAAAACCAGGGAACATTGGAAAGTTGCTTCGTTTTAGTGTGGAACTCCTCAGCAGTGCTCACCCCAGATTCTGCACCAAAGACTTCATGTTGACGGCTAACACCCAACTCCCCCCCGCACCACTGGGGTGCGCATTGCTGATGAATTACACACTAAAACGAAACAACTTTCCAATGTTCCCTGGTCTTCAGTGGTACCTTCCCAAGATCAATCTGTGACATATTCAATCAACTAAATAACTAACCTCAACAACAATAACTATCCCACTTGAACTATAATAATCAACTCACTAGTGACTAACTCCAGAATGTTCCTGAGTCTCTAGTGAGAAATCATGACTGGTGGAGTTCAGACTTGTCCGGTGTTAGACAGTTATCACCAATGACAATGGATGATCGTCGTTCTGTATATCACAAATTGATGGAAGTGGGAATTCTACAATTGGATGCCGACCCAGTGGTGCAAATGGTTAGGCGTTCGCCGTCAACATGAAGCCCTTGATGCGGAATCTGGGGTTCACACTGCCAAGGAGTTCCAAGCTAGAACGAAACACCTGTCCAGTGCTTCCTGTTTTTCAATGGCACTCTGCCAACTTCAATCTGCAACATATTCAATCAAATAAATAACCAATCTCTACAAAAATAACCATTCCAATTAAATTACAAGTAGTTAAAATTTATTAAAATGAAAAAGAATTGTAAAATTGGTCATTATGTACTTTAATCAAATGAGAAATATCATTAATATGATTGCATAATCATTTTAAAAGAGAAAAAAACAGAATATTAACAAAAGAAGCATTAACTAAGTAAACTGATTAATTATTACTGAATAAATTATACTGTTTCTTTTTCTTATTCAAATAAAGACGTATATTTTCACGAAGAAAATTATTTCAAATTCATTTATGCACTAGAAAAATAGTTAGTTGTATGAACTAGTTCTTCTTTCTCTTCAATCTTTTATTCCCCCCCCCTGGATTTATCTTTATGATAACTACAAGTATGTTTTGTAGTTGCCATGATAATAAATATTATTTAATATTTTTGAGGGTGGCAACAAATGAACAAAGATCAAAAATAATTTGTTGTTTGAATTTTGTGAAGAAATTATTCTATTAAGTGTATCCAGTACGATGAAAGAGTACTGGAATAATTATCTTACGTTTACATTTATGAGTCATATTTGATGTATCTTCTTGTGTAGTTATAGTTGAATATATTGCACTAAATAGTAAATTTGACAACTTCTTGGAAGATGGCAGATGATTAGGGGTAGGTGATAGAAATCTCTGAACCACTGTTTCACCCTAGTTGACTTATATGAGTGAACAGATGAGCATTATGTGATTGAAACACTACATCAATCAATATCTCAGTCAGTAACACTACACTTCAATTATTTGGCGTGAATTTCATTCACTGAATTGTAATTAGACTAGGTCGTTAAAACAATCTAAAGAGCATGTATTTCTTCAAAACTACTGACGCCTATCGATTAGAACATGCTTAGATTTATCATTTCCTATTGACTGATTAAAATCATCTATAATCAATAAAATCTCTGTGTTGAGTTACTTGAACCAGTGCTTGAATTGTATGTTGATAAATGAAATCTAGTCATCATTAAGAACAAGAAAAACATTATTTGCTACTCAACAATCAATCACTATAGAGTCATCTACAACAATCAAAAATAAACATTTAATGTCGATTAAAGGTCAATGAGATAATACTAAGTTATAAGTTAATTGATAGTCCATTTATCACAAGTAGTCATCAGTTGATAGTAATGACTCGAATGTTTAGGTTCTTATCTCAATAAATAAGAGTTATGCTGTGAAAATGACAAGTTTCGAAACAAAATGTGTCGACACCTAAGTTCTTTCTAGTTTCATCTTTTAAATTACTTATTAATCTTTGATATACTTTATTCTATTATGTCTACAACTTTAGAACGTTTTATCTTTATCCGCGAAGTTATTGTTTCAAACCTTGATCAGGCTACTTCACTTTGAACAACCGGCTAGCAGTAGTTAGATTATCTCTCATACATAGATTGTGACTAAAAGTCATTTACGTAAACGTGTACTTGGTAAATGATTTTAATGAAAGTCTATACCCAATTCAGCAACTGAAGGCAGTGAATATAGTTGATACCAAGATAAGAATATTAATTATTCTTCTGTTTCTTATAAGAAGGACAGTTGGGTTTGGGGTTTACAATCCCTATCCCGTAAGAAGTAACCTTGTTAAAAATGCTCCAACCAGAGAAAACAATTTTAACTCTGACCTGTGAGTTGGAAGGTAATCATTTCGAAGAGTTATGATACCTCATAGTAAACTCCGAGTTTCTTCGGAAGCCACTAGGCCGATGTCCCTTCTGACAACAAGATCAGCAATTAATGTGGGTACATAGAATGTTTTAATAGTGTGGGAAACAGGGATAAGCATCTAAAGAGCTGAAGAAATGAAACGATACAATCTGGAGATACTTGGAATAAGCGTATCACATTGGTTACAATTTGAACAGCAAAGATTACCCTCAGGAGAAGAACTGCTATACAACGGTCATGAAAAGCAAAATGCCTCGCACACCCAAAGAGTAGCATTAATATTGCCCCAAGCAGAGCGGAAAGTACTTATAAGGTAGGAACCTCAAGAATCTGGGATCATCAAGGCATCCTTCAGAACAAAGTAGGAAAGGATTACGATGAGTGTCATCCAGTGCTATGTGCCAATTAACGACAGACACGAAAACGATAAAGACCAGTTCTATGCGAGGCTGCAGTCGATCATCGACAAATGCTCAGCTAAGAACTTGATCATTCTGATGGGAGACTTAGACTCCAAGGTTGAAATGGACAACACCGGATATAAGGATATCATGAGGCAACATGAACTAAGAGAAAGGGAAGAAAACTGTAAGAGGTTTGAAAACCTATGTGCCTACAACAAAATGATCACAGGTGGCACCATATTCTCCCACAAACGCACACACAAAGTTGAAAGGGTTTCAGCGGACCACATTGCGGAGAACCAAATCCACCACATCTGCATCAATAAGAAGTTTAGAAGGACCATGGAAGATGTAAGAGCAAGGAGAGGAGCTGACATAGCTTCAGATCACCATCTTGTGGTGGATAAAATGAAACTGAGGCTGAAGAAGCACTGAACAACTGGGGCAGCAGTATTACAAAAGTTTAACACAGCCCTTCTCCGGGATATTAACAAACGCAATGAATTTAAAATAACTCTCAACAATAAGTTCCATGCATTTCACGATCTACTAGAAAACGTTGGAACTAATATGGAAGACAACTTTAAAGCGATTAAGGAAACAATAACTTCAACATATCAGGAGGTTTTGGATCGCAAGGAGCGACACCATATGGAATGGATTTCGATTGGTACTCTGGACAAGATCGAGAAAAAGAGGAGCAAGAATATAGCAATTAATAACAGCCGGATAAGAACAGAGAAAGCAAATTCACAGGCCGAATACACCGAAGTCAACAAGTAAGTGGAGAGAAGTATTAGGTCAGATAAACGGAAATAAGTGGAGGACGGAGAAAGCAGCAAGAGGAGGAAACATGAGGCACCTATGTGATACAAAGAGGAAGCTAGCTAGGAAATTCAGTAAGCCAGAACGGCCAATCAAGAACAAGGCTGGCAAACCAATCACTGAATTGTATGAACAACGGAACAGCTGGGTAGAATACTTCGAAGAACTCTTGAATAGACCAGCCCCACTGAACCCATCGGTCATCGAATCAGCAGCCACGGATTTCCCTGTAAACACCGACCCACCAACAATCGAAGAAATCAAAATGGCCGTCAGAGAGTTCAAGAGTCGTAATTCAGCAGGACCAGACAACATACCAGCAGATACGCTGAAGTCAGATATAGAAACAGCTGGAAGGATACTCCACACTCTCTTCTGTAAACTTTGAGAGAATGAACATGTACAAACAAACTTGTGAGAGGTATACCTCGTCAAAATACCAAAGAAAGGATAACTATAGTGGTATCACTCTACTTTCAATACCAAAAGGAGTCTTCAACAGAGCGTTACTAAACCGAATGAAAGATCCAGTCGATGCCAAACTTCCATATCTATCTGTAAGAAACGATCATACTGACATGTCTGGAAGAAGACATGTGATTGGCCAATATTGTGTGACAGACATATGACAATGACTAGGTCTTATATGTGTATATATCTTGTATATTATTGGTTCTAATACATAAGTGTGAGTAACTAGTGGGTTTCTTGATAATCAGTCGGATCTTTGTGCCTGTTCAATAGATTAAGGCAAGGCTGGGTGTTAGCTGTAGGCAATAGCGCGGCGATTAACAGATTTGACAATATTGGCCATCCCTGCTTCAGATACAACACATACACTGACCAAATTGAGACTCTACGGTACATTATTGAATAACCAATTGAGTAGAACTCACCACTTAATATAATTTCCTTGACTATGAGTAAGCGTTTGACATTGTAGACAGGTAAGCATTGTGGAGCCTTTTTCAACACTATGGTGTACCTGAGAAGATAGTTAACATCATACTAGATTTCTACGACGGATTACACTGTAAAATCGTGCATGGAGGTCAGCTCACAGATTCATTCGAAGTGAAGACCTGTGTCAGACTAGGGTGTTTACTCTCGCCCTTCCTCTTTCTTCTGGTGGTTGACTGGATCATGAAGACTGCAACATCTCAAGGCGATCAAGGAATACAGTGAACAACATGGGTGAAACTAGATGACTTGGACTTTGCAGATGACCTAGCTATTCTGTCCCACACACAGCGGCAAGTACAGGTGAAGCAACAACCTCGGTAGCAGTAAGCCACAATATACACAAAGGGAGAAGCAAGATCTTTTGATACAAAACAGTGAACACTAAGGCACTTGTACTTGACGGAGAAGCTCTGGAAGATATGGAAACTTTTACATACCTGGGCAGTGTCACTGGTAAACAAGAAGGGTCTGATGAAGATGTGAAGGCTTGAATGGCAATTCAACGGCAGCATTTCTACAACTGAATAACATCTGGAACTCGAATTAACTGTCAGTCTACATTAAAGCTAAGATTTTCAATACAAATGTGAAGACAGTTCCGTTGAATAAAGCTGAAATGTAGAGAAATGCGTAAGGCATCATCCAAAAGATACAAGTATTTATAAACAAATGTCTGCTCAATATACTTCGAATCCGTTGGCCGGATAGCGTTGGCAAAAACCATCTGCGGCAGAGAACTAATCAACTTCCAGTTGAGGAGGAAATTACGAAAAGTCACTGGCGGTAGATAAGACACACGTTGAGGAAACCATCGAACTGTGCCGTAAGACAAGCACTAACATGGAGTCCTAAAGGGCGAAGGAAAATAGGAAGACGCAAAGTGCATTACATCGAGAATTGAAGACAGGCATGAAAAGAATAGATAACACTTTGGAATAGCTAGAAAGGAAAGCCTAGGACAAAGTTGATTGGAGAATGCTGGTCGGCTGTCTATGCTCCATGTCGGGTAACAGGCATTGACTGATTGATTTTTGTTTATTATGAATGTGGTAATCCTGTCTCAGTTATCTGGTTTTCTGACTGATAAACTGAGAATGGTATAGAATATTGAATTATCAATCAGTCTCTAATTTATATAGACAATTAGTTGTTACGTTCCTTGGAATTCCTAGAAAAAGTCACTAGCATGTTTTTGTAGCTTTAACAATTGGTAATCTATTCCAGAATTTTGATAAGTGGATATTTTGATAATAGGATTCGTGATCATGTTCATTGAGGCTTCTTAAAGAATATTTACCATGATACCAAGCGTTCAGACAGGGCTATGACTATTAGAACCTGAAGCTGCTGTGGCGGAAATTAAGATACGCACTACTGAAGAGTTCTATATTAGAACGAAACAGCTGCTCAATGTTCCATGGTTATCATTAGTACCCTAACAATACCAATCTGTGACGAATTTAATCACTTAAAGCTTAATATCAATCTCCACAAACCACCTCTATTCAATTACTTCATAAATGTTTAGAAAATTGTTAATTCACTCAGTGTTTTACATCGATATGAAAATATAAGTTTTTTTCGTTTAAATAGATATTTCTTATTTATTTCATAAAATCAAGCATGTTGGATGTAAATGAATTACATTAGATTAATACAATTATACAGTATATTTCAAGAATTTATGAAGATGATATGCCGGGCACCTAAAGAAGGTTGACAATCTTCGAGAACAGTTGATCTGTAGACTATGTCATTATTTTTGGTTATATTCAAGGTGAATATTTTATTCTTATTACTCAGTTCCTCCTGCCCTATCCTCTCATTTGACACTTTAACTGTTATTATGTCATTTTTCATTGATGAACTGTAGTTAGTCAATTGTGTATACGTACTCCGGTTCATACTCACTATTACTTTTATTTTGTATAAATGTTAATTTTCTAATTGGTTGACTGTATGGTCAGGTTTTATGTATATATAAAGAAATATGTTAAATATAATATGTTCCCGATCCTGTTTCCGTTTCCTATCCTGGTTCTGTCTAGTGGCTTAGGACTGGGTGGGCATAGGGCAGACGCATATTTATCAACTAGGTACACTTCATTGGTGTTCGCTACAACCAACCAAATTTTCCTTGCAGTACGACAGAAGACGATTTTTATATTGGTTCACCCATTTTACAAAACAAAATATTTCTTAATTTATTATGATTCACGTGTTGTATACAAAACTTAAATTGTATACATCTACTTCTAAGAAAATACTTATGAACAAAGAATTCAGCGAAACTTTGAAGTAGTATAAGACAGTTGTTTGTTATAGAATTATGTTAGTTGGGTACCACTGAAAATAACAGCTTGGGCAGCTCTTTTCATCTTAGTATGCTGTTCCACAGCAGTGTGCACACTAGATTCCGCCAGAAAATTCAACCTATGGCATAGAGGTCACATGTCGAATTTATAACCGCCTTCATTGCTGGGCAAGGTCCGATGGTAGATTTCCTTCCACTTTCATTAATTTGTGGTACAATGCTACCACTAGTATATATCGCTGGTGATAAATGTCTCACTGTCGACATGAACGAACTTCATCGGTCATGGGACATTGAGAACACCCTAAAGTTAGTCACTAGAGAGCCAATTATTGTTAATTAATAGTGTTTACGTGATTAAAGTAGTTACGTTATTGCAAAAGTCATAAAACTACTTCAAAAGTGTTTTTTTATCAGTAAACTTATGACAATATAAGCAGTGGTTTGAGTATATGATCTTTATGCTTTATTTGTTGAAAGGAAAGATGAAATTAAATAATCAGATAATTAGGAATACACATGGTTTGGTTTATTCCATCGTTAGTGTTCACTAATGAATTTGATTTCTATTTATTGTTAGATTTAGATCCTAATAGCTACATATTTTATTAAGGTAGAACTACAGATAGCGATAGAGTCTAAGATACACTTTCGTCTTATTTAGGACCTGTCAGCTAGATATACCGGGGTTTTAATATTGACATTCAGACTTAGTCTAAAGTGATAAACCGTTGAAATTTGAGTCGAAACACATGAAAACGAGGCTGTAGAGGGTACATCTAACTGACAAGTTCATTCTTAAACCGTAATGCAACAAAAAATTTATTCACAATGGATTACAATTCAAGCAAAAATGGAATCTGAGCACAAGTGAACACTTTACATCAGCAAAAAATCAAATAATCGCTTGTGTGAACCTTTCGTAACCATTTTCGTATATATATATATATATATATATATATATATATATATATATATATATATATATACTTGTATGCACATATGCCTTTAAAGAATTAATTCTGTATCACGAAACGACTAACAAAGTACTACTGAGGTTACGCATAGAATACTATGCAAAAATTTGAAATTCGTTGATGACGTTGTTGAATTTTCGTCTACTTAAATATTTGGCAAATATATAACGTATGACCGACCATCGTCTACCTCTACAAACAATGCTGACTTTCATGGGAATAGTATGAAAAATTTATGGGGGGGGGAGTTGAGAGTCAGTACAAAGCGTTGTATCAGCCTATGAAGTTATTGACTTTTAGTGTAAGCCATATTGGTTGGTACAGACAACCCGATTGGTGCCTATGTGATAATCTCTGTCAGTAACCGAAAATATTGTGTAATATGGTTCAAACTTTGCTACAGTAGAGTGGGTACATTCACTTATTCTTTCCTCCTAAAATTTAAAGATTTTTCTCTTAATATACATGACTTCTTAGACATTTTTGTTAAACTAGATTCTAATATTACTCTAATTCATTTGATTACATCGTGCTAATGTGTTATAACAAGTCTAGCTAAAATGAATATATGTACCACGCTCTACGTTGTTTACAGCTATGGCTTTGTACGTATTCAAAAATGAATAGTTTAGTTAGAATGAATTTGTAACTTTCCGTTGATTTGTTACGGACTAAAACTTGTCAGTCTCTGTTACTATCTGTGCATCCTAAGCGGATTACCTGGATATAGTGACAAATCACATGTATTGTTTTTCTAGGTTGCGACTAGCTAACGGAATCCATGACACACGTTTTGTCCTATTTGGAACTCATTGGCTGGGTGAACCTGCATCTCAATATTGATGCCCACACCGAAATTCGAACTCAGTTTGAGGAGATACAAACTCATCCTAATTACATATGTACCCGTTGAACAAATGTGACTGTCTGAATTCAGTAGTCAAGTGGTGAACGCGGTGGCGTTTCACACAAAACGGATTGAAATCGAGTCCCAGTGTAAATATCAACATTGGGATGCAGCCGACAAGTTTCAAATAGAATGAAACGTACATTCTGAATTCCGCTTGCGAGTCACAATTCAAACCAAACTATACTTGTGAATAGTTTACACAGATATACATTAAAAATAATGTATAAAAATACCATTAGATCTATCTAACTAATCTAAACACATTACAACATAAGTAGTAACTACTTCAAATAAATATGAACACTTAAAATGAGTTCTTATTAGGTGTTTCTAATTCAACCATTCTCATTCTCTTTCTCTCTCTCTCTCTCTCTCTATATATATATATATATATACTTTTAACCCTTTAAAAGAAATGTCTGTAAATTTCTATACTATAAAAATCGTAAAGAGAATAGTATATTATAATAGAGTAGTTATATAAAATAATTCATAATCAGACATATGTTGAATGAGATTGTTATGATTTTTTAAGAAAGTAAAACTAAGTGACAAGTTAGTTGATTATTGAGAACAGTGAATTCATTTAATAAAAATCATATTGATTTGAATGAGTTTTATCTTGAGTAAAACTTTTCTGTCTAACTAAATCATGTTGGATTATAAATTGCAAAATTTAGTGAAAGAAACGATTATAACGTACTTATTAGTTAGATTGAAGCACAATATAGTAGGTTGTTTTTAGATAAACCTCCCCTTCGTTGACTTAAAAAACTAAAAATCGAATTATGCACTAGTGAATGCTATTACTTTGAAGATGTTTAATACTTCAATGTTGATCTTTGTGGGGACGGTTACCAGAAACCTCAACGAAGCTTCAAGAACCTTCCAGAATCTCGACGTGGCGCGTTCTGATTGGTAATCGTTGAAACATTTTAGTTCGGATTGGATGGATTATAATACTGATTTTGTTGTTTCAGAAAACTATAAATATACAATTATCTTGTACAGAACTCGCTTTCCATCTTACTGGAATATAGTTTCCTGTCTATTCGTCTTCTGGATTTACGACTAGGAGAGTTCAAGGAGTTCGAGTGCTAAAGTAGTTTGCGACTAGTCAAGTGTCGAGAACGAGATACAACAATCTTTTTCTATCTTTGTTATTTTATTTTATTTCGATAATGATTTATGTATTACAAATAAACCATATGATATATAATCCGAATATATTTGGACGAGTCCCAAATAGGATGAAGTGCTAGTCCCGGATTCCGTTTGCCAGTCACAATCCACTTCAAACAAACTATATGATAATTTGTCAGGATATGACTTTAATGACTATATTATTTACCAGTTGCTAGAGATAAAAAAATAGTGGAATAAAAAACAAAGATCTTTTATTTTGATAAAATTTTAAATGGTTATCTAAGTGGTCTAATTATGCTTGACGTATTCATGTAGTGTTAGTTAGAAAACTTCGGACAGTCATTTTTCACATTATTAGATGATTGTTTTCAATAATATTGATGTTATGACCCAAAATAAATGGTTAGCTTATAGAGCGTCAATTGGGTGTGTCTAGTTGATAAATACGCGTCTGCCCTATGCCCACTCACTCCCAAGCCAGAGATGGTAGAACAAGACGGTAGACCAACCAGACAGAATCAGAATTCTATTATATTTCCAAGCATTCCTTTATATATATGCAAAACCGGACCATACCGTTAACCAATTAGGAAACTAACATTAATTCAAAATAGGAGCAATAGTGAGTGTGGACTAAAGTATGCACAATCGATTAATCATAATACATCAATAAGAAATGATATACTAACAGTTATTTTGTCAGATGGGAGGATAGGGCAAGGGGGATTAAATGATAATAAGAACAAATTATTTACCTTGAATATAACGAAAAATACTGAAATAGTCTACAGAAAAACACTTCTGGAAGATAATACATCTTCTTTACATGCCCGGCATATAATTGACTTTAAGCATGTTAAGCATACTTTGACTGATACAATATCATGGCTTAATTTCACTCCTGAATTAGGATGTCATTTGAGTAATTATATGTTTTTACACATTATTGATGTATTACCTTCACCACTTAACTCTTCATATTCATAGAAAGGGACAATAATTATTTCACTCCAGTGACGCCTCTGTGTACCCAATGACAGTTCGCTGTACCATTAAATGTAGTTTGAGATACTCATTATAATTTAGCTTAAAAGTGATTATCATTTATATATCCCAGATACAATAGTTACTTTCCCTACTAGTTTTAGCTATTTCTAAGGATAAATATAACCCAATTAATACTAAGGTCATATGAATGAAAGTCACAATGAACTAAAAAATACGAATAAATAATTAGACAAATTCGAGTAATGAACGATTAAGAACTGTCTTTTAATACTGTTGAAATTCGCGCGTTCTAGACAACTCAACGAGTAATTCGCTGAGTACTGTAACATGAATAATACCCCCCAACTCTACCCAAGTTAGTTGAAAGAAGAAGACGAGGTCGCAGTAAAAGACATATTTTCAAGAAGTTAGAAGAGTTCGGCTAGGGTGCAATTCAGGTTAAATATCTGCTATGATTTAACGAATCACTCTGTATATTATTTTTGAATTACCAGAATATTTTCACATGGCTTCCATGGATACCTTACAAATCATTCCGTTTACAGACAAATTCCCCAACTATTTGAAATAAAACGCATTGAAGTATATATTTATAGATAATGTTATGATATGTGTACTAGTAGGCCACGTTTTTCTAAATATTTATCTGGATTATGTAATAAACGTAGGTGCACTACCGATGGTGATAAGAATTAACAACTCTTCAACATTGTTTACAACGGATTATTTTTACTCTAGCGTCATTAATTTGGGACTACAAATCATACAACAAAGATTTACTAGTGAAAACCAATAAATATCTATTCAAGTCAGTCAATGATACACATATCACATTGAATATCTCTTAGTTAAGGTACACTTACTCTGAATTAATGTTAAGTTGAACTATACAGTCGAATATTACACTAAATGAAACTAGAATATATGAAAAATCTTATTAGATTAATTCTGAAACAAAATAAATATTATACTCATCATGAATCCTATTGAATGAATAGAGAATATGAATAATCATTATTACATTAAGTCTTTACGAAATCTTACTCTTAATATCTTTTAGTATTGTAACCGATTTTGATTCCCACTCGATTTCCAGTTTATCAGATCGTCTTTATTCCATACTTGTGTCATTCTTTGTTTTCACTATTAATTTTAAGTAGGCCTGACTTAATTACTAAGTCATTGGCCCAACTTATTCTCTTATTGCTTTTTCTTTCAGATTTCCCTAGGCATATGGCTCTGAATACTCCTGCGGAATTTGAATTACGAAACTTACGTAAATTATTAAGTGATATATCACTCAGAAGATTTTCGTATTAAACAAAAATATCTCCCGGGACGGGGGGGGGAAGTTACAAAGAATTCCAGTTGAAGTTTATTAGTAGGTGGTAGGATATTACAGTTTGTGTAACGAAAACTTTCCACAATTAAATAAGGTTGATTGAAACAAATACTGAACATGCTTCCTGGTAAACAATAATTATCTAATTCAGAACAATTCTTGATATCAAATTGACATTCAACAATCTCCACAACAACCAATTTTAAGGAAGTGAGATTTCGTCAGTTTTACAAGTATGTAAATAGACATCATTATAAACAAAGATTCAGAGTGATTCATACAACAACAATAGTAATAATAAACAGTAATAGTAATATACTAAGTAAAATGGATACGTTTTAATAACGTATGTCCAAATGTAGAAATTGTAAGGCAAGATAACATGTGAATTAAAGGTATGAAGAAATAAGTAAATTAATATATCAAATAAGATTACTACATGGAGAGAAATTATAAAGGTACCCAGGGTTATGGAAACAGAATCAATTCGATGAATTGTTTCTGGGCTCATAAATCTGGCTTTATACATCTGTAATACAAAGTTAATCATTATAAATGATCCATAATTGTTACAGAATGATACAAATTTCCTGCACATTCAATTATAATTTAAACTGTTCGATAGTCTAAATAATCTATTGACCTGTTGATGAAATCATCAGTACCATTCGTTGAATAAACTGATTTAACTCTACTACATTAAAATATACTCATTTACAAGACTGAAAACTGACTTTTGTATTTGAAAAAATCAGTGATTAGCTTACAGCTGACATGATGACTGTTAGGAAAGGCGATTATTATGAATGAGTACTAGTCACTTTTATTTCACAGCTTTTATGTCTCTATTACTTACCGCGTAATCGAGTTATTCCCATTTTTATTTAAATCTTGGCTGTTTGTATTGGTCACAGTTCGATGTCGGTTAGGCATCAATGAAAGCCAAGGTTTGGTTCCCTACAGGAACCAACGATGTGAACTGTTGAGGAGTTGCATACTAAGACTAAATAACTGTCTAATGCTCCCTTGACTTTTAGTTGCACATAACCACCATTAATATATAACGAATACAAACGATTAGACTTTATTACCTATCTCCACAAAACCACCTCAATTCAATTTTATTCTATATATACCATCCCTATATTAAACCTTGATCTGTTCATTTTAATAAATCTTATTTATATTATGTGATCAAACTATCAATGTTTAGGCAACTTATCATAGCAATATAATCATTTATCTATTTAAACTAGTAAGTTCTTTTTACATGTTGCATAAACAAGCGACCTCAAATAGTTCCTAGAACTGTCGGTCCCTTTGTTTACAAATACTTCATTATCAAGAATCTGTTATTTCATCTCCACTACAACGTTGTCTGTCTCTTAATAAATAATATATACAGTTTAATTTACAACTATAATTCCAGGATACACTAGATAAAATTTATTGCTGATATGTAGCTGAAGAAAGAAACTCCAACAAAATACAGTGTATTCTGCAAATATTGTCGTCCTATCTTTACTTAAATTCGTGAAAGGAACAAATTGTATTAGTGTAGTTCTATGTCTTTTTTCTGTAGAATAATTTTTCTACATTATAAGTAGGATATTTGTTATGATGACAAAACCATTATAATTGGTGTGCACGACCAATTATTGTATATGTCTCTGTGCGTAGAAGATTGCAATAACGAATGCTAATGAGTATGCCTAGTTGGTCAATGCACGTCTGCCCGATGACCACTCTCAAGCCAGAAATAACAAGAACACAAGATTGGTGAACAACAAGAGTCGTATTATATTTCAGACATTCCTTTATATATGCAAAAACGAGACCACACAGTCAACCAATTAGGCATTTAACATCAATATAAAACAATAGAGATAGTGGAAGTGAATAGGGGTAACCTGAGCACATCTAATTAACCGTAGTTCATAAATAAGCGATAACATACTAACAGTAAATAAACTAAACGGGAGGATAGGGCGCAAGGAACATAACGATGCTTAGAATAAAATGCTTGCATTACATACAATTAAAATAATTGAAATAGTCTTTTAAAATACAGTTCTAAAAGTTAGCCATTCTTCTTTAATCACCCAATATTATCCTTTTTATAGTTAATTTTACGGTTTAGTAAAACATATGACATTGAAGAACAATTATACTTGCTATTAATTCATATGGTTCAATTCAATCCATTCATCTCAGTCATTTAATTATCTTCTAATGATAAGAATGATTAATAAGGTAATACATATGGAAATAATATAAAGTAAGTTAGATTATGTTATGCAATTAGAAGCATGATTTACCTAGAAGAAATCAATAGACTTACATGTAATAAATTTACATGTGAGTTTTGACATTGTAAAATAGATTCAACTTTTGCCAAAACATTTAATAAACGTATAAAACCAAATTGTAAACGACTATTACATAACAACGGATACGTGAGAATGTTAAATCTTCTACAATCTAAACACTGTCCATGCAAAAATAGGACTCTGTGTCAAATTCGGATAACAAATAGATGAATTTCGTGGTAAATTATGTACAGAAATTATCTGATATCACCCATTGACCCTTTGGAATATTGAATGTTCTTCAATTTAATGATAGGTTAGTCACCATTTTCTAGATAGAACTAAATTATAGTACCTAACCATTGTTTCCCTCCCCAAAAGATTGATAAGAATGGATTAAGTGCAAAAACAGAATGAGTAAATTGATTTTGACTTGTGTTACTGGGAGGAACAATATATATAGTTGACTAGAAATTGTACAAATGTCTTTGCTACATTGAATATGAACATCGTGTAATCACTCACGAATGTTATTGCATGGATCCTATGAATAGAGGCCATACAAATAATGTTGACGTTATGTGGAGTAGACTAAAGAAATACCTGAGATCCTACAAAGGATCAAGGCTAAAAATGGATGAATTCGCATATCGTTTATTCTTCAAATATAAAAACATAAAACCATTCAATATGCATTGAAGAAGCATTAATTATGTAAATTTAACATACAGACTTTAATTTTTCTTATTTATAACATTTCATTGGTAAGTCATATCACAAACAAATTTGTCTTTCACATTGGTTGAAGTCGGCTAATAGCCATTTTAGGAATTGCCAAGGAACAGCACAACAGTTTAGTTCTACCATTTTATAAAGATATAAGTTTCAAGTAGCCGGTATTTAGTTACAAATATACTTTACTAAACTTTGATCTACAATCATAAAAGAGCTTAATACACAAAGTATGTATATCAATTGAAATGAAGTTGTTTATGTTAAAAGTTTTGAAGGATATTCATTTGGTATTTTCAATACAATTAACTTTATATCAGGAAGAGCTTGTATATTCCCGTTGATTTGTTATCGACTGAAGCTGGTACATCCAGCCGATGAGTCCCAAATAGGACGAAACGCGCGTCCTGGATTCCACTTGCCAGTCACAATCCAACTTATATAATAACTTTATATCAGTTATGCATATTAATCTGATAAGTATAATCCTATACTTAAGATCAATTATAAGAAATGATTTATTCTATATTCAGAAAGCATATGCCTGAAAGTAAACAAAATGATTTTAATCAAATAAAGTGTCTTTTTCGAGTAATCACATAATCATGATATTATGGTATTATTGACTAATCACTTGAAATATTTACAATTAAACAACATTTTGAATGATACTGTAGATGCAGTAAACTTTTTAAGTTCACATTCATCGAAACTTTCTTTTGATTGTATTTGTTTTAATATGAAAGATTTTAGAAATTGATAAATTTCATCGTTGTTGCATCATAGTCAAATAACCCATTAAAAACTAATCAGTCATTGGACATTTATTTCATTATGATATGAAATTTTTTAGCAGTGAGAATCCATTACCCAGACCTAAGACTATGCTCTAGGTTGATGCTTGTTTCAACGCTTATGTCGTAACTATTCACTACCAAACTTGGTATGTTTTTTGAAGATTTTCTAAGTTTTACATAAATAAATTAATAGTGAATGGTAAATGAATAGAACAGTTGAAACTATTTAAAGATGAAAAGCCTTTACCAGTAATAGGTAAACAGAAACATATAAAATTATAAATTCAACTTTGATCATTGACTGACATTAAATGAAAAACTATTTGGAGTTCAAAGACTATTAGACAGCTACTTTATTCTGGTCTAAGATTTCCCAGAAGCCAACATCCTTTTACTTACAAACGCATGAATAGTTCTGAACTAGCCAAAAACATTCTGTCAAACCACTGTTCAACAAAGCTATCCAGAATCTTGAGGAGGAGTATTCCGATTGAATAATAACTGGTAAACTAATGTTCTCGGACTGGATGAATTTTAGTGATGATTCTCGAGTAGTTTGTACATATTTGACACTTACTAGAATAAACATTCCTTCCAACTTTTTTACTATTTTCTAATCAGCAACTTCGGGGGGGGTCTTGGGGGGGTTCAAGGTGTTTTAATGCAACATTTACATATGACATTATTAGTAACCGAACACAATATATATCTAAAAATTTTTAATGAACAGTTACATTCAAAATGTACCTATTATTAATCATCATACATTATTAACTTTAACTAGTAGACTTATATTAAGATGAAACTATCATTCATTGTTGAACAGTGGTTTGTGTAAATCTACTTTAATAGTAACCGTATGATAGTTTAAGCAAAATATGTTTAATTCTTTTAATGTATTTTTAAACAGATTATGATTTTCTTTAAAAAATATTACATTTCAAACTTATAGTACTCAATGAGAGATTTCATTGTGAGTGATAAATTCATATTAACTACTTAAACTCTATATTAAATAAAGTGAGTTGTATATTTAAGTTGGATTGTGACTGGCAAGTGGAATCCAAGACGCGCGTTTCGTTCTATTTGGGACTTGTGTAATAACGCTATATCGAGGCAATCCGCTCAGGATGCACATATGGCAACAGAGACTGACCAGTTTCAGTCCATTAAAAATCAACGGGAAAATACAAGCTTATGCTAATTACATAAAGTGAGTTGTAGTTTAATAAAAACAAACATGAATTTAATGAAATCTATGTCATTATTGATGGAAAAAATGAAAATTAATCATTAAAGTGAATTTTGTTGTTTGTATTCATCACAGATTGATGTCAGTTGGATATTACTGAAAATTAGTTGGAACAGTGCGAGTGGTTCCTCCTCGTATTGTACACTGCAGCAGTGTGAATTCTTGATTTTATCATGGTTTGACAAGCTACATTATACGAAATTGTCGATGAAAGAATTGTAGGAAAATCAGGAAGTAATGATTAATTGGATATTGCGTTTAATTCGTAACTGATTGACACGGATATATGCCTTAATCTAGATAGCTAGAATTATGAAACTTTCATTCAACTAATGTGTAGCTTAAAACCATATACTTAATGAATTACATTACGTAACTTATATTCAATACTTTAATCTTTCTACATCTATAGAGGAATATTTAGTGAAGAAAAGTTCCTTCTGAACAGTATCATTTAGATTAAATATACAATCGAATATACCATAGAATTCTATATGCAACAGTCTACAGGTGTATGACGTCAATTTTTCACAAACAAAGTGAGAAAGAGACAATAGATTTCAAATATCACTTATGATTTGTGCAGTAGTCTTAAAAGTGACAAGAAGTCTAAGTACCCGCTAATAGTTTTATAAGAAGATAAATTTCTACGAAATAAATGTCCACTTAGTAAATATGGAAAATGGAATAATTTTATGATGCAATAGATGTTAATTAATATTTAAGAAAGCGTATAGAAAAGTTAAATAATAAATATGGAGAACAAAAAAAGATTAAGTACATTCGAAAATAAGTACTTGAACATGTACATCCTGGATATATAGTGTTAGCTTGAATTAGTGAAAACTTAAAATCCCCACAGTGTATATGTTTATGATTATCACCCATATTGAGCCAATTCATTTGGTTTTGTGAATGGTTTGAAAATATGAATCCCGTAGGGTGACCTGGTAAGCAGTTATGATAAATTCCAGAATAGCGATTTTGATTGATTTGCATAATCTTTCTGATAACCAAGCAAGATAGTGTTCAGAGATACATTCTGAAAGTCTGAGCGATTATCTGGCAGCAATATCATTGCTTTGCCATTTTGCTTGTGGTTTCCTGATGCAGTCATATATTTTTTAGATAGAATACTAGACTTACATGTAGATGAGACTAGATATTGATTAATAATATCGATTATTTTTGATTCCAATTAACCCTTTTTTGTATTCATTTAATCACCGCAATCTTTTTGAGTGCCAGAATAAATTTTCAAATTGAGCCGCAGTATCTATTTTGCTTGCACTTTTTTTTGAGCTATGTAATTTAAATCCTAGTGATACATTTCCTGCTTCTATTTGGTTTAATTTCACATTAGATAGGTTATGGATGAACTTCTTAAAGTTTTCCGAAAAACCATCAAATAATTGCTCCTTGATCAGAGATGTTGATAACAATTGGTAGAAATTCTTGCATACTTTGGTTTGAAGATAGCGGATTAAATTGTTGATGAATTTTACACGACATACGATATTCAAATAATTTAATACGTAGTTGGAACTGTTAGACTTCTATTGTCAATCATTCAGTAAGTAGCTTAGACTATTCACTGTATGGTTTAGTTGCTTATCGTAGGTTTACAAAGGACGGCGGGAGTTTACAATAACTAAATGATAATGACATACTGATTAAGGATGTGGCATCATGTGAGATATTCTTCAAAAAATTTTGGTCTAGTCATAACTGTCACCAAGCAACACAGTGACTTCAATAGATGTATATGGAGACATTATTTGAGAAACTTTATTTATAACATAATATAAACAATAGTATTTCATAATTCATTTTGCCACTCAGTAGTATTCTTTTAATGCTTTTTTTTATCATTTCAATTTATACAATTCACTATTGTTCAGTAAGATTAAATTGAATGTGAAAATAGTTTCTATTTCGATTACATAACCACAGTAACTTTCTATTTGTCTGTATTAATTTTCCTCATAGAAAGTTTTTTAATCCTTGAAATAACAGTCAGTATAACTTCAGAGAAGAAAAATTAAACATTCAGATGGTGACATCAAACTGGTTAAGAAGAGGACGAACAGAGAGAAACACATAGTTAAACTGTAGAATTCAATATATTTTAATCTCATGGGAAATTGTCTCTTTTCTGATCTGTCTGCATCTACATAAGGCATATAAATTTTAATATTTATTCATATTATTTATATTTTTACTATAGTGATCTTCTGAGGATGTAGAGGGGGTCGAGGTGTTTTGGTAGAAGTGTCGAAGTTAAAAAAAAAGAGTAGATAGAAGTGAGAAATGTTACTAATTTGTGTAGTCTTAGGGTGAATACAACGGAAACATTGAGTTATTTTATCTTATTTCTCTGTCCACTTTGTAAGAATCCCTTAGTAATAGTTCGAATGTCTCTCTCTCTGTATATATATATATATATATATATACAAATAATTGTACCGATGAGTTTGCACGCCAAACGTCTTGGTTAGAGACTAATTAATTGAGTCATTTTTATACTCAATACCGGTTTTCGTCTACATTGATTACAATGTGCTTTGTTCCTTATTTTAGTCACAAATCCAGTGAATTCTCATATTATTATTGTGTTAACGAATTTTTTTTCTTATCCTCAGCTTAAGTCGATACCTAGCTGATCACTTGTTACGCTATTGCACTGTTATGTTTGGAATGCATAACGTACTACAAAATTTAACGACCTACATTTTAGAAAAATAATTTAACAAGCTTTGTCAAATAAACTTAAGGTAATAATATGTGTTCTGCATTATAATTGTTTTATTAATCTCGAATCAGAAATACATCATTATCTGTGTAACCTTATTCTTCTAAAATTTTCCTGAATTCGATATTATTTTCTAGGTAATAAGAAAGCAATAACAACTAACTGGTGCTTGTATGAATACCTTCTCAACGTAAATCAGGAAATTCCAGTAGTCACTTAGAAAAAAAATGCAAATCAAAAATAACTTGTGTTCAATATTTGAATACGTTAGTGAATTTATCTTAGTGTAGACATCATAAATTACTAAAAAAAATAATTACGAATTATAAAATAAATTTGACTAGTCCCTGTCATTCGCTCAACATACTGACCATCTGATTTCTGATGGATAGATGTTTCCATAATAACGACATATTTTGAATACAATACGGATATCTATGGAAAATTAGAAAAGATTTAGTTAAAAATACATCAAACATTTAATTATTTGACGTGTACTATCTCCGAGTGACTAAACTTGAACAAGTCAATTTTCATATACAATTTAACTTGCTTCTATTAGTATAAGTGCATTATGAATAGATTTCCTGGATATTACCACAATATTTAAGCTTTTTTTATGTTAAAGTTGGATTATAGAGTTCATCAACTGGATATATCTGTATCCCAGTGACACTGTTCAAACTGAAACTTGAATCCATTAGCTTTCCATTTAATTACTTATGATTAAGTAAATGTCTACATCTTACGTCACCTCTGCATCAATTATATATGATGTTATTCAGTTAATAAAATCTTGAATGACTAGTTTAGAAAAAAAACAATTTTATGGAACAAAACAACTACAAGTAATATAGTCTAATATTGACTCCTAATTGACCATATATAAGTTGACATATTAACCAAAAGTTGTTTAAATGTATGCTTCAATGAATTTTATTTCATGCTCAGCATGGGTTACACTTGGTTACATTTAGATAATTATACAGTAATATTAGCAACATGTATTAATTATTAATGTTAGTCATAAACTGTCTACATATCTATCAACAATTTAACTTGTTTTGGTCAATGTGAAGTCGATTACTTTGTCTAGTAAACCAATGTACTATGACAACAACAATAGCAACGACAGGAGTAATAATGAAAATCAAAATAGATGTGGAACAAATAATTATTGATTGAAAGCATATAATAACAAATGTCATTTATATTATCAGCTTATTTTGTTATTCACATTTAAGAACATATCATAATTTTGATAAAAACAAGTCTGTGAAATGCATAGAAACATGTTCAGTTGGAAACAATTTGTGGTTGACATTAAATCTGTTGGTTTTGTTGTTGAAAAAAACAAACATAATTAGCATGGTTTACTATCCTGAATAAGCTTAAAATTAAATGCCAGTAAAATGCCAACTACCTTAAACCACTGAAATATCGAACGAGTAACATTATTTGAATTTAATATCACAAGTCGATTTCATTTAAGCAGTCACATGATACAAAGAATTATCAGACATCTGTTTCATTCTGGTGTGGGATTCATCAACAGTGCTTATTCACAACTCGGCCAGGAAAGTGACCATAAGACCATCAGGTGTTATGGAAGACGCTTAGCCACTAGACCACTGAGCTGGGATTCAAAGAATAATATTTCTGAACTCGTTGCGTTCACAATATACTGAGCAACCATTTCCAACCCCATACATAAGCAAATGCCCAATATCCGACATGGATGAACTCTATTCGTCAAGTCTTCACAATAAAAATCTGAAACTATCTTTTGAATTTCTTGATAAATATTGTCAGATCTCTTCTGATATGGAAATTCAATGGATCATGTGGTTACTTTTGTTATCATGCACATAAATGCTAGAGGATAATTAGTTTTGGTTATACTACAAAACGTACTAATGATAATCTCCAAGTTACAGATTTTATAGTTGTACCTTCTATCTTTGACTTGAAAGGAGCACCTACTAGTTTGATTAATCTTATGTCACTGATGTGACAATGCTAAAGAATGTTAACGTTAAGTTGCTTAAGGTTCAACTGATTATCTGTAGTATAGTCTTTAGGGAAAGTTGGGAAGTGCAGGGAATCGATACCTTATATGTTGCTAGGAAGCAAGACACTTAGGTGTAGAACTTTCCGTTGGTTGCATTCAAACAATTAAAATTTAGCCAAAGTGTACACTTGGCTCTTACACTAAACAATTCATACGGCTGCATCTTAGACGAAATGAGTAAAATCCTACTACTGTTTACCCATCAGAATAAATAATATAAGGTTCACTGGACCTTATAACTATCGTTATCATCGTGAAATATTTGCACTGTAGGCGGTAGTTCAGTGCTTGATTTTTCCATTTATGGTGTTTATTGAATAATTTAAAGGTATAAAGTCAGGTAAATATTACCAATATACTGTATATTGATACAGGATATACAGACTAGCTAATGTCTACTTTCAACACGTAAACGAGAATACATTCTAGGTCAGTTATATGAAGGCCAAAGAAAAATTGTCAGAAATTCCGCTTTAGAACATTAGACTAACTATGAGTATTCATTGCAACGCATATATCGATTTATAAAATCTGTCCTAATCGGTCACTATAACTTCATAACTAGTCACGTAAATCATCAGAAGCTCTGCCTATTAATTAAATGAAGCAGAAACTTTGTGTACAAATGATGTATATCATAATTTTATATTTACCTTGGCCTTAAACTATCAATGACTATTCCTTTGAAAATGTTCCACATTACTCTCTAATTATTATTTCATATTTTCGTGCCTTAAATTTCATTATCATTTGTTTTTGATATTATTTTAGTTGATGAATTCATCACAGATTGATGTTGGTTAGCTGCCAATGAAAGCCAGGGAGCAGTGGATAGTCGTTTCGTTCTAGTGTGTGACTCCTCAGAAATGTGCAATCGAGATATTGATATATTGAATCTTTCTAAAAGCTTTAATTAATTTCTAAGAAGTGAATATTTTACATCATCTTAACTCATTTACATGTTATTCAATTGTTAGTTAGTTAGTTTTGTACCTTATCCACATTCACGTACTACATTTAAAAATGTTCCACAACCTTGTAATGTTGCATTGGTATACAAATTACATAACTGAAGTTGTTTGCTCGTATGTTAGTTAGAAATGCTTTCATTGTAGTATATGTTTATTTATTGTTTGTATGCTACTTATAAAATTGATTTCTGAAAAAAATTCCATATGCATACATATATGATTGTACAGATTGATAATGAATCCTTAGGAAATGTTCATTTCATTTAAATGTTTGTTTTCAATATTATTTTGAAGGCTGGCTAACTGTTAGTTAAAAATGTAAACTAACAAACAGTTAAACTATTTTTGATTGCATACTTTCATCACAGATGGATGTTAGTTGGGTACAAATGAAAACGAAGGAGCACTGAACTGCTGTTTGTTTCTAGTATGGGACTACTCAGCAGTGTGCACACTTGATTCCATCAGGAAATCCACCCAACGACCTTCAAATCCCACAATGAATTCCAGGTCATTTGTACCACTGGATGAGCTAGCGTCCAATGGTAGAATTTCCACTTTTATCATTTTGTGATATATTACGATGATTATCAATTGTCATTGCGGATAATTATCTCACTCTCGACAAATGTGAGCTTCGCCGATCACGATTCCTCACTAGAACTTCGGGAATTTATTGAAGTAAGTCGTTAGTGAATTAATTATTTAGGTTGAATAGAAATAGTTATGTAGAGATAGGCGTTAAGTTTAATTGTTTGTATTCGTCACAAATTGGTGAAAAGTTCCATACTAGGACGAATAAGCTGTCCAATGCTTCCTAGTATTCAATTGTATCTAACCAATATCAATACGTATCTTTATAAATTCACCACAATTAAACAATTTCTATTTAAGTAGAGAATCATATAATCAAATGAAGTATCCATTTTGAATACATTTTAAATTTTATAAATATGACTTAATGACTATTCCTTCTTGATTCCTTATTATGTAATCTAGTTTAAAGGTAATAATTAAAATTCATTGAAAATTTTCATTCTAACTATTTTCAACGTGATACATGCGTGTGTCTAATACCGATTTTATTCTTATGAATAATTTGTAAAAAGATTAATAAATAAATATATAAAGACAAACTATCTTCACGAAACTAAAGCCTCACTGTATTGAATACTGTAATGAATAGGTATATTAAAGAAAGAAAGATCAGTTAACTGACGTCGCTAAAATATTACTTTTATCAGTTTAGGCATCAATATTTTGTTATGATTTCATTAGAGAATAACATTTCTGTAGGGAAGTAATAAATTAGAAGAAGCTATTGTAAATATAGTATTGTGTAGTTAAATGTCTACAAGTGATTTTCAATTAAACTTAATAAAGAACTAAGACATTTCTCTTTTCAATGAATTCATCTACAGTAGATGTACATTTGTTTTTATAATGATTTATTTATCTATTGTATTGTAGAAAGGAAATTTCATCATGAAATGTATAGAAAGTGTGTTAACAAAGAGGCTGAGTAGTAGTTTGATAACTAAAGAGTAATAATAAAGTAAAACTAATTATCCACTTGACTAATGTTAAAAAAATGGGGAAATATAAGAAAGAAACGAAGAATATGGAGTAATTTAAAAAGAAAATACCTAATGAGAAATGCGAAATATTCCAGTGAACACTTATTTCCAATAATTTCGTCATCAGCATCCATGAAAATTTCATTAGATTGGCTAAAATAGGGCATGCACATAAATAAGTTAGATGAAGCACATAGTTAGGTAATGATGCACATCGGAAACAATGAACTTTTACATCGACTGTTCTTTTTGGATTCTACCCTGTTTATTTTAGAAGATGCTTACATATTATCTCTCCTTTCCTTCACTGATCTCTTTCTCTCTCTGACTGAGAGAAGTGCTTTTTAATGCTTCATATATGTCTCATCTATCTTGACCAACTCTAAAACTATTACACTTGATCTACTTAACTTGACGTCCTTACCTATTTTAAAACTTTTAGACCGTTTACGTAACCCGATTCCAAAGTTTTCCTTACAACAATTTAAATAGGAATAATGCTATTAAATTTGGATTTCGGTTGCTATGTCCGATTACTAGTTGTCATTAGTATAAAATGCACTTCGCCTTGTTATCATATTTGATTAATAATTATTATATTTTTGGAATACTCTAGTTTCATATATATGTATATGCGATTGTACAGTTTTGTGAATAAATCATGAGAGACCTCTTATCTGAACAAACATTTTGAGCTTTCTTGTTTGTATTAAACAGATTTATCACTAAGGTAGAAGATGGGATTTTGTCTAACGATATTTGAGTTTCATCTACTATGAGAACAAACTGTCATAAGTTAATTCATATAATCCATAGTATTTTAGGCTAACTAAAATTAAACATCCAATTATGATTTTCTCCATTAGGTTGGTTATGCTTAGGTAACTAGGTTTTGTTGCTTTACATGTATTAGCGTTAAATATAAACATTATTTATAAGGTTAATTAAACTAGATCTTTTTCAAAGCTTGCCTTCAGCAGTTAGAAATATACAGAATACTAGTTCCAGTATTTGTTTATTGTAAAATAGAGTTCATATGATGAACTAGTGTACAAGTTTACCAGCTTACTTCAGATAATCTTAGTTGCTTATTCTTATAATGAACATAATAAGTAATTAAGATTTCTTTATTCTAGTCACAAAATGACATAATCTCAAAAAATATTACAAATTAAGGGACACAATATTGAATAGTTTCATTCTAGTTTGAAATTAAACATAAAACAGAATCATAAGGATTTACAGTTAGTACATCATAAAGCCACTGTCGAAATATAACGGACTAAATTTTACACTTAAGTTAGTTTACTACATAATATAGAAATCATACTTATGTAATAAGTAAATCAGTTGTTATTAATAGGCATATTTAACTTCAAAACATAAGAGCAGTTAATGAAATCTTCTGCATAGCTTATAAGCGAATAAACTACAAACCTAATTTTCATCAAAACTAATAACTACATACCAGTTACTTCATTATGTCCTTACGGATTTTTTTCTTTCTTTCATGTTTTAAAAATAGCTATCGTAATAAATAATTTGCATGGTTACAAATACATCAACTAAAATTGATTACTTATTACTATTCAGCTCAATTCGTCTGTTTCTTTATGATAATTTAGACTGTTTAGCATAGATTATTACTGATGAATATAACAATATAACAATGTTGTTGACATGAAAAAAAATTCATATTATTATTATTATTATAGTTAATTAGACGAAATAAACAATTTGCCATGGGAATTATCTTGTTTATCTAGTAGAAAAACTTATTTGTTATATTTTACTAAACATAATTTAATCGGTAAATGAATTACAGTACAATTGTAGGATACAATCTAAATATATTTATCTCTTTCATATTGTAGCGGTAAATAATCCCCAAAATAAATAGTTGCATAGGATCACATCATTGATGCTGACCATCTTTGTTTTAGCGGACACGACTAGTTGAAGGCGCTCGGTCACGCATCATCACCAGATCACGTCACGCCGTACGTGGAAAGCAACTCTCTCTCTAGTTTGCCAGCCTAGACGTTGCCATTCCATTCCCGCTCTATTCACAATCAAATATAAGTTCTTTTCCACCCTTCGTGCCTTCTGATTTATTCTCATTCGTAAGAGTGGGTTCAATAGTTAGAAGTTGCCCTGGTAATACCGCAAGCGTAACTTGGTCATATATCGGGTGCACTTCAATGTAAAGGATCTTACTGTATGTGTATATTCTAACTTGTGGAGTCGTCAAGATAATAATAAGAACATTCAGAAAGTTAATAAAGGTTACTCTTATAAAAGTGAACTCTAATGGACGATCATCAGTAAAAGTAATATACAAAAGAACAAGAATTAAAATGACGATTTAAAAGAAGTTTAACGTAGATGTAAATGTTATTTTTATCTGAAGCCAAATTATTGGCATCAAATATACCAGTATATACAATTTTAATTTTATTAGTGACAACTGGTGTTTTCTACCCGCCGTATGGTGATACCGAGAATAAAGGATAAATTACCTAAGCTTGCCACTTCATTTTTGTATCTAACAATTCAACTGCTCCTGTGGAGCAAGTAGTATTGGCAGATGCCGAAGGAATTTACTGCTCCGTGATCGAGACCACCTTCCAGTGTGGTTAACCAAAGGTGTTGTCAGAAGTATCAACAGTTCAATAGTAGCTCACATAATTCAAGCAGATCATGCGGCGATCATAAATCAGTCATCCACAATAACATGCTGCGTAAACAGTTATCTACCAAGGTCAGTTAGACTCATAGTCCTTAAAACGGCAGAGGTGATAGCTATACGGGTCTAGAAGCCAGAATTGTGCATACAGAAGAAGTAGGTTCAACCCCTTCTCCTGCTATGGCCGACGCAAGATCCATAAAACCAATCTCCACCTTAATCATATGACGATTTAATTTTAGTAATGCATATGTATCTTTCCCTCTTTATATGCATTTCTATCATTTAAGTCTACCCTATCCATGTACTACTCTCTTTATTCACAAATATGCATACTATTTATTATCATTATGACTATTATTATTATTATTATTATTATTATTATTATTATTATTATTATTATTATTAATCAAGGTACACAGAATGAATTTGAATATCACTCAATCTTCTATCCTAATTTTATTGACTTTGCAACATTTTACGACCGAACAAATGCACTGATTATAATCCTTTTTATTATTGTTGTAGTTACTATTTGACGAACTTTGATTATCACTCATTCCATTTTACAATGTCTTACCTATTCGGCTTCATTTTAAGTAGGATTCAGCCTCTGTCTGCATACACTTGATCTAATCGTATTTTGCTACCACCCCATCTCCTATGTCACCCATGTACAGAAATACCTATGCATATATTATTATTATATTATTATTATATTATTATTATTATTATTATTATTATTATTATTATTAATCAAGGTACACAGAATGAATTTGAATATCACTCAATCTTCTATCCTAATTTTATTGACTTTGCAACATTTTACGACCGAACAAATGCACTGATTATAATCCTTTTTATTATTGTTGTAGTTACTATTTGACGAACTTTGATTATCACTCATTCCATTTTACAATGTCTTACCTATTCGGCTTCATTTTAAGTAGGATTCAGCCTCTGTCTGCATACACTTGATCTAATCGTATTTTGCTACCACCCCATCTCCTATGTCACCCATGTACAGAAATACCTATGCATATATATTTGATTGATACTGTTGTGTTATTTCAATTGTCGTTTACTTTTCATAAGTTACATGATGATGATTATTTCAACATTAGCATTTGTATTTTATAAGTAACCCGAAGAGAAAAAATTTATATCCAATTATCCATATTTAAATGGTGTTGTATCTGCTTCAGAACTGGTTATTTTTGTCACTAATAATTCTGAACTAATACATGTAGAACCTGATGAGCCCGGGAGCACCTTCCAGTTTGGTTAACCAAAGGAGTTGTCAGAAATATCAATAGCTCAATATTAGCACACCTAATCGAAACAGGTCATACGGCGAGCATAGATAAGTCTTTTAAAATAGTATTCTGTGTCAACAGCTATCTGCCAAGATCGGTTAGACTCAAAGTCCTTAAAACGGCAGAAGCGATAGCTATACGGATCATGAGGCCAGAACTATGCATACAGAAGAAGTACGTTCAACCCCTTCTCCTGCCATGGCCGACGCAAGATCCGTTAAACCATTCTCCAATTTAATCACACGACGATTTAAATTTAGTAATGCATATGTGTCTTTCCCTCTTCATATGTGTATTTGTACCCTGTCCAAATACTACTCTCTTTGTTCACATATATGCATATTTATTATTATTATTATTATTATTATTATTATTATTATTATTATTATTATTATTATTATTAATGTTATTAATCAAGATACACAGAATGAATTTGAATATCACTCAATCTTCTTTCCTAATTTTATTGACTTTACAACATCTTAAGACCGATCAAATGAACTGATTATAATTTTTTCTATTATTGTTATTGTTACTATTTGACGAATTTGGATTATCACTTACTCCATTTGTAATTTCTTACCTATTCGGTTACATTTTAAATAGCATTCAGCCTTTGTCTAATCACATTTTGTCACTACCCCATCTCCTAGGTCACCCATATACAGAGACACCTATACATATATATTGGATTAATAAGCTTGTTGTTCATTTCAATTGTCGTTTACGTTTCACAAGTTACATGATAATGATGACTATTTCAACATTAACATTCGTATCTTACAAATAATCTGATGAGACAAAAAAAAAAAAAATGTATATCCAAATTATCCTTTATATTTAAATGATGTTATACCCGCCTCAGAACTGGCTATTTTTGTCACTGATAATTTTGAACTAATAAATGTAGAACCTGATGAGCATTTATCGTAAAGAATATTCTTCGTTCAAACGTCATTGTTGTAGTTACTATTTGACGAACTTTGATTATCACTCATTCCATTTTACAATGTCTTACCTATTCGGCTTCATTTTAAGTAGGATTCAGCCTCTGTCTGCATACACTTGATCTAATCGTATTTTGCTACCACCCCATCTCCTATGTCACCCATGTACAGAAATACCTATGCATATATATTTGATTGATACTGTTGTGTTATTTCAATTGTCGTTTACTTTTCATAAGTTACATGATGATGATTATTTCAACATTAGCATTCGTATTTTATAAGTAACCCGAAGAGAAAAAATATGTATCCAATTATCCTTGGTATCTAAATGATGTGAAGTGCACCCGGTTTGTCGTATTACCAGAGCAACTTCTAACTATTGATCCCACTCTTACGAATGAGAATAAATCTGAAGGCAATGAAGGATGGAAGTGAAGTTATATTTGATCGTAGTTAGAGCATCAATAGGGTAGCAACATCTAGGCTAGCAAACTAGAGAGAGATGCTACCCACGGTGTGTCGTGACGTGATCTGGTGGTGATGTTTGGCCGAGCGCCTTCAACTAGTCGTGTCTGCTAAAACAAACATGGTCGGCATCAATGTCGAGGGCCTATGTAACTATTTATTTTGGGGTTTATTTACCACTACAGTTCACAACCCCCTCCTAATAGGGTCGTGAGGACCCTAGGACGTACCAGCCAAAGGATAAAACCAAACGCGTTAGACATCGTTTAATGTTCCTTTGACAGCTTGCGATATTGTGAAGCTTCTGAGCATCAGTGGCTACGCTAGGGTGTCGTTGCGTAAAAAATTTGTACCAAATATGTTCTTTTTCTTCTACGTTCTTCTGTTCGTTTCCGGACGGCCTGAAAATCCAAAAATCGAAAATTTTAGAATCTGCCCATTTCGTATGCAAAAGAAAACAATTTGGCAGCTCACTGAGGCTACAAAAACTTGATATATCACACTTCTCAGCAGTGTGCACAGTAAATTCCGACTCACGGGTCTCAGTTTCGATGTTGACCCTGTGGTTAAAAGGCTAGGCGTCCCTGGGGTGAAATGTAGAATACGTACTGCTGAGGAGTCCCGTACTAAAACTAGGCAGTTATTAAATGCCACTGGTTTACAGTGGTGCCTTGCCTGTGATGAATCTAATCAATTTAAACTTAATACCAATCTCCACAAACCGTATAAATTCAATAATACATATGTTTACTAAATTTAACTGGCTTTACAATGATATATGAGCTTATTCAACACAAAGGCCACATAAATTGTGTTCCTGAATCTACTTTACATTTATAATTACACCGTTCAGCGAGTTATAAGGTGAAAATACATATCAATTCTTTGACCATGATTATCATCACATAGATTTTTCTCCTTATCGAATTTGTATGAGTTGACAAACGAATCTTCAGGTTCTCTATCTCATTCCGTGAAAATAACTCAGGACAGTATATGTGTACAAGTGATAGCAAGTGATACTATGCACTCAATGCACACCTCTCTTCATCCACAACATTAATTCACTTATAATGACTCATGTAACATTTTTATACTCTGTGTACGATTAGACATTTATAATGAAATTTGACCTCTTATATACATTTATATTCGATAATTTTGGATTTTAGTTATTTACATGAAGAAGCTCGAATTGGCTTGCCGAGAGAAATGCTAGGATTTTTTTAAATTTCATTCGCTGAGATTATTTGAAAATATATTCTATTCATATATCTTACCTACATTTGGCGCCAACGTTTTGTGAATTTGTTCGTTTACTTTGGGCGAAAATTCCTAGAGAAAACAATAACCAATTATACTTAGGTGTTGTGAAGATTACTGAATGCCAATTTGATATCAAGAATTGGTGTGAATCAGACAACCATTGATCAGCAGGAAGCACTGGACGGTTATTCGTTCTGGGTATTTGGTAGTTACCCATCAATGGCAATGGATGATGTCGCCCAAAACGTATCACTAATTGACTAAATTAGAAATATTAACCGTTGGTAGCCGGTTAGCTTAGTGGTCTAATGGTAAAGCATTCCATGCAGAGCTAGAGGAACCTGGGTTAGATCCCGGATAGGGTCATAGATGCACAATGCATAACAGTACTATACTAGAACAAAACAGCTGTCCAATACATCCAGATGATTATTTATCATCTAAATTCAGACTAATTCGTGATATCAAATTGAATAATCATTTAGTTAAAAGATACAAAAAGAAAAATTAATTACATGTCACAAATAAACCTGTTCAAATTAAAGAATAAAATTATGTTTACAGTTGCTTGGAAATAATTAATCAATCAATCAATCAGTACAATCAGTTAAATATACCAAAATTAATAATGATTTTAGTTAAATAAGTTAAGTAAAACAAAATTTAAAATATTCAATGAAATCTAATACGATGTATGAGGTATAATTGAAAAAAGTTGTACATTAGTCGAAGTAAAAAAATAAATATAATTTTGTAGTAGTTTATTGGGGGGGGGCGGGGGTGGAGATTTGTGGAATGTGAATTTGAGAAAACAAATTTTTAACTTCAGATTATTTGTGACATATGTGCTCGAACTCATCCATTGCTATCGATGGGTAACTGTCGCATACTTGATATGATTCAAGTTAAAGATATCAACCGTTGAAAGCCAACTCAGTGATCTAGTGGTTAAACGTGAAGCTTAAAGGCCATGGGCTTGACCTCATGGTAAGGTCCTGGTTGATTATTGAAGAAGAGTTTTATACAGCTACCCAGTAATTCTTTATTGTCAATGGTTGTTTAGCTTAGACCAATTTGTGATATCATATTAAAATGATAGTATTATTTGAACAAATACAATACGAATGATTATAGACGTTATGAGTAATAAAGTTAGATGCAAGTGGCGATAAAAATCATTTTATCATTGTGCTTCATCAAGCTCAAATAACTTATTTTTGCTTCAAGTATTGTCATATGCTTTCTGTTTTTTATTTTCCTGATTGCTGATGATCATATGTATCCGATATTGTGAACAGGAGCTTCCTATGATGTGCTATTTATTCTATTTCTTAGTAAACGTAACACCTTGATTAACTTATTAATCAAATACACGTTTAAAATTCCTAACTCCTATATAATATATTATAACTCTTACAAGTTCTATATAAACTTTTGTTATTTTACTCAATTTATTGAAAACCAAATTTTGCTTACAGGACTGATCCTTCATAACGTCTCTTCAATTAATATGACTTCATCATAAACTTAACACTTATTTTAGACTTATTAGTAATAAATATTCATCCTAGTATGGGACTCCTCAAAAGTGACCACCAAAGACTTCACACTAAAACCATCAGGTTGACGAATGTCTAATCCCCTGCACCGTCGGGGCTGCCAGCGTCTAATCGTAGAATTTCCACATCCATCAATTCGTGATATAGCACGCGATCATCCCTTGTCATTGATGATAACTTTTTACTCCTGACACATCTGACCTCCACCTGGAACGACTTTTAATTAACGCTTCAAAGACGTCCTGAATTCAGCCACTAGTAAGCTGATTATTATAAATGAATTGAGGGGTTTTGTGGAGATTAGTATTCAGTTTTAACTAGGGGGGGGGCGTTTGTGGAGATAGTTAATTGTCAATTTTGATATCACGAATTGATCCGAATCAGACAATCATTGATCACCTGAAAGCACTGGACAGGCGTTCCGTTCTAGTATAGGGCTCCTCAGCAGTGCGCATCCACGACCCAATCGGGGATCGAACCCAGGACCCTCAGGTTCCTCGACGAACGCTTTAACATTGGATTACTAAGTCGGCTTCTAACGGTTGATATTTCCAATTCAGTCAATTCGTGATAGGTTGAGCGACCTCCTCCATGCCATCGGTGGGTTACTGTCCCACACCCGACACGGTTGAATTCCAACGCTCACATTCAATACTAGGACGAAACGGCTGTCCAGTACTTCCAGGTGATCAATGGTTGTCTGATTCAGATCAATTCGTGATATGAAAATTGACTACTAAGTTTTAGTTGACTGAATTCAACTGAATTCATACCCATCCAACATCAAACTTAAACTAATTCAATCAAGTAAAACTTAATACTAATCTCCATGGACCACCTCAATTCAATACATATTCAGTTAAAATAAGTTATAAATCACATTTTTCTTCAAATAATGTCCGCATGGACTTCAAATATATATGTATATATATAGGTTCTACATTTATAAATCAAATTAATGAATAATCCAGAGTAAATAGTCAAGTTTAAGATATAAATATTTCAATAGGATGATTATTTTTGTGGAGATTGGTCAGTTAGTTGATTGCATATGTCGCAGATTGATGTTGGAAGGGTACCATTGAAAATTCGACTGTAATCTACGAAACTGAGATTGTTAATGTCTAAATTACCTGAAAAGTACATTTTACCTTCATATTCTTAACTTGTAACCTTGATGACTCGATAAACTTCACTAAACCGCCTAAGAATTTCTGATTCTTTTGCATTATTTTTACAAAGGATGAATGCGTCATCTATATAATTACAATAGAAAGTAAAATTTTGAATAACATGCTTCGGTGAAGCGTTTTCTAGTTTGGTTAGTAAATTATCGGCTAATATGAGGCCTAAAGGTGAAACTATAGCTACTTTATGCACCTACCTATAGATTTCACCATAAAAATTGCATAATTCACATTCATGATGCACTTAAATAGTAACTCTACTATGTCATCGACAGGGGTTACAGTTTCTATCTCACTTTTCCTAAGTTGTTCACGTACATATTTCACAGTCGCCCTTAGTGCAACGTTTGTGAATAATGCTGTTGTATCTAATAGCAACATTGTTTATCTTCCAGTATTCGCACTCTTGATCACGTCGTCAACACGTTATTTCACAATTTTCATATGAAGTGGCTTTAAAATATTCATAAGCCATATATATATATATATATATATATATATATATATATATAATGTACTAAGCTTCTATTTTGAGTATTATGATGTGACAAACTATGCCCAAAAATTTGTGTAACCAAGACTAGTTATCATTTGATTCTGTCATATAGATATCAAAATGAAAATCATCTTATTACTTTAATCTCAGACATAAACTATTTTATTTAGTTACATTTTTTATTAAAATTAAAATCGTCACTACTTAATAATGTAATTACTTTTTTTTCACTCAGTTATTAACCAAATCATATAGTGACAAAGAATACACTTCGGAAATAAATGATGCGGAAATTAGAATCAAATTGACTATAATTGATTACATATGAAGTGAACAAGTAGAATATATGTGATAAGTTATAATATAAATTATTTGACACTTTAGTACTATCATTTAACATGACTTATATAAGTAGTATTTAAGTAGTAAATATATATACATATAAATATTATTCAATATCATATTGAAATATGAATAGAGTAAAAAAATATAAACTATTTTTGATAGTAAACTTCTAAGTTACATAGTTTAAGTGAAAGTCTCGTTAAGAAAAAGTTAATTTACTGACTGAATAGTACTTCAAACCTTACTATTACTAATTAGTTTTAACTAATTAAACTAAACATTTGTAATTGATATCACGAATTAGTCTGAGTTAGTCATCTACTGAAAACTGAGAAGTACTGGATAACTTTTGAAGGTGATTCCTGGAGTTCTAGTAGGAAAACATGACCAATTGAGTTCATTCATGTCGAATGTAAGGTAGTTAGAAATATCAACGTTGAAAACCGGCAAAGGAGTTCAATAATTAAACTTTCTTCTGCTAAACCTGGAGGTCCTGGGCTCAGCGTCTTAGTAGGATCATAGATGCGCATTGCTGAATAATCTTGTACTTAAACGAAATAGCTATTTAGTGCATCCTGTTTTCAATTGTTGTCTAATTCAGACAGCTTCGTGGCACCTAATTAAAATTCAACATCCTCCATTAGATCCAATTTTTAAATTAAAACATGTTGAGTATTTAACATAATATCTATAATACTATAGTGTTTATTCAGTCGTACTAATTACCATATTTACAGCAAAGTTTTAATAAGGATTCAAAGTATGGTAAAAATACTAAAAATCAAAGAAAAATATATTACTGATATATTTTTAGATAGTCATCACCTTATTTTACGAAATTATGTAAGTCATAAATGTTGACTACTGAAATCACACTTAGTGGTTTAAAAATATCACTACCACAAAAACAATGTAAAGCATTGGTTATGTTACTTATATACAATCATAGATACATCTTAAGGAATAACAAAATAGCCGACTAATATATTCTGCTTATAAATGATTACTGCAACGTTTTTTCAAAACTTGCTACTATAATAATGATTACATTCTTAACTTGATAAGATTTTCATGTATACAACATAATTATGTTTCTCATCCTTATCTTTGTAGGGTACAATGAATTGCTTATGCTAACTTTTCTTAGTTCACTTAAATAGTTTCAGTAAATTTACCAGTAAACTGTGATTAATAATCATCACTAACTTTCTGGGTATGTAAACTTAGTAATACACATTTCACGATGCTATTTTAAAAATTTTACAAGTCATCAGTTAATTGCATCTACAAATTGACGTCTCAGTGGTGGTCAATTTCATTTCGTCGTATTTAGTACTAACTGAAGTTTAGTGACCTGTATGTAGGAGTCGTAATTATTTTTTACAAAGAGTTTACATTACCATGAAGATTTACTACTAATGAATATTAAATGATCTCCATACTTTGTTGAAATTGATACCTTGACGTTTTTCTTAATTTTTCATACATATATTGAACATTCAGCAAATGACGACCTAACTTTATAGCTTTAAACAGTTTAGAACAGATTACTGTACGAGATTTGGTAGCAACTACATGATTTACTAATTGTGGAAATTATTTTCGGCAGACAGTGCAATCAATTAAAATATAAAGTATGCATGAATATTTTTGGTAAATCTGATACTTGATCCAAGTAATAACCAAATTATTTGTAAATAAGTGAAGAATGTTTATTGAATTCTGGACTACATGTTTTACATTACAACACAGTTTAAGCCATAGTGTGTATAAATTGAGTAATTGAATATCGACTGAAATTGTCATAGATTGATATTGGTAGGCTACCACTGAAACCATGAAGTACTGCTTCGTTCTACTATGAGACTCTTCAGCACTGCATACCCTAGATTCCGCTCTAGGGACTACAGGTTGGCGAAAGAGCTGTCCAGTGCTCTTTGGTTTTCAATAGTACACTACCAAAATTAATCTGTGACGAATTTAATCAACTTAAACTTAATACCAATCTCCACATACCATCCCAATTTGATTGAATATCATTGAACATCATTATCAACTGACTTCTCAATGTTACCTACAGATTAGTTAACAAAGTAAACTGATGACGAATGAAATTTAGAATTAAGTTAATATGAGTTAAATCAAATAAAACGTTATTGGGATAACGTAGGCGTTAACTGATAGTATGTTTGAAACGAGATAACAGATAAAAGCCTTATGTATAAGCTTCATATTGAAACATTTTCTCAGAAAACCAAGAAACCAATTGCTATCAATGGCTTCAAGATATATTACCAGGACAAAGTTAATTTTCACACCAATTGTAGTTGTCAAAATCAGCAACAATAGAATATAAACCCTTAAAACAAGTTATTAGGCATTTAGATTTCGTAACCCACTAGTGATGGAATTAGACTGAGCCAGAGTCTAAATGTTAACGTCGATGATAAAATATGTATAAACGCAGTAGATAAGTATAAAAAGAGCAGAATACTAGTCATGGATTACACCTGTTAAACATAAATCAAAATTGAAGCGATCCTATTAAGAAACACCCTTATTGTAACAGAGATTGATCAATTTCAGTATTTAATATAAACAACAGGTTACCTTTACAAATTTATCGCTAAACAGACTAAACGATAAAAATAAACCATTAGTTTAATGAATAGTCGTTATAAAAACCATAAAACTTATTACAGTATCACTGAACCCTTGAAGTAAAATAAATAATTTATATATTCCTTGGAACATATACCTAAGTCATCTTCCTGAGTCTCTCTTATATAATTAATTATTAATAGGCTTACATTACAGTAAATAATTTCATGCTTTCTGCTGGGAACAGTTGAGTAAACTTTGTAATGTAATATGCGTAAATGGCTTTTCTCTTAAACATTGAAATGCCTACTTATTTTAAGGTGAAATCACCCTGATTGTTAAGCATTGAACTGTAAGTACATCAATGAATGTAAATTAAGTCTAAGCTTATATACAGTGGTAATTTAGAACGGTTCCTTGATTAACACATAATTACTAGAAAATCTTCTGAAACCTAATATTTAGTGAAATATTTTTATGATTAGTTGTGTATTGTCGGTACTCATTGTGTGTTACATAGTTTTCTAAAGTTTTACAACGAAAGAAATTTTCTATGCTAATGTAATGTGATGGTCTCCAATAACCAATTGATTTAAACGTAAGTAATCATTTGACGTAAGCACACTGTAATTTCTTGTGTTTTTCTAAACATGGTACTCTATGTGTTCCGATTCATGTATCTCTTTTTATGCATCTGCCTACTCATTTCTTTTATAGCATTCATTGCCTTGATGTAGTATGACTTGTTGGCTGTCATATCCCTTACATGTCGTCAGTTGTTCTCTTCTCATCCTCTATTCTTGTCTATAGTTGAGCCACTGGTATTTTGATATGGTATGATATATTCCTGGTGAGATTACTAGTTAGTTTGTGCTCTTGCTACTAAGGGCTATAATACAATACTGCTAATGCTGAATTCTTACTACGTTACTTAGTAACTTCGATTTGGAATACTAAATTCTATTATTAATAAAGATATATGCATATGTTTGTAAAATTTTAGTGCTGATAATAACAGCTAAACAATATCAAAAGCTGTAGTATCTGTCATAGGAACAGTGATCTTAAAGTAAGGAATTAAACTAATAAACTAATATACGTGCTTATTCAAAGACTTCATATTCAACAATCTCTGACATATTTAATACTGACTAACTTCATGAATTAAGCCTACAACTCTAATGAAAAGGCATTACTAGTGAAATTCTATCCTGTCGATAATGAGATAAATATGACCGAAGACAACGTATGCATATTTCTAATAGACCGTAGCTATAAATTTAAATTAATAAGTACCAAATCAGTAATTTACTTATTCAGCGCTGGGTGAAGTCATGGAGGTCAGGATGGATCTAATTAGATTGTGTATGCACTAAAATAAACCAATTTTACTGTCCTTACTCGTTTTCAATAGTTGTCTGATCATGATATGAAACTTCAAATTGAATAAATATTTCAGCACCAAATGTTATATGTGTGAAAAGACAATCATGTTATCTTATACTGAAGAAGTAACTAATTGTCAAAGTTGTTATGACGTGCATATGTAGTATGGGAGCAAAACAATAGGGTAGAATATGGTTTAAAATTATTCATGCTTTTTAATACATTCTTTCATACTACGAAAATAACTATGGCTAAACAATCAACGTTTAAATACAAATACAACGTTTGATAATTGAGATCCTTGGAGTTTTCACTGTATGTAGAATACTAGCTCTTGCTAAGTCACAATTAAGTGACGAAATATAGCAAACCATCTTCTCTATAAAATATCAATTACATTACGAGAGTTATCATTGTTTTTTAGATTAAGAATTTATGAATTTATTTTAGTCGAATTGGCATTTACCACAGTCCACAGAGAAAATCCAGAGTTTTGACATGATAACTAGAAAACTGATGGTGTTCAAAGTTTACATTAATGACTTGCCATATAGGCAAAATATGAATAATTTCATAAAATATCTCTTTTGTTATGTAGTCCTTTTACTACGTTATGTAATGGCCGGGTCGTTTGAATGTACAACACTGATGAAGGAAAATTTCATATCATTTAAACATTTTGTGTTATTTGTGGTCAGAATAGTTAACATATCAGAATTCTGTAACAACATATCGTCTTTAATCAACATAACTTTGTTCTTCATATGATTTTACACCTATAACGTTAACGTTCTATGAAGTTCATACTGAAATATTTTATACGAAAGGACAGAAAGAAATACTGCGAATTAGCTGAAACTAATAGCTTACCTAAAATGAATTGGCGATGTACTGCAATATGCCAGACAAACCATGCTGCAAAAACTTGCAATCAGTGTAATTGTCAATATCTTGTTTAGTATAAAAATGATGTCTGATAAAGTTTCTTACTTTTTGGTTTTGTATGTAATATAAAGTGTGAAGTCCGTGATGTGGAAAAAATGCTTTACATCTTAGTGACTGAAACATTTTGTAGATAACCTCGGATAATTGGCAGTTAACTATCTCTACAACACCCAATTATAACCAATATCAGTTCACTAGTGACTAGCTCTTTGAGGCAGTTCCTGGAGTTCTAGTATGAAGGCGTCACCAGTGGAGTTCAACCGAGTTGGGTGTGAGGCAGTTACTCACCGATGACAAGGGTGAGGCAACACAAACGAATTGACTGGATCAGAAATATCAGCCATAAGGAACTGACTCAGTGGTTCAGTGGTAAAGCGTTCGCTGCGAAGACAAAAGGCCCTGGGTTCCATTGAGGAAAGGGTCGTGGATGTGCACTATTGAAGAGTCCCACACTAGGACGAAACGGCTGTCCAGTGCTTCCAAGTGATCGACGGTTGTCTAATTCGGATCAATTCGTGATATAAAAATTGTTAGTCAACTATCTCCACAACACTCAATTATAATCTAAAATAAGTCATATAAATTAAGGAATTATGGTTTTCGTATTTAAATGTTTGTAATCATCTATCTTTGAGTACATCCTACATTAGTACTAATTGATAAATAAGCAGCAATTCTGACTTTATAACCTTTGATCACAAAAATACTAATTAAGAGACTAACATCAATTTTTCCATGGAAAAAACTCAAAAGTAAGTTTCAAGTGAGTCTGTTCTGTTGAACAAGACAACGAAAATGGTCAATTTAAAAGTATATCAGTTTATTAATTTGACATAACGAATTAGTTTGGGTTGGACAATGATTGACCAACAGGAAGCACTGAACATTAAATAATCTCCATAACACCCAATCACAGTATCAGTGTATTTTCAAAAAATAAACGTTTAGCTAAGTTATGCAATTAATTTAGAATATATATTCTCATTATTTTACCAAGTAAATGGAATAGATCTACATATTATTTTACTGAAACGAAGTTCTAAGGATACATGAATTAGCATACAGTAAACAGCAACATTTAAGCTTTGTTACCTAGAAGCATTTTAAACTTTCAAGAAGCCTACAAAGCTTAAAACTAATATTTCTATTCTCTCTTTGACTAAAGTAATAATAATTTTTTGTTTACATTCATCACAGACTGATCAGGGAACACTGTTTAGCTGTTTTGACCTAGTATAAAACTCCTTAGTAGTACTCACTAAAGACCGCTTAAGAGAAACACACCTTCACGTTTATCGGTAACAAATTAACTATCAACACTAGTAAGTCTGCTTCCATTATTATAATGTGATATAGTTTGATGATTATTCAATACAATCTGTAATAATTGCTTGACTATCAGTTTATTTGAACTCTACCATATATAACTTTATACTAGAACCTCAGGAACATCTTGAAGTTATTCACCACCTCAACTTAATAATTATAAGATTTCTCGGCTATTTATAATGTATTCATACTTCATGTGCCATGAGATGAAGTTTAGTCCATTATTACATAATGTGAATTAAGTTCCGTATAGTGGTATTTCATAACAAAGACCAATTTGTTTGTATTCATTTCTTTTAGTAAGAAAACTCACATGATTAGTGAATAATTACAGAGAAGTTAACTTATTATATAGGATAAGGCATTTAGTTTATCCTACTAAGTACTTAAATTACCTGAAATTCGACAGATTCATACTTTACTGAACTGTAAATTCATGCACAAATACCTTCTCAAATAAAATTGATGAAAATTAAGCATTTTAGATTTGAATGTAATCTTACATTATAGACTGATAAGTTCCTTTAACCTTTTAATAATGTACTTAAATAGTTGTTTAGAAAAGTTAGTACAATCACTACGATAAATCAGATGAAATTAATCGGAACCACGTGATATGTTATAGCAAGAAATCTTGGACAATCTGATCCCATATCAATTTATTTGGAAATAATTCTATATTCTATGTTACTTGATGATGATTATTCAGAAATTGATCTACTTGTCATTATATAAAATTTTTTTAAAACATGAATACTCTAAATTTTCATTGAAAAACAAGATTCTTAAGTCTGGTATCAACAACATTTAGTTAAAGTAGAGTTTAGTCCTGGAAATCATTTCGTGATGTTAAACGTCATAAGCATCCAATTTTACTTGCATAGAGAAAAACGTATACAAAACGTATAGTCATTAATAATGTAAAGACCAAATGTTCGTGTTAATACTGTTTCTTCACTTGATAGATTTCTATAAACGCTATAAGAGAATTCACAAACATGACACTGATCACTGCCCAGTGATAGATCAATGTATGCATACCAGTGTTATAAGAGGTCAGTTGCGGTCTGATTAGATAACTGGTTAGTACAGATTTGAATCCACTAAGGAGTGTTAATTTCCTAAATAATACTGGGATATTATGTGGACGAATGCTTACTTACTTACTAACTTGTGCCCGTTACTCCTCGCTGAGGAGCAAAGGCCGCCCACCAGGATTCTCCACTCAACTCTGTCCTGAGCAATCCTTTCCACCTGTTCCCAGTTGCTCTTCATCCTTTTAATGTCTGCTTCCAATTCTCGACGCAGCGTGTTATTTGGCCTTCCGCTTTTCCGTTTCCCAACAGAATTCCATGTTAATGCTTGTCTCGTGATGCAGTCTGATGGTTTGCATAATGTATGTCCTATCCATTTCCAACGTCTTTTCCTAATTTCCTCTTCGGCTGGAAGTTGGTTCGTCCTCTCCCATAGTAAACTGTTGCTGATGGTTTCCGGCCAACGGACATTCAGTATCTTTCGTAGGCAGTTGTTCATAAATACTTGTACTCTTCTGAGGATGTTTGCAGTAGTTCTCCACGTTACCGCTCTATACAGCAGGACTGTCTTGATGTTCGAATTGAAGAGTCTAACTTTAAGGTTAATTGACAGTTGTTTTGAGTCCCATATGTTTTTCAACTGTAGGAATGCTGCCCTGGCTTTGCCAATCCTTGCCTTTACATCTGCATCGGACCCTCCTTGTTCATCGATGATGCTCCCCAGATACGTGAAAGTATTCACTTCTTCCAGAGTTTCGCCATCAAGTTGAATTGGGTTGGTGCTCCCTGTGTTGTATTCCCTTATGTATGTTCAAGCCTACTGATGCTGAAGTTGCTGCTACACTGGTTGTCTTTGCTTGCATCTGTTGGCGTGTATGTGCTAAGAGAGCTAGATCATCGGCAAAGTCCAGGTCATCGAGTTGCATCCTACTTGTCCATTGAATTCCGTGCATTCCCTCAAATGTGGAGGTCTTCATGATCCAGTCAATCATTAGGAGGAAGAGAAAAGGCCAGAATAGGCAAACTTGTCTGACTTAGGTCCTCACTGGGAATGCATTTGTCAGTTGTCCTCCATGCACAATTTTGCAGTGTGTTCCGTCGTAAGAGTTCCGGATGATGTTGACGAGTTTCTCTGGTACGCCGTAGTGCCGCCTGTAGCTCTCCTAGGGCTACTGCCGGTCTCAAGCCCGGGTAAAGGAGGAGGGTTGGACATGGGGCTAGCACCCTCCTCCCGTAAAACCCAAGCTTGCTAAAGAAATGAAGCCAGATTAAACAAGGACGAATGCTAACTACCTATAAACCACTTCCCATTTCTTGTCATAAACTATTCACTTGTAATAGCCATTTTCTGATTAATTAACGGTTATTGACAATTCGTGATAGACGATTAAAGAAAACGCTCAAACTCTGAGCATAAAATATTTTATCAAATTTAAAACACCGCTGAATACTTTAGTTGCTTTCAAATCATATTACGAAATAGCTTCAAGTTAATAAAAATATTACTCTTCTATGCTTCGTAGCTTAATTTAATGATTTATTTGTTTTTATTATTTTCAATAGAACTATGAAGTTATTTATTACTGCTTCATCAGTTGTCAACACTTAATACATCACCACCATCGCCATTAGCATCATCATCTACCATTACAAGGAATAACAATCATAATAATATTCCTATTTTATACAACACACATTGTAACTACTTGCTATTAACTAATACGATACTAAACAAAAGCTCTTCTTTTCTATTATACACACACACACACGCACACATTCTTGAAGTAAATCACATTTAACTATAATTGAAGATTATTAGTAAAAGCATGAATTGATAAAGGAAATATTGGGTAAACAATACAACATCATAACAGCAAAAGAAAACAAACAAATGTTTTCTTCACCTTCTTTCGTCCATTCCTCCTTCTTGTTGTTACTATTTGTCTATCGCCAGTTTATTCACTTGTTGTCATATATCTATAATGTTCACCTATTCTCCGACATCTATGCGCTCTGTTTTTGTTTGTCACTAAATTGTTATCATTTAACTTTCCATTGTGTTGAATAGAACTTTTGATGAATAATAAAAGTTAAACAGAAAACGAGAGAAGAGAACAAGGTATATGTGATTTCGAAAACGGATGAATTGAAAACATTAACAACAATAGAAGAAATCTCTATCTAATAATGTTATGTCATATTTATAAAATAGAAAGAAAATCACCTGTTAAATGGAATATTTCAATGATTGAGGCGATTATAGACAATCTGATGACATTTCAAATGAAATTTAGGAAGATGCAAGCACTGGTTATCATTTGTGATAGTGATTATGTTCCAGTAAAATGTATTATTATATACAGCATTTTTATATTAATAGACAGTGTGAAATGAGAAGCATCTATTTAATTAACTAGATTTATCATAATTTTATTTGGATTGGTGTATGTTTAGTATTTTTTTATTAAGATATTCGAAGGACAATGATCAAGTTGTAGATGGAAATGAATGTCAGAGGTAAAAAAAAACATGGCTTGAATCATTGTTGTAAACTGTTCTGAAGTAGTAAACACGTTTACAACACAGGCAGATAAGTAAGTGAGTGAATTGACCACTTCACTTATCTGAGAAGTCTGATCAACTTTGATGGTATGGTGTCTGATGAAATCTTGGCCTGCCTTTAACTAACTTTTATCCGGGATGTCCGTCAACCAATAGAAGGACAGGTATACTAGAAATTTACTCTGTCTCACTGTAACTTTGTGAAACGTAGCTAGTACGGGTAAACAATATTCATAAACTATTAGCAGTTGGCCACGAATAACTTCGAAACATCGTTACCATTTGTTGGGATCACGGGGTAAGTAGTGATGATGTAAATCGCAGAGTGTAAGCAAAAGAGGGAAAATCAGCAGATCTGACAATTTAGTCTTATTGGATTCGTAACAGTTTGGTATTGGTAGGGTATCATTCAAAACCATGGAACAGCTGTTTCGTCCTAAGGAGGGACTCTTCAAAAGTATACCGTCGATTCCTCCAAGGGAATAAAAACCAGAACATTTAAGTTGACGGATGCCGAACCCTTTGCGTCACTGGAGTGACCGGTGTCCAATGTTAGAATTCCCACTTCTATCAATTGATGATATAACATAACGATCATTCATTGTCTTACAATGGTACCCCAACAATATCAATCTGTGACAAATCCAATTAACTAAAATTAATAGCAACCTTTACAAAGCCGCATTAATAAATGTTTATATTTATCAATGGCTTTTTAGTCACTGAGGATAAACATAAGCTAATAAGTAAAATTCATAACTGAAATCTAAAAATTCTCCTCTTTAGCTTAAATCATATCTACTTGTGTGAAAATTAATCCAAATGAACTTGTTTTCCTGGTTTATAATCAACTTGATTTAACTCAAAGTGTTCATTGCCCTTGCACAAACAATTATTTCTGGTTAAATAATATAACCGAGTTGAATTAGCATTATGGAGATCGATATTTAGTTGTATTGTTTGTATCTGTCTCAGACTGATCTCGGTTGGGTACTATTGAAAACTAGGAAGCATTGAACATTTGTTTCATGGTAGTGCTCTGACATGTAGGGAATGAGACAGTTATCACCAGTGGCAATAAATTCTCTTTAAATTACACTATAAACTTACTAACATGTGAATAATGATAATGGACTTTGGCTAAATGTTCCTGATAGTAAAGCGTTTGCTACAATACCTGATGGTTTTGGATTCTATTACTTGATATGTTCACTAACGATAGGCCCTATGGTTTTCAATCCTACTTAACCAAGGCCAATCAGTGACGAATACAAATAATAAAAATAACACAAATTCTCACATTTCTGTTAGACAAAAATTCAATAAAATGTTACAAAATCAATTTTCACATTTATTTTCTACTACTAGTTTGTATTTGTTATTATTGTTGCTTAAAAATGTCGTTTTAGCCTATCAGTTAAATTACTTCAGAGTTTTGTGGATAAGAAATTATCAAATCAACGTGAGATGATATATTTAAGTTGGATTGTGACTGACAGAAGGAATCTAAGACTCGCGTTTCGTTCTATTTGGGACTCATCAGCTGGATGTATCTGCATCGCAATGTTGATGTTCAGACAAGCTTATTCTAATTAGGAAATAATATGTTTGTGCTTGATCTCATGATAATTAGTAGTAGTTTTAGTGAATAATTCATATTTATAATACTTCACTTTACTTTGAGTTCTATATATTTCGTTCTGCTAACTTATCTGGATAAAGCGGTAAAAGACAGTTGACCAAAAATAATATTCTTTGATACATATCTGTATTGTAAATTCATTAGTCATAAATTCACTAACTGTCTTTTATTTAGTCAAGTGATGCATTTAAAAGTGGCTTGATTAGATAGTGATTGTCTTGTGATGTAAAGAACGGTACATTTAAAAGTGCATAATTACTGGAAACTATATAACATTAGACACTTGTTTCGTCCGAATATTGGACTTCTCAACAGTGTATATATGAGATTACACTAGGGACGTTGCTGAAGGCACTCTGAATTTGCTTTGGGTTAGGTTGTGCCACACTATAGAGTGACTGGTATTAGAAGTGTAAATTACTGGATTCTAACCCATTGGCCTGAAACTCAAGGTCTAATTAGTTCATGAATACTCACTGCAGAGGAATTTCGTACTAAGACATAGTATCTGTTCTATACCTCCAAGTTTTAGCTAGTATTCTAAATAAGACCATTTTGTGATGTAAAACTTCAAATTCGGTAATTTCCACAATACCCAAAAACAACGGCCGTCATGTTCTTACTAGTAATTGACTCCTGGAGGTAATGCTGGCTTTCTAGTGAAAAGATACGACCAATAAAATTCAGCCATATCAGTTACTCACCGACGTTGTTAGAAAAGTGCTGCTTTTGGCTCGCTGTTCGACATGTAAATCACTAAATACCGGTTCATTTTTATAAAAGTTAGGCCCTACCCACAAGCTATAAAGATCCAGGTTTCTATGCTTGATGGAATTGCATATGCACGCATGGTTGACGAGTTTCACTCAATGATGAAACATCTATCTGGTACTTGACTGACATTCGGAATTAATTAATTTCAGAATACGATAAACTAAGAACGCACTTGATTGTTGTATGCAATCGATGAACTTATTGATGCTTTTACAAGTAGCAAGTATATAGCAAATTAATTAGGCTGATAAAACTAAATGATGAAAGATACACTTTAAGTGCATGTATGTATGTATGTGTAAAAGAATAGTTTTTAATACTCAATTTGCTTATAATTGTAGTTGGACCAGTAACAATTCTAAGAATAACTACTAAGTTGTATCATTTAGTAAGTTGAAATGCATTTTAAATAGATATAACTGTAAAATCCTAATAAAATACGATAATTCTGAAGTAACCACTTTGTATTTAACCATTTGAATATTTCCTAGTAAAGTTATTTACATGATAACCATCTCCCTGAGAAACTAAATAAGCAATTGATTTTCGAACTCGTTAATAAGTAGATATTCATTCGTCAGATAACTATTAGATGGATTCTTTGTTTCATATACAAAAGTGAGTTCTAAGTTAACATTTATGTGACGCTATTTTATGAAAATGGTTTATCTTGTTTAATCTGGTTTGCGTTTTTTAGCAAGGTTGCCTACTCTCACCTTTTCTCTTCCTCCTAATGATTGACTGGATCATGAAGACCTCCACATTTGAGGGAATGCACGGAATTCAATGGACAAGTAGGATGCAACTCGATGACCTGGACTTTGCCGATGATCTAGCTCTCTTAGCACATACACGCCAACAGATGCAAGCAAAGACAACCAGTGTAGCAGCAACTTCAGCATCAGTAGGCTTGAACATACATAAGGGAATACAACACAGGGAGCACCAACCCAATTCAACTTGATGGCGAAACTCTGGAAGAAGTGAATACTTTCAAGAAGTGAATACTTTCACGTATCTGGGGAGCATCATCGATGAACAAGGAGGGTCCGATGCAGATGTAAAGGCAAGGATTGGCAAAGCCAGGGCAGCATTCCTACAGTTGAAAAACATATGGGACTCAAAACAACTGTCAATTAACCTTAAAGTTAGACTCTTCAATTCGAACATCAAGACAGTCCTGCTGTATAGAGCGGTAACGTGGAGAACTACTGCAAACATCCTCAGAAGAGTACAAGTATTTATGAACAACTGCCTACGAAAGATACTGAATGTCCGTTGGCCGGAAACCATCAGCAACAGTTTACTATGGGAGAGGACGAACCAACTTCCAGCCGAAGAGGAAATTAGGAAAAGACGTTGGAAATGGATAGGACATACATTATGCAAACCATCAGACTGCATCACGAGACAAGCATTAACATGGAATTCTGTTGGGAAACGGAAAAGCGGAAGGCCAAATAACACGCTGCGTCGAGAATTGGAAGCAGACATTAAAAGGATGAAGAGCAACTGGGAACAGGTGGAAAGGATTGCTCAGGACAGAGTTGAGTGGAGAATCCTGGTGGGCGGCCTATGCTCCTCAGCGAGGAGTTAGGGGCACAAGTAAGTAAGTAATTTTATGAAAAACATTCCTTATCAAACTCATCTAGAAATTCAGAATTAATTTTGTAATAGATTGTTATTTCAATCTTATGACTACTTATTCATAATTTACATTTGAAGTGTAAGGTGACTATTACACTTATGTTGGACAAGGAATATTAGTGTGTGGATACGTCTTGACAAAATTATTAGGCACAAAGTTTGCACATAGTATCTTAGTCCACAATAATAGCATTTTAGCATGAAGATGCTTCATAGAAGTCAAGGTATGAGTAGTGCTGAATTTCGATTTCACTAAGATGACTGTTGATAGTACTAATTTCAGTCTGAAATGAAATTAACTGTACATTCAAGTGTGAAGTAATACATGTGGATGTATCTATTTTTACTTTATAAATTGATTGGTAAACATTACAGTGAAATAAATTCATTAATATTTGTTCCTGTATATCACTTGTTTGTCACATGTATGAAATCATTCTGAATTTTTTACACGGAAATCAGTATATGAATTGATCATTTGAATGCATCTCAGTAAAATGATTTAACAACACAGATCAAACATTGGTTAAACGACAACAGATTTATTATAACATGGCTGAAGATGCTGGGATGAATGACTAACGTGACAGCATCTACAAAATGATAATTTACAGCATGAAATTGATAGATTGTATATTACATCATATTTTGTTGGATGTAGTAGGTCGCGCAACGTATCGCGAATTGACTGAATTGGAAATATCAACCGTTAGAAGCCTACTCAGCGGTCCAATGGTATAGCGTTTGCAGCAGAGCCAGAGGGTCCTGGGTTCGATCCCCCATTGGGGTCGTGGATGATCACTGTTGAGGATTCCCATACTAGGGCGAAACAGCTGTCTAGTGCTTCCAGGTGATCAATGGTTGTCTGGTTCAGATCAATTCGTGATATCAAAATTGACATTCATATTTTATATGCTTATTGATATATTTACATGTATTAATATAAAATAGCATAATGTACTACTTATGATAGCAATTTGTTTCATTTAAGAGATCCGTACTATTGACTGACATCGTAAAACTTGTTTATTCTTTCTTCTTGAAAACATAATTACCTTTATTTAAGTTGGATTGTAACTTGCAAGTGAAATCGAGGATGCGCGTTTTAACTGAGTTCAAATCCCACTGTGAACAATCAACATTGGGATGCAGGTACATACAGCCGACGAGTCTCAAATAGAACGAAATGCACGTCCTAGATTGCACTTGCCAGTTACAATCCAACTTAAATAATACTTGTGAATAATCACTATATCGAGGCAATCTGCTCAGGATGCACATATACCAACAGAGACTGACCAGCTTCAGTCTATAACAAACCAACGGAAGATACAAGTTAATCCTATTAATTACCTTTAAATGTGGTTTAATTTGAACTGTGTTTCGTTTTTGCTGAACCTTGACAACGGAATTCCGTAATGTTTAATAACAGAACTAATTGATATATACCTTTAATAATTGTCTTTACATTTTCAATAGGCAGATACAAATTAGATGATATTCATCAAACGAATATATTTAAAACCTTCAGAAAGATATAAAAAAAACAAGAAACATTTCGTTTACTCTGGTTTATGGAAGCTATAGCAATTAAAACTGCTGATAGATTTAGTTTGTCATAAACATTTTTGTTATGTTGAGTGACTCAAGAAGAATAACTAACTTTCAGAACTATGTTTAAGAAGACTATTTCAATTACTTTAGTTATGTGTAATATAAACATTTTATTCCTATCATCATTTTGTCCCTCGTGCTCTATCCTCTCGTTTAGCATATTTACTATTGGTATATTGTTTCTTATTTACAAACTACAGTTAATTGGTTGGGTACACTTTACTCTATTCACTATCTCTATCTCCATTGTTTTGTATTGATGTTTAACTCCCAATTGGTTGACTGTTTGGTCTGATTTTGTGTATATATAAAGGAGTGCCTAAAATATAATATAATTTTTCTGTAGTTGATTTATCGGCTTGTGTTCCTTCTATTTCTGGATTGCGTCTGAGTGGGAATCGGACAGACATATAGGAACTGACTTGATACCCTTATTGGCTTTGTTATTGTAACCTCGTGCGCACCTGATTACATCTATTAATTAGTCGTACATACCAATCATAGCAGTTTTTATTGTCATAACGAATTTCACTGACTATTTTGTTAGTAATTGGTGTTGTATAGATTGGTTAATAGAAATACAAAAAGTTCAGAGAAGAAAATTTTCTTTCCGTTGATGTCATTTACATTAGCTGTAAAATTGTATATAATGAGAAATTCTACACAGACTAGTCTATTCTAAAATAGAAGTATTACGTCAAGGAAACAAGTTATTAAAGTCATTAGAGATGGAGTCAAAATGCTTCAAGTGTCAATTAGCAGTTATGTAATAGTCATGAGAGTAACAAAACGGAAATAAATTGCATAATAGTCTAAATAACTGTTAAAAAATTTTTTGAAGAGGGAATTTTAATGTTATGAATTAACTGTCTACTAAAGGAACGTAAAGACAAAAATAATTGTATGATACGAAACTGCTAATTGGTACTTCAGAGAGAGAGAGTTAAAGATTGACTGTAGAAGTGTGAAATACTAAGTCCTCTGTAGAATATAGCTAATCGATTTTTAATCCCTATGAACTATTTCTTCAGACTGAATATATGGCTATGAAGAAAATTCCTTATGGAGTAACATGATCGCAGTTAGTTAGGTGCTTCAGAATTGAGCGCTGACGGAATTTTACAAACCTTTAGTTAGCCAAACAGGGCAATTCTTAGAGACGCGTTTTAACAGATTCCAATAAATTCGGTAACGCAGGAACAGGTAAATTTGTAAATACCCATAGATATGGCCCGAAGCTGCAGCTTGTGTTTTACATATCCCCTAATCATAGGTGGGCTGGAGAAGGTGATTAGAAGTTGAGCTGAGTAAAATACTTTCTTTAAAAATCCGGTGATGCTATTTTTCATGATCTCTGGAACGATATCTGCTCTGAATTGAACGGTCATAAAAATTACCTTTTCAGGTACGTCTAATGATATCTGTCGTGGTTGGTTTGGTTTCATTATTTTATTAATGAACCTAAGAGGTTATCCATTAGGAATAAATATTGAGTTTGTCATCAACAGTGTCATTAGTGCAAACACTATAGGCCATTGTAAAGAAAGTATAGATCAAATATGTCTTTCGGCCCGATGGAACATTACAGATGTTAAACTAAAGTGTAATAATTTTGACTTATTTGTTTTATGACGCAACTGATATTTCTACTTCATCAAAGACTATTTTATGTAGAAATTTAATTATAAATTATGATTCTATAACATTAGTACATGGTGTTATTAAAAAGTGAATTTTCTTTGATAAACATTCATTATTTTTTCTCTCAGTAACACAATCGGTGCTTCTAGTTCTCTTATCGAAAACTTTATTCTTCTGATTCAGTCTTGTAATCGACAAACTCATTTTAGTTTTATTAATCAACAAACAATAATAATAATTATTATTATATATCCTGAAATGTCTTACAGAATTCATGCCAGATTACAAGTATAGTCGTATTGATATAATAATAATAAACACTGATAAACATAGATTGTGAAGGAATAATTGGATTAATAAAATTAAAGTTCACAATATTAGGGTCAACATGGTAGTAGCATGTATTGTATCAACAGTAATGTGTTCTGACATTTCCACATATGACATGTTAACATATTACTAATAATAATAATAATAAGTTGTAAATTTAGTTACAGAATACAAACCAGTTTGCAGGTTTGTTCATAACGTTAAAATAAGGCCGTTGTACATTATCTACACAGACGAATATCTGTAATAATTCCATTGAAGCTGTGAAGGATGATGGTGTTGATCGAGTAAGCAAGCATCAGAGTTAATAGCATAATATCCACATAATTATTACTACTAAAAATATCATATAAGTGTATTGTTGTCTGTAATAAATAAAGCATGTAGATGGTGAAATTCACTCGAAGATGAAATAGCAAGAGATATACCATCAAGAGAGTTTTCAAATGAACTCAGGTTGTTTCATTTTCAAGATAGTTAACACGTCTTGATGGGAAGAAGAGAAAGTAACAAAATTACACCGATAAGTCCCATACTTGATTAATATACGATCAACTCTTGTTTTTTTTAATCATATTATTTATTTGAACTTCAAACTATTTCAATGCTGATGTAAATCATTTGTATTAAATTAATTTATTTCATACTACAGAACTTAATTCCTGGAATTATAAAGTCGTGGAACTACTTTTAATATGTTTCTGCTCATTCTGATGAATATTTATTACGTTTTGTATGATTTGTAAATGTTTGATGAATTAATAATTTGTAAAACTATAAAAAATAAGAAATTCAAATACTCACCAAATAAATTATTCTACGAAAATCTGAACAAAATACAACTTCCAGTTGTGATATACATTGAGATCTAGCCTATGGATGTCATAGATTTCCGTCTTATCTTGAAGGTAAATTATAATCAACTTATTATTTCTTAGTATAAATTGTCATTATTTCAAATAATTCTAAATACAATTGTCTGTAATATAAATGAAGTCTACCGCAGAATTTACTGTGAAATATACAAACAAAAAGAAAACCGACCACAACTGTTGACAATGAATGTCTACAATTAAGTCGGAATACACAAATGAAGTGTAAATCAATCATTTCATAGTCGGTAAAATATTTAAGTAGTATTATATTACACGATGATAAGAAGTGATTACCATTTTTTTTATATATTTATGATGTAATATTTAATTATTCATTACTAATATAATTTGCATTAAGGTACTTCAGACTAACATATTTAGAGTGAAATGAATTTTTATATCGTAGTGATTTTTCTAAAACATTTTCTCTAAAAAAAAACTAAACCAAATGTTTGGGGGAGGGGGAGAAAAAAAAACAAATACTAAACAAATTGAGGTGGTTTTGTGGAGATTTAATTAATTGTCTGTAATTCCTATGGATTGGCTTTATGGTTAAATATCAAAGAAAACATAGAGTATTACTTAGCTGTTTCTAGGTGGTATTAGGCTTACACCAACAGTGTACATACTATATCACAACGATGGTGCTGTCTGTTAAGCACAAACTGGGAATCCATAGGGTCCTAGATTCTAAGCGTTGGGTTACTGATAATTTTCATACTAAAACAAAACAGTGGTTCATAGTTTACTAGTTTTTAATAGTACGTAACTGAGATTAATTTGTGTCGAATGTAAACAAACAAGTTGATCATATTTGAAGTGAAGTCGTTTTGTGGAAATAGGTTTTAAGCTTGTATTCGTCAGGGATTAATATTGGTTCGGTATCAATAAAACAAGCGAACTTAACATCAGTATCTACAGAACTACATCATTTCAACTACAACAATAATCTCACTAGCGACTAACTCTAGACTGTTCTTGAAGTTCTAGTCAGAAGTTGTGATTGGTAGAGTTCTCACTTATCTGGAGTGAGACAGTTATCAGAAATGACAATTGATAATCGTCGTGCTATATCATAAAATGATAGAAGTGGGAATTCCACAACTGGACGCCTGCCGGTCCCCTGATGCACATGAGTAGGAGTTCATCGCGAGACCTGAAGGTCATGGGTCGAATGCCATGGTGGGATTGAGTGTGCACACTACTGAGAAGTCCCATAGTAAGATGAAGAAGCTGTCCAGTACAAACAACTAAAACTGATAACATTTGTTCAAATTCGTTGTAAAATGTTACGACAATTGTGAGAAATATTCTTTCAATTAGCACACTTATTCTGTCACCTACTAATAACATAAAACCTATCACATATTTGTAGTGATTTGATTTACCATATCACAACGGCATAGCAAGATAGATATCACGGCAGTAAAAAGGTTCGAAACCACGGTTGTCAGAAAATGGAATAAACATAAAAAATACGATTTAACAGGAGAGAAAGATACAAAATGATTTTAATGTTTAGAAGTGAAGAGAAGACGAAGAGGTGGACACGGCTGCTCCACCGAGACCAATTCTGAGTAGCGCCACCCGGTTTTGAATTAGATACCAACCCGTTATCTACTTCTAGCAACATGACTCAGATCGACAGTAAGAGGTCTTATGGAGTGGTTCAGTGTTTTGGTCCTCCCACTCATAGTTTTCCTACACTAATCGACACCTTGTGTTGGCTGATATAGAAGCAGGATAGAAGAGAGTTAGATGAGTCTAAATGAAAACATGACATCAGTCCATGAAGTCACTGACTGCTGGTTTGAGTTGAGTCGGTAGCTGCAGACTACCTGGACGGGGTAATCGCGAATACCGTAACCAGTGGCTAGAAACACTGAGTGACATGGCCCAGAATAGGTCACAAAAAGTCAGATGCATTTACTCATTGCCCTCCCTTATATCGTGAGCTTAAATCATTTCGCAACTCTCTTTCTACGCCCCCTACGCCATATTCTATATGTTTACACTCTCTATTATTATTATTGTCGTCACTGAAGTAACTTCTACTTCTACTAATGTGGTGGAAATCTTGCTGTGTTATAGAGGTATCGCAACTTGAACTGATGCACACATATGCCAGGTTCTGTGTTGATCATACATACATACAATCGACACCACGAATCAAGATAGACTGTGATTATGTCTACTTAATGCATTCACCAACCATTTCATATGGTGAAGATTAACAATGTGATGTGATTTACTATCTTTCCTTAGTACCTTAATCTGATGTCAGTTTGAATTACAATGCATCTATAAAAAGGTGAAAGTACACGCTTGTCAGGCTTTCATATGGAACGGTTCATCGTTTTTTCATCAGAATATCGTTGCAACTACTAGACCTTAATAACATAATTTATTGACAATATTTATAAATAAGAAATCAGTTTCTAACTGTTAAATTAACCGGACCCACTTTATCTTTTGACATATGAACATGTCTATGATGTAATGAATAACTGTGAGTTTACGATAAGTCAACATGTTTCCCGTCATACTTTCGTCTAAAGATTTTGAAAAAAAAACTCGGATTAAACCTTTCACCTATCCAGTATAGTTCATATCATTGTTTATATGTTGCTAGAAACATGACAATAACTCAAAAAATAGAACAGAGACAACGAATACTTCTTTATTCAATGTGTCTCACCATCAGACAATGAATATCTCGTATAAGCATCAAATAGCCGCTTTATAAATTCTTAATAAGCATAACATATTTTAGCTTTTAAATCTAACTTGTCAATATGAATTTAATAATGTCAGAAATTCTTTCGTGATCATATCAAATTCTTCGGTTTCTAACCAGTAAATTTACTATTCTCCTAATTACGAGTTGAATATGATTAACATATTGAACGGAAACAAATACAAGAAAAATTTTATTTTCAGAATAAGGTGAATTCCTTATATTTTGTCGTTTACTGATCAATTTCAAAGTGTCCATACATCTGATTGGATGAAAAAACATACTTATAAGTGTGCTTACTGAGTTTCTTGACTAATAAAGCCTCATTTAAATATCCTCGCCTGTTTATTTGTTTTTAACTTTAATATATTTCAATAGTCATCTATTAATCAATTGTAGAGGTTAACGTCTAGTTAGCGGGTATTTTGTATTCAAGCGAAACGTGTAAACCGATGTGTATAAGGTAATCTGAAATAGCGCAGAGTAAGAGGAAAAATGGGCCGACGACTCAATAAACGCCTCGAGTTCACTTCAGTTTAGTAACATATACAATTAATCAAAATGAGAAATGATAGGAGCGTAAAGCAAGAACGGTCTGATAACAGAAACTGGGAATCGAAGGTGGTTTGAAATCCTGTACACAGTGATCCTTTTAGTTTATAAGGGAGTGGGATTGGGAATACATCATGAAACAATGAAATTAGACAACGAACGTTAGCTTACCAAATGCATTTGCTTACATAGTGGTCATTAAATTCTGAAGAATAGACCTTTCCATTAAATTTACCTAACTCCAAATAGTGGCATAATCTTGAGTTTGGAAAATATGAATTGTTCAACAGTAAATGAAGTTAAGAAGTAAAATTTCGAAGTGCTTTTATGAACATAATTGATACTTCTCGGATATTTCGGTTAATTCTATTTCTCAACATAACACAAATCAAGAAGGATTAGAAAAAGAAGAGACAAATAGAAAATATTGAAGTGTTCAGTTTGCATCTGTTATTGTGATAATTAATAATTAGCTTTATTTGAAGAAGCTTTAGATGTTTCTAAGCTCTTTGAATGTATTGAGTGGAAATTGTTTAATTTTGATTTATGTGGATTATATTTATATTTACATTACTTTACAATATGTCAAATATCATAGCTGTTTGAATAGGTGAGAAGAAGTTTAGAATCCCAAATTACCACAGTTTCGGCGAATTTTAGTAACACAGAACTGGGTTGTTTGTTGGGAACTTTTAATACATTACTTTTTCTCTACCTCTGAAACAACAGATGTTCTGTTATGAACAACGAAGACTATTCACACCTGCGAGACAAGGGTGTATTCTCAGTATTAATTGTAGATAATAGTCTTTTCAATTATCTTATGTTTTTATATTTTAGCAATAAATATTTTTACAATAAATTGGTAGATTCAGTTGAGGCAGATATGTGAGGGTATTTTTCTATTCCTATCTTACTGAGCAATACTTTGTGTATAGTGGAAAACACTTTGTTGCCAACAATGTTGTGTATTTGTGACTTGACTGCAAATGAATGTATTATAACGCTGTGGGAAGGGGTGCATAAAGATCGTAAGAGTGATATTGATCGTCTGATGGAAAATCGGTTATTTGAATTTACTGTGACCAAACAATCATTACTTATAAAGGTGGTTTACTATTACAGTTTCCCCAATGAAATGAAATCATATGATGTAGCTGCTAGGTGTATATCAGTTATCCTTTATAGCAAAACTATACACTTATGTGCAAAGTACTTTACACAACTAAACATAAATGGAATTTACGTAAGTTATTGGGGATCGTAAGATATCAATCTTGTAAGTCATTCATAAAGCTGAGAAAATAAGGCCTAATTATAAGGCTTATTTACTGTCTTCTATATTGGAAAGTCATACAGATATAAAGACGTTTCTTTCCAGGTTTGTAAGATTTCAATTCGCAAATGTATTTAGCGCTGTATTTGTTTATAAGTCCTTGAAGATAACTATATGCTCCAAAAAGAACTGTTTACTGAAAAATTTGCCATGTGAGTTTCTACCAGACATACTCTTCTGACTGTATGATACAGTATATTCAATGAATTATATTGTTGATTTATAGGGTCGAATGTTTAGATATAGCCCTATAAAGTTTTCTTTCCAGTGTACATTTACATCAGAATTTGGTTGAACTTAAAATGAGAACATCATGAAATTAGGGAGTCGTTAACATAATCCCGATTAATTTAGTAGTACAATATGCTCTCATCAGGATTGTTTAAGTTGTTTCACTGTGACCTATACACAATATACCGTATTTAGAATTAGACATTACTGACTGACGTTAATTAGACATTGGTTGTGACCATGCAATATATTGTGGACTAACTACAATTGTTACAGAATCAATAAATCAAAAGTAAAGAACTCACTGTAGAACCTTAAGATCGTGGGGTTCAAACCCTAGTTACGTCATAGATAGGCATTGAGAAAGAATAGTTTAATACTATACCAGAACAACTAAGGTACTTCAGTGATCTAACACTACCAACTTTAATGAAGTTCAACATTAAGTGACATTTTATGTTCTTTTGCAAAAACAAAAGGAAGCTGCTGCAAGTTAATCTTCATAACTTAATTATACTATCTATATTCTATATTTATATATATATATATATATATATATATATATATATATATATATATATATATATATATATATATATATATATATATATATATATATATATATATATATATATATATATATATATATATATATATATATATATATATATATATATATATATATATATATATATATATATATATATATATATATATATATATATATATATATATATATATATATATATATATATATATATATATATATATATATATATATATATATATATATATATATATATATATATATATATATATATATATATATATATATATATATATATATATATATATATATATATATATATATATATATATATATATATATATATATATATATATATATATATATATATATATATATATATATATATATATATATATATATATATATATATATATATATATATATATATATATATATATATATATATATATATATATATATATATATATATATATATATATATATATATATATATATATATATATATATATATATATATATATATATATATATATATATATATATATATATATATATATATATATATATATATATATATATATATATATATATATATATATATATATATATATATATATATATATATATATATATATATATATATATATATATATATATATATATATATATATATATATATATATATATATATATATATATATATATATATATATATATATATATATATATATATATATATATATATATATATATATATATATATATATATATATATATATATATATATATATATATATATATATATATATATATATATATATATATATATATATATATATATATATATATATATATATATATATATATATATATATATATATATATATATATATATATATATATATATATATATATATATATATATATATATATATATATATATATATATATATATATATATATATATATATATATATATATATATATATATATATATAATACTAAGTTCTGAGAAGAATACTTTAAATAGCAATGAAATAAGTTTTGTTTTACCAACAAGGCGACTTGTCAAATGAAAACACTCAGCAATAACATTCATTTTGAACTAAAATAATTACTGTCACCAGTTCCTATGGTATGATTTGATGTTTATATTACATCGGGTTAAGTGATATAGTTAAAAGGAAAGTAATGTCATAATCCTTAGTTAAACTGATTATTATGCAGAGAAACATTGGTTTTATTAGTTACTTGTATACACATAAAACACTATAAAGTGTGACCTATATATGCATGCATTCATTCATTATATAGGATATAAAATATACATACACACATACTGCTGAATTAGGTGAAATCATAGTAAGACAATAGGTAATGAAGTATAAAAATAAACATCTAAATTCTTTTGTAAATGTCTTTTAAATGTATGAATCAACCCAGAAGACGTGAATTTATAAATAAGGAACTTAAAAGATCTATTATTAAGTATTGTAGAGATTGTTGAAATTGAAGTTTCATATCATGAACTGACCTTAGTTAGTAAAATTATTGAAAATCAGGAAGCATTAGGGAGTTGTTTTGTACTTGTTTGGGACTTCGTCTCATCTATAGTATGCATTAGTGACCTTAATAATAATCGAATCAAAGGTCTTCAGGATCCTCCGAGAGTACTTAATTTAAATATTACTATGTTAGCATCTAATGATTGGCTTTTTTAGACTTCCATCAATTGGAGACATTTGGATTTGAGGTATAATAAATTGTTAACAATTTATTTTTTATTAAAGAAAAATATGAGTACAGTGTATGAAAAGGAATTCTAAATGCGTGTCATTGAGTAAATTTTCCTCTGAAGTGGGAAGGAAGTGTTTTATCACAGTTTGTACATCATAATTTTAGATTTGTTGAAATGTGTAGTTTCTAATGTTCAATAATTGTTAGTCGACAGTTAATTAGCAATTTAATGACGTCTAATTATTAGATGCTAAGTTCAAAAACTCCATTATGAGTAAAAGTCACTTAACTATTCCTTATTAAAACCGATGAATGATGGATTAAAGTTATTTTTAAACTCCAGACACGAACTGGTGTCACGTGATAAGAACCATTGATTACTGAAAAACATTGGAAGCTTATTTCTTCTGAAGTTGGGGAAACTTAGGATTGCAGACAAATTGCTGAAAGGAGAATGAAGCTCAGAATACTAATGATTATTTCAACGCATCACATGCACTCTATGTAAAAGTTTATGGTTTATCTTTTTGGCTTAGGTTAGTTTTTAATCCTTATTGCGTATTCAAAAGCAATTGTTTTTGATAAATTCACGATTAAGTTATGCAGTTATGAATCTATGACTAGCATATCACAGAGGTCAAAATAAATACCATGTGCATAACAAAAGTTGTGATAACGCCAGATCGAAGTAATCCACTTAGTTCGCACATATAGTAACTAAGATTGATCAATTGTAGACGTCTAAATCAACAAGCAGAAAAATGGAAACCTTTACAATTAAATTGATACTCGTCAATGGCAATCTAGTTTCAGAAACTCCTTGGATAACACAGTAACTTTTGAAACAGAGAACATTGGGTTCGAGACCCAATACAGATCATTAAGATCCAGGTTTATCCAGTTGACAAGTCGTGAATATCGTCGAACACACCATTTTATTTCACCTATTGGCTACAGTTTAACTTTAGCAGACATTTAACAATTTTTGATTGAGTTAAACTTATTCTGAAGCTAAGATAGATACGTTGGCAACAATTACGGCTTAAGCTGTGCTACTGGTGAATGTCAAAGAATATTTAAAAAAAATGGAGTGGAATGTAGGAGTATAATTCAACTCTATGCCTATTTCTTTGATGACCCTTCAAAATCACAGATTACACTTTGAACTGATATATGCATTAGTCGATGTAATTTCCTTCTATTTTAATGTAAAACAAATAGTCTATATACCTTTTATTATCATCGTGTCATAATTGTAGACTTACAACTATTCAGCCTAACAATGAAGTTATTGAAAACAATTATTTCATCAAATATTCTTTACTATACAGTCAGTGTTTTGTTAAACACTTTTTTGATCATAACTATGATCAGTCCATTGCTTCGTTTGCTTAATATGTAAACCATAAATTTCGTTTCAATAACTGGAATGTATCACACCTACTTTAAGAAACACAGGTTCCACTTACAATTATAGATGCTTAATAGACAGAAATTTCAAGTTACAATGCGATATTTTATAAGTTCCTCATGCATTACTATGGTTTTCAATCTTCAAGATCTGTAAATTTCTCCAAAAAATATCACAGTCAAATAGTTATTTGGTATAATACTATACAATTTGAAGTGGTTTGCAGAATCATGCAATACATTTAGTTATTCGTATTCGCCATAGTTTGATATTGGTTGGGTACCACCGAAAACATGGAGCACTGAATAACAGATTTATCTTGGTATGGGACTCCTTACTAGTGGGTACTCTTGATTCCCAAAATGTGGCTGGAATTTGAAAGTTTGAAATATAATCTAGAAATGTTACTTTATTTTATTTGTTAGTGAATTAGAACTTAAATGTTGGGTGCCATTTTGAAAAGTATAACAAACAATACTTTACAAATATTTCAATTCGAAATGAAAACTGACAGTTTCTAAATGTTAGAAGAAAATTAGAAAGAACTTAGTTTGGATAAGAACACGAATTTCATAGTTACTTCGTTTTCATTGGTATTGTCTGCAGATAGATCCCTTGGTCTATGGATAAATTTAGAGGGATGGAAAATTATCATAATGTAAATTACAAGTCAAACTAATCTTAAATTCACTTATCTAGTCTCCTGAAGTATTCAGCCATAGAAAATGATTATTTTGCGATTCACAAAATGGAGGTTAGTGCTTCATCATATGCTATATTCTACTGGCAAATGCTTTAATGAACTGATATCCTATATTTGTTTGTCAAAATCTAGATTCCCCCTTCCCCTACCTTCGTTTTAACACAAAATCTATCACACATCAAAGTGAAACGTAACTATACATGTGTCGATGGAAATTTTTATCATTAATAAATGGTTTATATAATACTTGAAACATGAATTCAGTGGTTTTATTATATGCTAACAGTGCTTTGTGACATCCTTAATGGGATACAATGTACTGGAGAGCTTTAATATTTTATACTTTATTACAAATGTATATCTAGCCGTTATTCTAACACTAAATTAGGTAAGTGGCATATGTATTTTGCTTCTTATTGTAAACATTATGAACACTTTTGTGATAATGTCCTCTGCATTAGTGGTGGTTGTATCGGGAAGATATTAAAACTTATAAATTTACTGCATACTTTAACATACAATTCGATGAACGCTTTTCCACCCTACTCCAATAATATATAATATACAATTCTGTTTACATCTAGTTTGAGAGTCATTGTATCTTGAAGCTACGACAAGGATGTGATGATCAAAGAATAAAGAACATCATCTGGGATTACATTTAAAAACGAAAACGATAGATATTAATTTGGCAATGTAATAAACATGAAATGCTGACAGTTTGATAAATGGAAACTAGAATTTCGTACAGTATAATTTATAATATATTCGAAGTTCCAAATTAAAAATGAATAGGGTGAATGTTTTATTAAACCCTAACATTTTCATTAACAACTAACGGTATGCATACTGGAGAATATATGAAGTTATGATTTTCATTGTACAATAAATTATTAAAATAGTTCAACTGGGTTAGTTATTTTTTGGATATTGGTATTTAAAACTAAATATATCACAGAATGGTGTTGGGAGGGCACCATTGAAAACCAAGGAGCATCGGACAGCCGTTTCGTTCTAGTGTCGAACTCCTCAGCAGTGCCCACCCCAGATTCCTCACCAGAGATTTCAGGTTGACGGTGAACGACTAAGCTTCTGCACTACTGGGCAGGCATTCAATGATAAAATTCCCACATCTATCAATTTGTGAGACAGCGCGACAAACATCCATTTTCATTATTGGTATCTGTCTCAATCATGGTAAGTCTGAACCCCCCCATCAGTCACGACTTCTCACTAGAGTTTCAGGAGCATCCTTGAGTTAGCCACTAGTAAATTGATGCTTTTAGTTCAATTGGGATGGTGATTTTTTTGTGGGGATTGGTTATTTAGTTTATTGAATATATCTCACAGATTGATGTTGTCAGGGTGCCATTGAAAACCAAGTAGCACAGAACAGCTGTTTCATTCTAGTATATTTATTAAAATAAATTATATCAGTAATTTCAAATGTCAATTGTTTGCATATCCACATTAATAAAAACAAATAAATTAATGAATATTATGATGAAGATTTTGAAATAAAACATTTTACAAATTGAATTTCTATTCGTTAATGATTGGTCAATTTGTTTTATCCAATCATATTAAGCATAATATTTAGACATATATTAAAGAATTTTAAATATCTGAAAAAATCTGATAAATTAACAAAAGCAATTTTACCATAAGGATATTTTTTCAGTTAATATGGATAAATACTACTTAATTAATCTTATTATGTCAGTAACATGTATATTTAATACTAAATTCATTGATATTAATTAATATTCTGATTGTTATATGAACATGCGGTGCTGGAATTATGCAGTATGTGGATTTTTCAATCAACTCATAGAATTGTTTATACACGTAAGTGATGTATAAGTTTATTTGTATCAAATGTAAATTAACTAAAGATTTAGAGATTAGAATTTATGAAACTTGTGTATTTGTATATCTACGTGTGCGTGTGTGTGTGTGCGTTTGTATACAAATAATGTTATCAGTAAGCAAGAGTTCGAATAATGAATTTGTAAATGATAATTAGTTTAAATACCACTTTTAAACTAAGCAACAACAGAGTTAAATAAAGTAATGTTTAAAATGAATTAAGTATCCAACAGAATGACATAAGACACAATTTATTATTGCAGTTTGTACGTATTGTAGGTGACATTGAAAGTTATACACTGTGAATCAATGTTGGCATATCGGCAAATAATCCTATACACACTTGTCAACATAAGTATAGTTTATTTTTCACCTACACAACTTTTAATACATGATGATTACACATAATAACCATTGTAAATAATTGTCAGCAGCTGTCAAGGTATGCGTTTAAGTTGATAGATTGAGATTTAACTGTCGTACTATTCATTGATACAAGAAAAAAACCAGAGTTTTATCAATTTGTCACCAAGAAGAAAACATTAATACTTATTTATACCCGTGGAATTTATTAATATTCAATTGGTTAAACACTTACAATGATATTTAAATTTAACGTTTACCAATCCATTAGTAGTTTTAGCTACGTATCCGTTGTTTCAGTCTATCACGATAAAGTGTTATATTAGATGTTATCATTAAGAGTATGTATGCCTAAAACCTTAATAACATTGTTTTAAAAAGCTTTTAGTGATTCATATAGTACTTTAAGAACTATTTGAGAAAGGATAGTGTTTATTTTTATTTTTGATTTCTGTAACATACTTTATGAGATTGATTTTTGTATAGACAATACACTCATAAGTATCGTTTGATTTGGATTGTGGCTGATAAGCGGAATCCGGGATGCGCTTTTCGCCTATTTGGGACTTGTCGGCTAGATGTAATTGAGTCCCAATATTAATGTTCACATTGGGACTGTATTCACCACTAAACTACTGAATCTAGATAGACACGCATGTGCAACGAGTATGTATGCATAATTAACGTGCATTTGGATCTTCCTATAGATTTATTATTCAAATCATAGGATACTTGTGAATAATTGCTATAACTGGGCAATCCCCTCAGGATGCACATATGACGACAAAGACTGATCAACTTCAGTTCAATGAAAATCAACGGAAAGGTTCAAATGCTTCCTATTTAAAGGATAAATTAATTTAAGAATATAGTGTCTTAGTAAACTTGAGTAAATTTATTTACTATTCATTACTAAGGCACATATTTCATATTTAGAAAGAAGTTCTACACTTAACTGCGAAGTACTAAACTAGAAAGAAACAGTTGCCTAGATTTCTCCTGGTTTTAGTTTTACCCAACCATGATCAGTTTACGATAAAGAACAAAATTGATTATCATTTTTCACAAAACTACCTCAACTCATGTATAATAATAAGCTTACTAGTGGTTAACTATGAGATCGTCACGAAGTCCTAGTAAGAAGTTATGAATGTTAGAGTTCAAAAATGTTAAGAATGAAACGATGAGCATCACTAATAGTACTAAAAGCACTGACTAATCGTGAAACTGTATCACAATGTGACTGAAAAAATCATTCTTCAATTAGACATCGAATCAGTGGTGCTAATGGCTAACCGCCCGACAAAAGACCTGAAAGTCCTGTGTTCGATTCTCTGGCTGAATAGAGAATGGGCAATGCTGAGGAATCCCATACATGGACAACACAATTGTCTAGTGTTCCTTTGTTTTAAATAGTATCTACCAGGGATCAATAATAGTAATAGTAATAATAATAGCTTTAGTACAATATGAATTTTCAGCAAACAGTAATAAATATAATAACCGGTAAAATTAAAAACCAATCACCAGAAAACCACCTCAATCAGTATTTGTAAGTTGTCGTAAAGATTCGCCCAGTTACTTTGTTTAAAAAAACTATAGAAAATGTATCTTTAATGTTATACAGATTCAAGTTCATATTTAATAAATATGATACCTTAATTACATGTTAACTGTAATCAACGGTAATTACAAGGAAGCAAGTTTGGGAACTAAGCATGATCAATACTCAATTGTTTACTATAACGGCTGAACGACATATTCACTTTTACTACTTACTAAACCAATTCTTGTTTGAAATGACTTCATGTTGTTTCTAGGATCTTTTGTTTCACATATACCAACGTATCTTTGGTTGTTTACATTATTGTTTTCTGTCATTATCTAGTAATATCTTCATGTTGTTTCTAGGATCTTTTGTTTCACATATACCAACGTATCTTTGGTTGTTTACATTATTGTTTTCTGTCATTATCTAGTAATATCTACTAACTTACTAAACCAATTCTTGTTTGAAATGACTTCATGTTGTTTCTAGGATCTTTTGTTTCACATATACCAACGTATCTTTGGTTGTTTACATTATTGTTTTCTGTCATTATCTAGTAATATCTACTAACTTACTAAACCAATTCTTGTTTGAAATGACTTCATGTTGTTTCTAGGATCTTTTGTTTCACATATACCAACGTATCTTTGGTTGTTTACATTATTGTTTTCTGTCATTATCTAGTAATATCTACTAACTTACTAAACCAATTCTTGTTTGAAATGACTTCATGTTGTTTCTAGGATCTTTTGTTTCACATATACCAACGTATCTTTGGTTGTTTACATTATTGTTTTCTGTCATTATCTAGTAATTAGTAATTAATTAGTAATTAAAGGAGGGCGATGTGTTTATGAAACATGAAAATTTTATAGTCAGTAGGGTGGCGACACAGTAATAATGATTTTAGTGAATATTTGTGAATGAAAATCGTGAAAGTTGGGTTAGCCACAGTCTTTGTGATAATAATAATCGTTTCTATGAAAATGGTAAACGTGAATGAGATTTGGATAATGCAATAAGAAGACGAATTTTATCAGAGCTATGTGATATATTTGCGCAATACATTTCGAACAATCTGATCACACATACACTTGTTAAGGCATTTATATATGAAAAAATAAAGGTCACTAGACAATTAAGAGTATAAGCTAAGTAAACAAAGATAAGTAAACGAAGATAATAAAGATTACAATGTAAGTAACACTCTACCAAGGTAGGTTGAGGGAAAGTACAAATTGTTTTTGAACACACAAGGGGGGTTTGAACTTCCGTATAGCTAAGGCTTCAACAAACTTTAGTATACGTCCTAAAGCACTTTTATACAACACCTAGTAAAAGCTCTATCCTGTTAGTGATACAATAGTAATTATCAATAGACTATAATATAAAAAAGAAATTGGATACAATTTAAGGCGTTGACTACCTGTATACATAAATATTAGTTGACTGAATAAATGAGTTACTTTACTTTAATAAAAAATAATTTCTTTGTTTTAGGAAAAATTTACAGGTAGATAAAGATTGATTGACTGTTCTGTCATTAACGGGTCTGATCAATAGTGTAAATAAGCATCAACATTGGGATGTAGATACATCCAGCCGATGAGTGCCAAATAAGCCGAAACGCTAGTCCTGGATTCCACTTACCAGTCACAATCCAACTTAAATAATATCAGAGATTTTCAATTTAGACATTTTTTTAGAGAAAAAACTGGTTTCATATCTCATGTATGAAAATGTTGAAATTGATTTTAATATATACTCATAAATATTTTTTTTTTGATATCACAAATTGATCTGAATCAGACTCATCAAATTATGAAAACGTTTATACAGCAAAGGGATCTCTTTTCAACCAAATGATTATCAAGCTGTACAATCGTATAGACAAACGGATATGTTGGATAAATCACTGGTTAATGGGTAATTGTAAGCATTTTGATTAGTTGTCATGTGAAATTTTTTTGATTATATAGTAATTAGTAATTAATTAGTAATTAAAGGAGGGCGATGTGTTTATGAAACATGAAAATTTTATAGTCAGTAGGGTGGCGACACAGTAATAATGATTTTAGTGAATATTTGTGAATGAAAATCGTGAAAGTTGGGTTAGCCACAGTCTTTGTGATAATAATAATCGTTTCTATGAAAATGGTAAACGTGAATGAGATTTGGATAATGCAATAAGAAGACGAATTTTATCAGAGCTATGTGATATATTTGCGCAATACATTTCGAACAATCTGATCACACATACACTTGTTAAGGCATTTATATATGAAAAAATAAAGGTCACTAGACAATTAAGAGTATAAGCTAAGTAAACAAAGATAAGTAAACGAAGATAATAAAGATTACAATGTAAGTAACACTCTACCAAGGTAGGTTGAGGGAAAGTACAAATTGTTTTTGAACACACAAGGGGGGTTTGAACTTCCGTATAGCTAAGGCTTCAACAAACTTTAGTATACGTCCTAAAGCACTTTTATACAACACCTAGTAAAAGCTCTATTTAATAGGACTAATCGTATTTGCACTTCTGACACTATTGAAGAAAATGACAAATTACTGACAGAAACGTTAATGCTGAACGGATATCCAAAGAAGTTCATAAATCGATGGAAACGTTGCAGTATGGTGAAACCTACTGTATTACTATCACCCAAAAAATCAGTTTATATCACATTACCCTTCAGAGGTGACTCAAATAGCCTTGTGTTAAAACAAAGGCTTAAGTCAGTGGTTAACAGAACATTTTATGCTGCTGAGGTAGTTGTAATAGAAAAGTATAGGTTATTGATTCACAATAAGCCTAAACCGCACGTAAACGAAAGCATCACATCCCACTGTATCTATCAATTTACGTGTATGTGTGGACACACATACATAGGGAGGAGCAATCGTGAATTGCAGGTAAGGGTAGCTGAACACATACCTAAATGGCTCCGAAAACAAATGGACTCGAAAGGAGAAATAATAGTACAGGATAAACAACCCTGATCGTCTATCGCCAAGCACTTAGTTGAGACAGGCCACATAGTTGATATCAAATCAGCCTTTGTGGTGTTGTATAAAAGTGCTTTAGGACGTATACTAAAGTTTGTTGAAGCCTTAGCTATACGGAAGTTCAAACCCCCCTTGTGTGTTCAAAAACAATTTGTACTTTCCCTCAACCTACCTTGGTAGAGTGTTACTTACATTGTAATCTTTATTATCTTCGTTTACTTATCTTTGTTTACTTAGCTTATACTCTTAATTGTCTAGTGACCTTTATTTTTTCATATATAAATGCCTTAACAAGTGTATGTGTGATCAGATTGTTCGAAATGTATTGCGCAAATATATCACATAGCTCTGATAAAATTCGTCTTCTTATTGCATTATCCAAATTTATCAAAGGGACAAATTGTTTTAAATTTCTGAAAAGTGAATGAGATTGATTAATTGTAACTGAATATTCATAAATGGAACAAGAGTTAATTAAGTGTATTGTATGTTATGCTGTATGTGAAGGCATGCTACGTATTTCATACTGTGTGATAAGTTTTGTTTAGTTTACCAAACATTCTGTTAGCATATTACATGGAAATATTTATAACAAGTTTACGTTTGGAATCAACCCTATCTGTTGTATGGTTATCATGATTATAGACTTTTCTCTATCCTGATCCTTAGTTACTTTTCTTAGTTAACTGTAATTACATTTATTTATCAGAAGACAGTATGATTGTTTAATATTGTAACAATGATTTATCCACTACTTAATTCATAAATTTATGCATACAATCAATTAAAAGTGAATCAATCTGAAAGTAAAAATGGTGATATTACTGAAATTCTTTATTTGTTATTAGTCTTTTGGCTAAGTATTTCGTTTACAGTAGACACATCATTAGTGTAAGGTCATCATCATCTGTTAAGTATAGAAAAATAATTCAATATTGATTCATCATTTTACATAGATTATTAAGTAAGTGTTTTCATGATAATCATTAATAAACACAATCAACATTGACAATAACTTCTAATAAAGAACTTTGTTTTCGCTTTTGTTAATTTCGAAAATGATTCACGAATGTTACCGAATTAATGTGACTTTATGGAGATAGGTATTAAGTTTAATTGTATATAGTCATCTCAGATCGATGTTGGTAAGAAACCATTGAAAAACAGTGAGGACTGAATAGCTATTTTATCCTAGTATAGAACTCCTCAGCAGTATACATCTCTCATTTCACTATGAAATCCTACTGAGAATCTCCAAGCTTCATGTTAACCACCTAATTATCTACATAACCTAGTCGATCAACATTCAATCATAGAATTTACTTCCTATCAATTTGTTATTTAGGGGGACAGTCATTCGTTATCATTAGTGATAACTCACTGTCTCATTCCGAACAAATATCAAATCTACCAGTCACCATTTCTCACTAGAACTCCATGAAATGCATGAAGTTAATTAGAAATAAGTAGATTAATGTAATTGAATTGTGATAGTTTTATGGAGATAGATGTTAACTTTAATTGTTTGTGTTCGTCACCAACGATACGTTCATTTGACTTTATACCAACTTATTAGGCATCTACATATCTTATTGGTGAGAGTTAGTGCATTACAAACAAACCAATTCTACAATTGAATTGAGGTGGGTGGTATGTGGGGATTGATAATAAGTTTGCTAGTTGATTGATACTGGTAGTTTATCGTTGAAAACCAGGAAATACTGGACAGCTGTTTCATTTAACTATTGGACTCCTCAGCAGTTTGCACATTAAATTCTGCCTTAGAGGTTTCATATTGTTGAACGCTTAATTAGTGACTAACTTCAGGATGTTGCTGAAGTTTTAATTAGAAGTTGTGACTGGTAGAATTCAAACTTGTAGAGAGTGAAACAACTAGCATAAATAACATTAGATAATCGTCAAATCATTTTACAAATTGATGGATGTAGGAATCTCACCACCAGATGCAGATTGCCTTAATATTGCAGAGTGTTAGACATTCACCAATCTCATACCCCATGAGGCGAAATTGAGAATCTACACTATCGAGGATTCCCATACGGGAACGTAATTCTACAACTTACTAAAAAACTGCTTATATACACTTATTTTGTTTTTATTGTCCCAATTGAATATCTTCAATTATATTATTTTGTTACATTTTTTGGTAATTTTAATAAAGATTGAAAAAGAAAGAAGAAACTTCATGAAAAAATTCTTTTATTCTATTAACATAAACAATAATACTAAGTTAACTGAATAGAATTCTAACAGAAATTTTGAAATCTCAGTTAATTGTAACAGAATTGAATGTATTTATTTGTAATGTTACATTGAAATAACTAGTTTCTCATGAAAAACTATTTATCACTGAAATGATTCGTATGAAATCATCCAGCTGACTGATAATAGGAGTATGAAAACACTTTCTATGTATTTAATCAATAAGGATGACATACTGCTTAATAATGATATATGAATGGAAGAAGAATATCTATCATGTTGTGATAAGAGCGGTTGGACAAGTTAACTCTGCGTTCAGTGAAAACAGAGAATGTCATGAAATACTACATACATTACTTATAACCAACATCTTTCGCGTTCTCTGATCCATATCGGTTATAGGCTTGCTTCCCTCAGTTGTCCTCGATTCTCCCGTGCATTTTAATCCTGCTTTGCTACTTGATACCGCGCAACTTGCTTCATATGTTGTTTACTGATTTTTTCCAATTTCATGAACCCTCCGCTACCTATTACTTATGAGTAATATCCACTGCAATGTCAATATATGAAAATAAGAATTAATTTCTCAGTGAATTGTTCTCATTTTTAATGAATTCGTTTTCTAAACTATACAATAATAAATATACACATATTACATAATAGCATAAATCATATTCTTATAGTTTAAAGATTCCCAAGAAAATAATTATAAGTAAAGAATATTAGAATAAACAATTGTTTGGGATAAATTCTTCTTCCGGCTCTACATTAATAAATACACAAATATCATTTCCACAATCAGATAATGTTATGCGGTAAGCAGTGTAGTGATTAAATATGTCAAAATCATGGATTGAAATTAGCAGACTACATCTTGATCTGATCATTAAATACGTACACAAATATGAAATGTTATGTAACAATTCACTAAAGAGGTGATTTATTATTAACAAGTAAGTGTGTCATGTTAAAAGGTGATGATGGCAATGATACCTAACCATGAAGGTCAGAATGATAGGGATGAAATAATGGGAATAGCAGTGACGACAGTACAATTAGCTATAAGTCAGAATTATTGTGATGCAATTGTGAATGGAAAATAAAATAAAATTGAAATAACGTGGTGATAAGAAAAGGAGCACGAACATCTTGTAAAGAAAAAGGAGGAAACGAAAAGAAAATGAAGAAAAATAACGAAAAGATTCCTTAGGTATAGGGCCCTATTGTGAGCCAAAATAGGCAGAGAGGTTGAATATATTTCTCCTATATACATTAGTTTGGCTTCTACCAGTTGGTGCCTAATACTTTCGCTATGTAAAGTACACGTATTCTAATGACTTTAGGCAAGCTATTCGATATTTTGTATATAATCGATAAAGCTTTATCAATATTGATTTTGTGTTTATAGTCCATTAGGCGACCATGAAAAGTGCTTGTAACAGGTTTCGTTAGATCCTTGGGTAAGTGAACAAAAACATGTTGCCGTGGCTCTTGTGGAGCAATTAATATTCATAGATACACGTAGTTGAGGTGATTGTTGGTAACTTATCCTTGATTTGCTGAGTTAGTAGTGCTTTAGTCACAAAGCTTACCTTATTACATTATCTAACTGTACACATTATACTAATAAATTTATATATGTAGCACCTGAAGAAGAATTTGCCAATAATATTTATTAATAGCAATGAGTGCATATAACAACAATAAAAGAAAAGTTATTAGTAAGAGTCCGGAAATGTAATTGTTTATTCATCAAGATGTCATAGAAGTTAGATAAACACTATCTAATGTGGAAAAATGTTACATAAAATGATAAAATGAAGCTTTTTTGTCAAACTGCAGTAAAATATGTTCACAATGAAGACTTGTCAGTTAGCAGTAAAAGGTCAATAAAGAAGGAGCGGGATGCATTAATGATCTTAAGAGAATAAGTTCTTTGTATTTTAGGTCTAGGACCATGATAGAAGTGAGCGTTAAATAAGTTTCTTTCGAATAAGCTTTAATAGGTGTATAGACCAGGCTTTAGAAATCGTGAACAATAAAAAAACACTCTCTTTGATAGGCTTTTGTCGATTTTATAACTTTTAACGAATAATCTCTTTTTGAACAAGCAGCCTTTGCTTGCAGGATGCTCAGTAACAGCACATTACTGATCATCATGTAAGCACCTGCAAAATATGCAAATGAATTTGCATACTTACTTGGAAATGGTCAGATGTTGGAGTTTTTTCTTTGGGTTATTGTTGAACAAGGGACGACAAAATAACAATAATCTTAAGGTCACTGAAAACAACGTTCTTCGAGTGGATTACAAATCCTTCTCTTTAGTATGTCTGAAGCAGTCACAATCGAAATCAATATTCATGTAAATACTTGACTTCATTGTGAAGGCTTGTCTTACTTTTAAGTTTTGGATGGATATACATCTTCAATAAGTAGTTTTCGTCATATATTTAGTACTTAATCTGTTATGTTAGGACTTCAGATTCTTCGAATCCATGTGGAGTGGGATATAATAAATTTCTCATTCTAATAGTGTTGATTCAGCATGGTTTTTCTGCAAACAGATCTTTTTAGGGTTGTTTCCTACATACTGATAATTATGGACAAGTTGCTATTCAACTTTGTAGAAAATCTCATAGCTCACTTTTGTTAGAAGTTTGCATTGACGAAGTCATTCAGAATGACGATGAAAGCTCTGCAATTAAACTATTCATCTCAGAGAACGCAGTGTCTGGAATTGATTAACACTGATATTTATAACTTGTGGCACTGAAACTAATGTTATGTAAAAACACCAAATGAAGAACTATATTTAAATGTTAAATATGGTTGTACAATCGAATGCTTGTATTTGAAATCTTGTTTAACTATATGAACGGAAGATTTATCACTGCTCTCTAGACATTATAAGCCCCCCTCCCCTTCACGATCGACTATATTTCTTAAACAAAATCACCTAAATGTAAAAATGTTACTATATGAGTTGGTAGTTTTTCATTTTATAGTAAACGCTACATAAAGTTGAGATAGATGTATTCACTATATTTGGACAGAAACCATAGAGTAGACATATGCATACAACGTAATACTAGTTAACATTTCAACTAGAAAGGTTGTCGATGATAACATAGAGATATTCAATGATCATTAACTTTGAGCTATATCACTTAATATTATGCAAAGCTCTAAAACACTTCTTTTACCTTAGATATAATAGTTCAATGATTTTAAATGTGATAAATGAATTGATAAACATTATTTTCCTTTAGATATTTTCACGTAAATTATAAAAACTACTTATGAAATGCTCTAATTTCTTGACTGTTTCATCTTTAATGCCGTGTATATATGAACAAATCAGATAATGATATCCATATATAATAATATTATAAAAGCTAACTACAATTGTTGTAAACATATCGTTATATTAGACTTCAGTTTTCCAGTAGACATTACGTATTATATCATACACAATGAATAGTTGATAGATATCAACTTACTTCATATTACTTTGTATCTTACCAACTAACTGAATAAACATTATTTTGTCTGAAATAAATCATACTAATAACTACTGTTCTTAAATATAAGTAGTCTTATCAGATATTTTACAAAACAAAAAAAAAACTGTCCAACCACAGAATTATCACATAAATAATTTATGACATTTTTAATCTAACAACAATTTATAGTTGACTAATAAATGAGTTTACCAACTATTATTATTGATTTTCTGCAGTAATTTATTACATAATGTAAAACGTTTGAATGAATAATAACAGTATCATTATGTAATGCAAAAGACTTTACTGCAGTAAGGTAATCTCAACTTGATTTTAACAATAGTAAAATCAAATTGCTACATTCCCAGTGTATAGTACACATTATCAGTTGTGATACATTTTGTTGGAACGGCTCTCAGAAACCTCAACGAAGTCTCGTAAACCCTTGGAAGAACCGAACATATTCTGTTCAATCACTGATCAACAGAACTTTTCAGAATATCAATGTGGAGTGTTCTGAGTGAGTAACGGCTGAGACTTCTTAGTCAGGATTAAATGGATTATAGTGATAATTTTATTGTTTCAGGAATATATAGATATACGAATGAACTCTACATAACTCACTCTGTTTTACTAAAATAAACATTCCTGTCTGCTTGTCTACTGAATCGCAACTAGAAGTGTTCAAGGCATTTGAGCGTTGAAGTGGTCTGCAGTTAATTAAGTCATCAGGCATGAATTATAACACATTTATTTTCAATTCAACTGATACAATAAGTTTACTAATCTACCATACAAAATATGTGTATATTCCAATTTCTCCGTTATTCGTTTTTTCTTGAGAAAGGCAAAGAGGAAAATACGCCGATAACTGCAATGTTTCCAATCGTGTTCTCTCATGTTTATCATCGTCATAACTTGAAAGCTTTTGGGAATAGAGCAAATAGCCTACAGATAACGTTTATAGGTGTTTTGTTCCAGTAATTCTAAAACAGGATGATTAATTGCCGAGTTGGAATAAATATGATCTAATCGTTTAAGTAGGCCACCATGTTGACATACAATTGTACATCTATTCACAAGGGATTTAGTAAAACTAAGATGATAAAATAAAAAACTTAGTAATTTTAAAATGCTATTATGTAGGTCATCATGTTGCTAACTGTAATCAGAATATCTAGATAAATATGTTCTAGATTTGTAAAGAAATATTTTGAAATTCATAATTACAGTGGATAGTTTTCACTTTAAGTAGAGATTTTTACAATGAAAGTGAAATCATTTACAAAATCATAATTTGGTATCATGAAATGGTCTGAATTAGACAACAGTAAGCATTGGATAGCTGTTTTGTCTTAATATGAGACGCGTCAGCAGTACACACCCACAACCCCATTAAGAATTAACCCCAGGACCCTCTGAATCTGTGGCGAATGTTTTACCATTAGATCACTAATTCGGCTCCTAATAGTTGATATTTCTAATTCAGTCAATTAGCGATACGTTTGTGCGACCTCATCCATTGCCATCAGTGGAAAACTGCCTCAAGCCCCACGTAGGATTGTAGAAATTTTAACTATTTTTACAGATGAGCTATTGAAATTGTGGAATAAGTTATATTGAACGAAGCGGTTGACCTCATTATCTTTATCTGCATGAAAGTCAATTAATTAACAAAAGCTACGAAATATGTTCTCATATATCAGTACATGTATGAAGTTATTAACACCCACTTTTAACTAGAAAAACGTGATTTTACATGGAGAAAATATTTAAAATCATCATAGACAACTACAAGACTACACATCAAGCCATGAAGGAAGGGCGTCAAAATAAATGTGCAAGCATGTTATGATAACAACGTAACAATTTTAAGGTCGATAGAACAAATTGCAATCCATTTATGGAGAAATTCTCAAAACTTACTTTGTTCAGAAGTTTGCACTAATGAAGTCGTCCAGAATAACGACGAAACCTCGCAATTTAACCATCCAGTTCAAAAAACTGAATCTATATTCATAGAATGATGTACATCTAAAACAAGTCGACAGAAACATGGATATAAGGAATTTTACAACAATCCATTAAACTTCATTAGATCCTCATATGAAAATAGTCTTACATTATTTTCAGATGAATCCCATGCTTTAAAATGCAAACCTGACTAACTATTCATTTCATTTGATGTCCATTTTGATCATTTCCTTTTGAATATCACGTTTGATAATATCGCTCAAGGTTATCGTCAATATTTTGAGATGAAACGGCTTCGTAAACACAACCTATATGACAGTGGTAAAAATAATTCATATAATTCCCTCATTAATTATTTAGATCCTGAACTACAAAACCCAATTATTATGGAACCTTAGGTTTATCTGGTACAAGCTTGCCATCTAACTTATTGTTATGAATAAGTGATTGTAACTAGGTGTTGTGGAGAATGTTGAATTTGATGCCATGAAGTGGTCTGCTTAGACACCCTTTAAAATCAGGAAGCACCGGACGTCTATTTTGTGTTGAGAATAGGCTTTGCATCAGTGTACACCCACGACCAAAACAGGGGATCAAGTTCAAGTTCTTCAGCTTTTACTGTGAATGCCTAACCCTCAGAAAACTTAACTAAAATACAATGGTCGATATTTCTAACTTTAAGCAATTTGCTATATATTATTTTGTGTCGTCCGGTGCCTGTCACTCGACATGACTTAAGTCTATTGACCGTGTCCTCTCAACAGAATGCCCAGAATTAAATTCTGAAGTTAGTCACTAGTGAGATGTAATTGATTTTCGTGGAGATTGGTGAATTTGAAATATGTTAGAAATATCAACCTTTGGTTGCCAGTCAAACAGTTAGACATCCGAAGCAAAACTTAAAGGTATTGGTCGTGATTATCCGGTAACGTCATACAGTGCATTGTAAAGGAGTCTCATTCAGCGCGAAGCAACTGTCCATTGGTTCCTGGTTTACATTGGCTGTCTAACGCAGGCAATTTCGTGTCACCTAATTTAATTAATTATTTCTAACTTCGAGCATACTAAACTGAGAGTTTCAGTATTTAATGATAAAATGTATTTTGTTGGACGAAAATTGTAATAAAAATGTAGTGACAGCATTCTAATTAGGTTATATTGTGTTTTGTGCAATTTCGAAAGACAGAAATGATGAGATAAGTGTTAAGTATATATAAATTAGCACCGTTATTAAACCATCTGTGTAAATTGCTTATACGATTTGTGAAGGATACTTCTAAAATATACTTTAGTAAAATTCTACTGTCTAAAGCTGGGATCCAGGAAGTACACTTAGTCATGCAACAGGAACTACAGTGTAGGTAGTCACACTGAGAACAGAATCTGAAATTTATATCTTCATATGCCAGAGTGTTATTTAATGAGTTATAGAATACAGATAGTCACTAACTTTTACAATGTGTATGAATTTATTTGTATAGTTTCGTATTTTTTGTTATGTTTACTTCATAGTTGCCTACAAACCAGGCTTCTTAAGACTTGTGATTAAGGAACAATATCAAAATGATTTGCATAGGATGTTTGTATGTTAATGAAGAATGGTCAGTCCCAGTCTTTAAGCAACAATATCAGTAAAATACAAGTACATATAAATATATTCGCTGTTAACTAGGGCTATTCACTCGAGAAAAGTAACTGTTAACAATGGACAACAAACGGCTTTACCCTTACATAAGAAACTCATTGTATCCTTTTATATCACAGTTTCGCATTCATCAATTTTGTATTCATGTCTTTCACTGAACACGAATTCCGTGCCGTCATTATCATTAATTTCCCTAACAACATTGTTTATTACTATACGACACTATTGTACTATTACTACTACTATGCAGACTCACCTGAAGAAACTACATTTCACCTATCTCATGGATGATATTCGCATGTTTCACTCCATTATGATCATTGTAACTCAACATCATAAACCATGTTTTCCTACTCCTATCTTAAGTGACTTTTAACTTTATAAATGATACCTTTCTCATTTACTTCAACCATAATCTTATTTTTTTAGTGTATATGATTGTATGATAAACTCAGTTTATGTGCATTATTTTAATGATTGCGATACAAAAGTCATTGAACATTAATGCTTACTTGAATATTACTTATTCCTCAAGGAGGCTGAAGTTACTGTTTGTCATTTACGTAACTAGGTTATTGTGAACTAAATACATTCTTCCATAATTACTAATGTGACTAGATTATTTAAGTTGGATTGTGACTGACAAGAGGAATCCAGGACGCACGTTTCGTCCTATTTGGGACTCATCGGCCGGAGTTACCTGCATCCCAATGTTGATGTTTACAGTGGGATCAAGGCAATCTTCTCAGGATGCACACATAGCAACAAAGACTGACCAGCTTCAGTCTACAACAAATCAACGGGAATACACAAGTTCATCCTAATAATGTAACTAAAGAAAAATATACACATGTTTACAGTGAATAATCACAGAAAAAATATAAGCTTTCTATTTGATTAGTAATGCTTAGCACTGACCACATTTTATCAATTCGGTAACATTGTGACTACTAGTTTAGGTGACTCAGTATAATTTAGAATCAGGTGGTTGTAAATGGTCTCTATGATACCTTACTTTTACTCAGGTATCATACTACTTAGTACTAGTCTGTAAACCTTACCTAAAATTTTGAAGAGACTGATTTTTTCCTGATATATAATGGTTCACCGTTCAACCATCTGTTACAAAAAGAATTGGATAATTCATCATTTTGTAACCTTCCTCAAGATAAAATATTTAAACTTATCTGTTGTATTAGGTTGGTAAGTATGCCTAAAGCATGTGAAACCTATTGACTTGGTTACAGTCAGCTAACGATTGAAAATTTAGATATTTTTTTCATCTTTTTAATTATCCTTATTTAAATGGCAACTGTTTAAAATATCACCATTTTTCTAGTCTTTATTGTTAGCTTAATATATCATCAAGTTGGAGGATTTTTTGAACGTATAAATCCTCTTTAGTCAATCGAAGAACAACTTTATTAAACAACTGAATAATACACTACCTTCAGTAGTCAGCAGACATTCTTAACATCAGTAAGTCATCCTTAATCTATCGAGATTCCAGTCAGTAGAGTAAGAACATTTGACATTCTATCAATTTGTTTAAAAGAATGAGTACGAATAAACTGATTACTGTCATTACAAGTATGCATGTACAATCATTGGCAAAAGCAATACAAAACAAAAATATTAATGATAATAAATTAGATAAGCACACATAATTATTTAATTGACGTGTTTTTATGGAGACTGGTATTAAGTTAAGCTGAGTAGATTCATTACACATTGATATTAGCAGGGTAATATTAAAACCAGGGAGCATTGGACAACTGTTTCATCTTGGTATGAGGTTCTACAACAGTACACACCCAAAATGTTGACAGGGGAATTGAACCTACAGCCTTCAAGTTGGTGAATGCCAATCCAACTTCACCATTGGGGTGGTGTGAGAAAGAAATGATACGGAAACAGTTTAAATGCTAGCTTAAGATAATGAAAATATAAAGTCATTGGTAATAAAATGTTTAGTAAGTATGCAAATAAAATGCATATAAAGTAATCTCGAGGAGAATAGTTCTAATAGTTAAATTATTCACTTTAACTCGTTATTTTGGTGAGGGTAAAAAATACTTTGAGACCTGGTGTGAACATCATCTCCAGAATACCGGCACATTCAGCTGGTGAGTAACAAATAAGACAAAACATACATCATCAACCCCATTTACCAGCCACAATCCAACTTAATTTGCTAAGGGGAATAAATACTTATCGTAAACTGTAATTCATTAATAATGATTTCGCCTACCTCCAACTGTATGATATGATGACAAATGTATTAAATGAATGGCACAAATATAGAAGACATGTATGGGTAATTGCTTTCCGAATTTTATCCATCATAACAATACGTAATTAAACGCCATTAAAATGAAAAGCGATTGGAACTATTCAGATTGTTTTCAGCAATAACTTAGGACATATCTTTACCTATTTTCAAGTAATCCATAATCCTTGCTGGTCGAGCAAAGGACAAGTTAAGTAAGTTATAAGTTATATTCTGGCCCACCTGACTGACACAAGGCATCACCCCAACCTTAATAAATCTTTTAAGATCATTATTTATTCCATTAATCATTGCATATGACTTCCAAATCCGTCTGTTGCATACGGCTAAAGTTATCTCCATCCATATCCACAAACTTGATCTGTATATTTAGGAAGTCTGCACAACTCCTCGCTCCACCTTGGCCATGAACATATGCCATAACAAAGAGAGGTTATAATAGAAACTTGTTAACTGATCATGTTATTTCCTCTATTTTTCTCAACTTTCCAAAAGCTTCCATCGTTATGTACCTATATATTATTAATAACCGTCTATTTAGTATTGCGAAACTACTATTAAAATACTTTTCCAACTCCAGCATCAGTTTATATGTGAATCATTAGTGTATTGGCAACCAGTTTGTTAGTTATGGATTTGTAATTCATTCTTTTTACTAATATAGATTGTGTTAGTATTCTAACTGTTACTAAAACATTTTATCTATTCTCTTGTTTGATGTTGTGTAATCAATCTATTTTATATTGACATATCATGAATTTGTGTACACAAGAGAAATCTGTGGTCTGCCTGGAATTGCCAGGGTGAGTAATTTCCTGCTATCTTTTCTTTCTTTTTCTCACCTCCCTTATCTGTGTCTTCCTCCTTTAACTATGTGCCGAAAATATCTCAGCTATTTCGTTTTGTTTATTCTGCCTATCATATTTAACACTTTTCTTGCGTCTTGAAATTAGAACCTTCAATAGTTTTTTTCTAAGTATTGTGTACTTACATTACTTATCAAAGCATATGAACTTCTGTCGACGCTTTTCACACAACCTTCAACCAATATTGTCTTCATCATTACTCCAAATGGCAATTTTGGTAAATCATATAGTCATTTTGTCTACTGTTTACGTAGCAGTTAGTACACAGTTTTCATATTCAAATATGCCATGGCCTCCTTCACTCATTTATCCAATTCATCTATAAATGTGTATTTTTCATTATGATTATTATTCAGTATTCATGCCAAATGATTATTAAATTGAGGTGTTATGCAGAGATTGGTGTGAAGTATAGTTGACTGAATCTATGACAGATTTCTGCTAATAGGATTTGCACTCGTACCCTACCAATATCGATTTGTGACGAATCCAATCAACTAATTGACTACTATAAACATGTAATACTCAACATTAAAATATTGTACTTATTTACACGATTTTGTACGTATATGGAAGAAATGAAACAGGTGAATTGAAATTAATTTACTTCATTTCACCATGTTTGTTGCCTTGTTTTACAAAAGTATCCTAATTTACTCATCTATGATTTATGAAATTTGATTAGTAGTAGTTAATTTGTCCACTTCGCCTTTTGTTACTCATTTGTAAATGTTCTCATGAACATATTGATACTTGTTTTATTTTAACACATCGGCCGCCCTCCGCCATTTGACTGGTAACGATATTATACTTGTTATAAATTATATGGCCATAATTTAGTGTAGAGCGCTGAATAAAAACTAATTGGAAAGAAACTTCTTTGTTTAACTATTATTTTCAATAATCCGTCATAGATTGATGTTGGGAGTATACCATTGAAAACCAGGGAACACTGAACAGCTGTATCGTTCCAGTGTTGAGCTCCTCGGTATTGCACACACCAGATTCCGCCTCATTAGCTTCATGTTGGCGAACATTTAACCCTCTACACTACTGGGGCATCATCCACACCAGGACAAAACGGCTGTCCAGTGCTCCTTGGTTATCAATGTTAAACTGCCAACATCAATCTGTGACATATCCAATCAACTAAAAATACCAATCTCCACAAAAATAATGATCTCAATTCCATTAATCCATTTCTTTTTCTTTGTTCATTACATTGAAAGTTTATTTTAAAGAAATCAAAATTCTGGTATGTTAAGGCACTTTGTCACAATCACTCACAATATTTTAAAGTAGTGAATAAAATAAAAACAACAATAAATTCTTTAAGTGTTTAGAAAATGAATAAATTGCAACTTAAATCAATGAATTACCAAGTGATAAGACTGGTAATTATCATAAGATTCCCTTGACATAAAAATGCTTCTGTTCAATTTTATTATTGCTTATCAAATTGATTTGTCTTCTGCTCGATTACTGATGTTTACCTGATACAACTTCGGAACTCGAACACCTTGAAACCGTTAAAATCGCAAATCAGAAACACAGAAGAAAAGTAGGATGAAATGTTCATTCTAGTAAGCGGCAAATATATACAAAATACTCAGAGATTTTCTGTAAAAATGAAATCATCATTATAATTAATCTAATCCATATAAAGTAGTTTTCAGTTATTAACCAATCGAAATACCCTACTTCACAATTTTAAAAAGTTCTGTCTAACAGTGATTGGACAGAATATCTTTAACTTATTCAAGGCTTCTGAAAACTTTGTCGAGGTCTCTGAAAGTCATCCTAATACAAATATGCTAAAAGTTCATGATTTCACCCTATCTTGACATATTCTTTTTACTGTGAATACATGGTAACTAATCAGTTAGAGCCTTTTAACATACACAACAAAAATAACTAAGTATTGACAAAATATGGCTTTATTTATTCGTTTATCTTGATGTTTTGTAATGAATTATGTGTATAATCTTTACTATTGGTCATATACGTTATGAAATCGTCGTTAGCGAATAACAAACTCAATTCTCAATGTTTGATATGAGTTCATTTATATGCTTAGATAATTATATTTCATGTAATCTAGTTGAATATAAACTACTGGAACCGTCTAAATTTGAAAAGGTGTAGTCTTAGAAACATGTGGCTAGTTGATGAGATGGATATAACTTTAGGCAGTAGGCAATTTACGAGATCTTTCATGAATACATTTTAATGGATTGTATTTCTCTAAGGAATGAAATGTTTTAATATTTATTAATTGGTTAGTATATTACATGAAGAATGTTTTGTATTAGATGATGAAATCATGTCTTACATAAAAGTCTAATATTGTTTCTTTGATGATTACGCGGTTATAGTTTGGATAGATTATAATTTCATACTATCTTGTCATTTGAAATTAAGTCACTACTATTTTTTTCCTACAATATACATCCATTACTAATAGCTTTATCAATTTTTTTTCCAATTGGAACAATATTAATTGGCACGCCCTTATATGACGCCAATTAAGTAGTTAAAGTTGTTAACTGTGAATATTTTGGATGTTTAACTGAAATCTAAATATGGTAGAATATATTTCGTTAAGAGAAATATATAATTTTGGTACTGTATATAGAAAAGTGATACATTCTAATGCCGAATGCATTATAATCACTCTTAGCGTAATGTAAATAGATCTAAAGTGCTTTCATTATTCATAACAGTATACATTTAAATTCATTTGAGAGTGGTAATCTATTGTAACATATAACTGAACTTTAAAGGAAACAGTTGTTGTATCATGATTGGTTGTAATAATTCACCATATGATCTATGAATGAAAATATTCAGTCACTTCAATTTTTTTAGTTAAATAATCTTCATAGAATATAAAAGGAATACTGTTTGACACTTAGCAATGACTCCACGTTAAATAACCGATAATAACGAAAGAAAAAATTTGCATTCTAGTCACCCTGCAGTATTGATATGATGCTAGTTTAATTGCATTTATCAAAAGTCAAGTATCATTTATGTTGTATGATTGGAAATTTGCTTATGCAGATTTCATTTGTGTTTAAACTTGAACAGTTACTTCAACACTGTTCAAGACACTGAAGATGTTGAAAAAACACCTTTGGAGGTTGAACACAATGGTTGTTAATTTAAAACGTATTCCTTATAGGAAGGAAATTAGATTAGTAATAAAATACAGTCGGCATCTTCGATACGGATGGGATGGAAAAACATGCCTGAGTTTAGAATATTCCATTGGAACATACTTTACTGCAGTTCATGATTAACAATGTACAGTGAGAAAATTTTTCAGCTTTCAACATTTGTGTTAGTATTTAAATTAATACAATTACATGTTTTTCATAGTATGTCATTACTTCACCTTTGTTCACAGAAATGAATCTAATGGTAAATATCGTAATATAATTTTCCCTATAGTAATTTTGATATGATGGTCCATAATTCATGAGTAATTTGCGAAATTGATACTTATTGATTATTGGTGATTTCAACAAACTTTGACTCTGTTTCTTCCCTCATATATTTTACATATACCTTGTATTATTTTGTTATGAATGAAAATTCATATTTGCTGACAAGTTATTTTGATGACCGTTGATTGGAGGGGATGGCCATTGCATCAATGAGAGAGATTTGTGAGTATTTAAAGCTCGACCATTACTAGTATATTACTAGTATATTTCATACAACCGTTGCTACCTATGCAACAACATGTTAACAACCCAAGACACATATCTCATAGACAATAGACAAGGAAATTGGTTAGAATAATAAAAAAATTTACAAAAATTTCAATCAACAGACACATCATTGTATCCATCAAAATAAAAAATTAAAAAAAAAAAAACTGAATGTCGCCTGAATAAATTTTGAAAATGAAACGAAAAGAAGGGCTGTTTATTCTTATTTCTTTTATAGAAAAAAGTTAAAAAAAAAGAGGAAGAAGAAGAAAGAAAACAAACAAAGAGAGAAAAAACTGAGCAACGAAAGAAAAGAGGATAAAGAAAATTAATTTAAATCAAGTCATTCATTGTAGCTAAAAATTATTTCATGCAGAATATTAGAATTAAGTTAAATGAAAAAAAAAAAAAAAAACTGAATGTCGCCTGAATAAATTTTGAAAATGAAACGAAAAGAAGGGCTGTTTATTCTTATTTCTTTTATAGAAAAAAGTTAAAAAAAAAGAGGAAGAAGAAGAAAGAAAACAAACAAAGAGAGAAAAAACTGAGCAACGAAAGAAAAGAGGATAAAGAAAATTAAATTAATTTAAATCAAGTCATTCATTGTAGCTAAAAATTATTTCATGCAGAATATTAGAATTAAGTTAAATGAAAAAAAAATAGACGATAAATAGAACATTTTAGAATTATTCCATGACTATTGTAGAATGAAGTTACAATTCATTAAAATTTCTGTTAAATAAATAATTAAACAGTCAAAAATAAGTAGTATATTAAGTATTTTGTTAATTTCTAGAAAAAATATATATCCATTTAATACAATTAGAAAACTATGGTAAGTAAGTACATAGTAGGTTAATGAAATATTTGCAAGAGAAAAAATAATACTCAAATAAAAAATTTACAAAAATTTCAATCAACCGCACTCATTGTTATCCATCAAAATAAAAAATAAAAAAAAAAAAACTGAATGTCGCCTGAATAAATTTTGAAAATGAAACGAAAAGAAGGGCTGTTTATTCTTATTTCTTTATAGAAAAAAGTTAAAAAAAAAGAGGAAGAAGAAGAAAGAAAACAAACAAAGAGAGAAAAAACTGAGCAACGAAAGAAAAGAGGATAAAGAAAATTAATTTAAATCAAGTCATTCATTGTAGCTAAAAATTATTTCATGCAGAATATTAGAATTAAGTTAAATGAAAAAAAAATAGACGATAAATAGAACATTTTAGAATTATTCCATGACTATTGTAGAATGAAGTTACAATTCATTAAAATTTCTGTTAAATAAATAATTAAACAGTCAAAAATAAGTAGTATATTAAGTATTTTGTTAATTTCTAGAAAAAATATATATCCATTTAATACAATTAGAAAACTATGGTAAGTAAGTAACATAGTAGGTTAAATGAAATATTTGAAAGGAATTTTTTTTAATTCCATATTTATATATTACTTGAATTGTTTAAAAAAGTGAACATGTTTAATATTCTTAGTCATAATGCAATACATGATCATCATGCAAATTGATTTCATGGTGTTTACCATTAGAATAATAAAAAAATGCATATCATATCATGTGATAGAACTTTTTCTGTGAAAGTTAATCTTCATTTGAATTAGTGTGTTGCATATTACTTTCAAGATTTAGAATAAGTAGTATATAGCAGGACAGAGTATAAACTGATGAATGTAAACGGTTGACAATGGAGGAAATAAATGCATATGAAGATTGTGTAGAACATAGAAAGATATGCCAAAGAAAGCAGCATGAAACCAATCTATGATGAAGAAGACAATAATGTTCAAATTCACTAGTGAATATATTGGGTACACAATTTATTACAATGATTTCATGAAATAAGTTATTCATTGCATCATGTTTAATCATTCATCTCTTTAAGTATCATTTCTAGAATATAACCAGAAGAACATTCTTGTTTGAGACTGGTAGTTTTTGCTTATTTCTTGGTTTATTTTCACAACACTACCGGAAAAAAATTTTTGTACAGTTATTCATTGTTTACTCAGAGCTATTTCAATTGTACTAATTGTTGAACCGTATTAGCGGAAGTAAATAGAATGATTAATAGGAAGATACTTTTACTTTAAAAATAAAAAAAATTGATTCGTTCGTTAGTTTGGTGCCATTCAGACCAGGTAGCACTAAACAGTTGTTTTATCCCAGTATAGGATTTCTCAGCAGTTCTCACTCTCGATCATACTCGGAATTGGAAGCATAGTCAGAGATGATAGTAAACGCTTGATTTTCATCATTATTGAGCCACTGTTCAGTAGTAGGATTCACATATCAACGAATTTGTGATGTAGTCTAATGATCACTCATGCCATCAGTAATAAATGTCTCACCCCAAACATGTTCAAGATTCATCACTTGCAACTTTGTACTGTAACTCTCTGAATATCCTGAGATCGGTCATTAAACAGCTATGATAAACAAATACATTATCATGGCAGTACAATAATTAACTCAGTAATGAGTTATTTTAAGATACTTCTAAAGTTTTAGTAAAACGTTGTGGTTTGTGAACTCAGACGCATCGATAGTGTAACAGTTATGATCAGTATCACTATATGATCGCTCTGTCAGAGATTGATTGATATGCGAATCCCAATGCTGATAATTAAACGTGCTTCTTGGCGTCTGATAGATTGTGGTTCAGTACCTGATACAGTCAAAGGTCAACACTGATGAAGAGTCCCATACTAGCTGTACAGTGTTACTAGTACTGATTGGTGAGAAGCAGAAACCAATGTGTATCGAATAAATTTAACTATCCCCGCAAAACTACATTAACTTAACTATTAAATTGCAGATTATTTTGTATATAATTTCAAATTTTATATTTAAGGATTTGTGAAAAATTCATCTTTTAATCCACTGACATCTCGTTAGAAAGACTGAATAACTTTTCCATCCCAATATCTATGTGATGTAATTAACTATCCTACTTTAGATTTCTTTGAGCATACTGATTATAGCTGCGACTTGGATATACTGGTGTTCCATTCCAAAATATCTACAGGTTATACAATGTTAAAACATACTGTTGAATGAAATCAGATAAGCCACAGTTGTTTGATAGTTTATGAAAAATGGAATGATGAGTATACTGGAACACCAAGGATATTTTATATGATTGACCGCGAAAACAAAATTGTGGCACCTGAGCCTAAAGCAAATGTGTCGTGAATAAAATTACATAGCGGTACTACAACAAATCTTGCTTAGAAGAAAGTGGGACTCTGTAACAAAATCAATAGTACTGAATGAAGCTTTCATTATTATTACCTTTTATTCACTAGTTTTCCATTGATAAAGGAAAGACGATTTGATAACACGAATTAGTCTGAATTAGACAACCACTGTACACCAAGAGCCACTGGACAACTCTTTTATCCTAGTATGGGACTCTTCAGAAGTGTACATCCATGACCCCATCAGGGCTAGAACCCAGAGCTTTCTAGCTTCACAGTGAATGCTATGTCATGTTCACTTCTATACATCGTGCACACATTAGTTAACCATTATGGATCATACGATGGTCTATAGTTGATTTATATTCATAATGTAGTGCTGAAACTTACAGAAGCCAGTATTTTCAGGGACCTACAGAAGCTGTTGTAACTAAATTTTTTATTTTTGTTTGATTGTGATCTCTGAACTGGGTGGTTTAATTGCAGAGCTTTTATCATAATTCTGGACGACTTCATTGGCGCAAACTACCATCTAAAAATTTATTATTTTGTGACTTTAAATAAACTAATTTAATTAGGAATCATGCAACTTGTTGTATTATATGATTTACTTTGGATGCAGTTGATAGGGTACATTAATCATTTTATCTGCCTAATAATACATTAGAATCCTCTTCCTTTTATTGCATTTTTGAATCCTAGTTTTATAAGGTACATGAAGTATTTAGATAGATATGAAAATATTTATTGTATATCTCATCCCTATAGTTGAATAAAGTGACAACTGTTCCTAGTTTCTATATTAAGATAGGTTCTAGCCTTCCTGGTTACATAAGATAGAATACGTGAATACAGAATCTAACAAAGCTAACAGTCTACTTCATGAACCTTAAGTTCTGCTTAAAGAACCTATTAATACTTGTCAACAGTTGACGCATTTTCATATATTTTGCATCATACTACATATTTTATAAGATAATGGCTGCTAAAATAGATAGCAGTAAGTGCTAAAAAAGAGACCATTATGAATGCTTCTTCATCATCATTTCTTTCTCATCATCACAATATTCGTTTCGGTAAAATTTAAACACTTTACACATGAATAAGTATATATACTACTGATATACTTATCAGTATTTTTAGTATAGAAAACAAATTAACACATTATATTCAGTAATATAAAATAAAACGAATTGTATAACGTCATACATATAATAAAGAAAACTATGCATGGACAAAAACCTCGTAAATGATGACGAGAATAAGGCTAAAGCATTAAAGAATAAAAGTAACAACATGAAAACCAACGTTTATCATTATAATGTAATATAGACAGTAATGAAAAACACGAAAGAAATATTTAAGCAAAAGAAACTTACCTATCTATATGTCACGTAGGAGAATGTTAATTCACATTCTCTCTATTATCTTTATCATTAACTTACTGTCTTTTCAGTTCAAGGAAGATTGCGCAGTTACTCATCTTTTATTGTTGTGTTCAACACTATTCAACATGTGAGAAAATAAGTGTGCATAAAAATTTACGTGCTAATTTTAATAAAAACAGAAACGTTCTAATATTTTGTAAATACGATTAAATAACTTAATATGTTGTGTTGTTTGTTCAATTGGTTGGTTGGTTGTTTGGTTGTTTTTAGTTTGTAACCAGTTTTTCACTTGTATTATATCAGTATACAGTTGAAGACAAAGTTAGTTTATGAAGATATAAATTGTCTGAAAGAAAAGAAATTATAGTTGACAAGCATGTGAAGAGCGGTTTTTTTTCTTTATCATTATTGTTTTTGTGCTATATTCTTAAGAGTATAGTGACTATTAGGATGAACTTATATCTTCCCAATGAGTTGTCATGGACAGAAATTCGTCACCCTTTGTTGCTATATATTGTGGCAATCCGCTTAGGATGCACATATAACAACATAGACTGACCACCTTCAGTTCATAATAAATCAACGGAAAGAGACAAGTTTATTCTAATTACATATGCGCCTGTTGCACAAGTGTGACTGTCTGGACTCAGTAGTCTAGTGGCGAACCTTGTAGCGTTTAGCACGAAACGAACTGAGCTCAAGTCCCCGTGTGAATATCAACATTGGAATACGGATACATCTAGCCGACGAGTCTCGGATAGAACAAAACGCGCGTCCTGGATTCTGCTGGCCGGTCACAATCCAATTTATATAGTGTGACTGTTAAATGTACTGTCGATTGATGATGATGCTGCGATATCTTGATAAATTGGTCTATGACACATTGGTTACATTTTCATGATTCGTATGTGTGTATATTAACTTAATACCATAAAAAAACTATTAGTGTGATTATTCTTAATAAATTATAACGTTTCCTTATCAGTTATTAGCCAATTGCTTTATATTCGATTCACACTAAGAATACAGAAGTTTCATATAACGAATTGAATTGTCAGATAATTGTCAAAAATCAGAAACCACTGCACCGAACTGCTTAAACTTGAAAATCAAGCTTTAAAATGAGCATTCACTCTTTAGTCCATATAAGTGACATCCAGTGGTTTACATTTAACAATCAACACAACATTTAATAATAACAGTTAATATGTGCTTAGTAATTATTGACTTAAGGAAGTAATTCTAGATCTTTAGTAGGGAGATGTAATCAGTTGCGATAATGTCATTGAACTAAACAGCTATATGTAATACAATTTGGTTTTTAATGGTTATCTGTTAGGTAAATTTTAATATGAAACTTCATATTCAACAGTCACTATAGCATTCACTAATAACATGTAAAGTCATAGACAGGAAAATCTTATTCAAACTCTTAAAAGTCCTACTATGTAATAGAAGGCTCCAAATCGTTCGTTTTTGACTTTCTTCGAAACTAACGTCAATAAATATATTCTCTGGCAAGTTGTAAGAAATAAGTCTACAGTTGATTTAAAGTGGTCTGTGGATATTGGCATTAAGTTTATTTGGTTATATTCGTCTCAAATTGATGTTGCTAGGGTACTATTGAGAACCAGGGAACACTGGACAGCTGTTTTGTCCTGGTATTTGACTACTTAGCAGTGTACATTCTAGATTCCAGCCCAGAGGAGATTCAGATTAGTGAACGCCTCAGTCTGTGCACCACTAGGCCGGCATCCAATAGTAGGAATGCAACTTCCAACAATTCGTGATATAGTACGAGGATAGTCTATTATCTTCAGTGATAATTATCTCACTCTCGACAAGCATAAACTCCACCAGTAACAGTTTGTAAATCTTATGTCAATCATAATTTATTCGATTCGTTTTTGTTTTAGAAAAACTTATTCTAGGATAAAGTATAGAATGAAATTCAACCCAAGTATAATTTCTACACTAATGAGTATTGAATTACGTAAAATAAAATTGAACTTCATTAAAATTTCTTTACTTTCAACATTATGATTGCACGCGATTATTGGACATAGACTAAAGCTATATAATCTATACTTCAAGTAATGTATACTATATAATTGTAATGAAGCTATTTTTCATTGCATACTTTCTGTTAGTAACAAGAAATTCGACTCAGTCATAATGGCCAGTCAATAAAGTTATTCTGATATAGGTTTTGTACTTTTAACAAGTCATGAATTAACTATAATGGAAGTCCGATACATGGTTGAAGAAAGTGAAGACTAATCAGTAAGGAAAAGTTTCCTCCTACGGTGTCACTTACTATAGCCATACAATCACATATCTAGTGATTTTGTAAGATATTGGTCTGTTGGAAAACAAAAATTGGTTGTATCGTAAGGTATTCAAAAATTTTAAGTATCGAACAAACGACGAAAGTTACGTGTTGGCGTAACTATTGAAAAAAGTGCTGTAAGTTGAAAATAATGTACGAATACTAAAAATATGACACAATAGTTCGTTTGATAAATCTAAAGAAGAAACACATATCAAGTGTTGTAATGGATGTGGAAAGTTAGAAGATTCTTGCAGGAAAGGAACCGATTACAAAATTCGGAAGATTAATGAAAACAACAAGTATACCAAGCAGAATAGAAGATTACAGATGCTGATTCTGAATGCATAACTCAGGTTTGAACTGATGAACTGTTAAACCTACGGTAGTGCACAAATTGTTATTTAGTGTTTCCTTTAAGCATAATCGTTTTAAAACACATATGATGTTGAAGACGATTATGGGAGGGTTGGGGGGAGTATGTCATTGTGGCTAGAGTTGATCAGGTCTTTCTTCAATGAGATGGAAACTGATTGACATCCATTTTTCAACAGACACATACAGTTATCTCTAATTCCTGATTCAGTTGCATTTATCATGCCATCGTTAAGAAAGTACACAGAAACAATTATTGTGGTTGTTACCGCACAAGTGTCAAATAAAATTGTGCCTAAAGTTCAACTGTACAGTTTACATATGCTGTCCGGTGGATTTCATCTAAATTTACCGAAAACAAGATAACCAACAAGATATTTGTTAGCTATATTTGAAAACTAATGAAGTAAAATTACAATAGGATGTGAACGCGTGAAAAATTATGGATTTCCATTTTGCATGTAGACTAAAACATGCATAACCAGTAAATCTCCAAGTATTCTGTACTAAGCTAAAATGTTTATAATAGTTGATCTCAAACAACATTTCCACATTCAGGGACATTTTACTTAAATTTTTAATAATGTGATTCTGTGTTGTGGAGAATAATGAATATGAATTTAATTAAATTAAATTGACCTGGGTTAGACAACTACTGTAAGACAGGTGGCTCTGGACTGCTGTTTTGTCGTAGGATGAAGCATATCAGAGGGGGTCACTAGAAAGTTGAAATAAGAACCTTTGGGTTTGGCGGCGAACGCCGAATTATCAAACCTTTGACCCAGTATCTAACGGTTAGTTATGCCCACTTCACTTAATCCAAAAAAGATTTACTCGATTTCACCCATTACCATCAATGTGTAAGTGCCTCACACTCGATGTAGTTGAGCTCCATTGATAATATTTAATGAGGAATCCATAAATTACTGCTTGAGATAAGTCACTAGTGAACCAAAGTTTAATTATTATTTGGTGTTGTCCAGATTGTTGAATCTAAATTTCATGTTACGAATCGGACTGCATTAGACTGGTTCGTTGTAAACCATGAAAGTTCTAGGTATGATTCCATAGGTGCACTGTTTTAAAGTCCCATATTACAACGAAATATCTGTCCAGTGCTTTCCAGTATCCAACGATTATTTGGTTCAGGTAGAATCTTGACATCGGATTCGGGTCTACCAGTGTAATAGTTTACCACTTAACTAACAGTGGACAAGCCATCGACTCTTCAACATTTTTTTAAAATAACCAATGAACAGGTAAATCCGAATCTCTTACGCTTTGATGAGATAATTGTCATTAAAAGATTTGTGCGTGCTAAAAATAAATAATGTAAACCCTGATTTACCCTAGTGACTTCAGTATTTTAAGATTCGGTTACGCAATGTTTCCGATACTAAATTGTAATTCTTTCCATTTTGGCTTTTGTCAGTCATCAGTTTTACTTGCACTTACATAATTTATATTACTAATCTTTCTAACTCTATATTCATGCTTTCCCCTAGAATTGCCTTTTCGTCAACCTATAAATATACATATTTATTAATGATGTTTTGATTCTTATACAACTGCATTATCAGCATGTCAACTTAAAATTCTTCAAGTTTTTCTTATGTAAAGCATGTGTAATTGTTTTAGGAATTCTAGGTTGTATGCAGCTAATATGAAACATCCAAATAAATTGGATCCATGAATTATCCTCTTAAAATTGTTGTTTTTGCTTTATGAAAACTAATAATAGGTTGGAGAAATTATATACATGCACAGAATGCATTTTAAAGGATCAATACGATGTACCTTAGAAAATAGGGCAATCACAGTATATGGATAACAGTTGCCTTTATAGTACGACTCAGTGCGCACACATGTCACCCTAATGAGTATTAGTCCTCAAAGTCGGAATGAAGAACACAAAATAACTGAGCTAGCTACCAGAGAGACAGATTATATTTCACTCATCCATTTATACACCTACAAAACCTGATCATGTAGCTTACCTATAAGGAGAATCACATTTATATAAAACGGTGACAATACTGACCAGAAATTGAGGGTACAGATACATAATTAATTGGTTGCAGTTCCTGAATGATAATTGACATGATAATAGTTTACGACCCTAATAGGTTGAGGAGATGGATACATGACATTAATAGAAATGCAATAATAGTCGATTGAATTTTACTCAATACAGTTCAAAAAAGTTAGTTGCCCATCTTGTATCATCCGATATAACACAACATATGAAATATACGTAGTTAATAGAATCCACTAAAAAAACGATACAAATTAGATTTAATTGGGATGGTTATTTTTGTGGAGACTGGTATTTTTAGTTGATTGAATATGTCACAAATTGATGTTGGGAGGGTATCATTAAAAACCAGGGGCACTGGACAGCTGTTTCTTTATAGTGTGGAACTCCTCAACAGTGCCCACCCCAGATCCCACACCAGGGGGCTTTAGGTTGAAGGCGAACGCCTAACCCTCTGCACCACTTGGTCAACATACTATGATAGAATTCCCAAACCCATCATTTGTGATATATAGCGCGGCAATCATCTAAAAATTAACTAAAAATATGAATATCCACAAAAATAACCATCATAATTGAACTGTAATAATCAACTCACTAGTGACTGATTTCATGATGTTTCTGTAGCTCTAGTGAGAAGTCGTGATTAGTGAAGTTCAGACTTGTCGGAAGTGAGACAATTATCGCCAGAGACAATCGATGAATGTATATATGCGTGTATGTATATGTATATATGTATGTAATCAAGTACTTATACATACCTGTATATAGATATGTGTGTGCATGCATTAATTCATGCATGTATGTATATGCTTGCGTTTATTCGCGTGTGTATGTATGCACAGACTCATACATGTATATATGTATGCGTGTGTATATGTATGAATGTGAGTATGTGGGTATATACATGTATGTACGTGCATATGTATGTATGTAAGTACAGCATTGAACCCGGCACATATGTGCAACTGTTCAAATTACAACACCTCAGCAGCATGCCATAATAAACAGAAATTAGGAAGAAAAGCTGTTACTTCGATGATAGGGCAAAAACAATGTAGATACATAGAATATGGCGCAGGGACAGAAAGTTATTTTACTTAAAGGTATAAAATAATTTTAAGCTCACATTTCGAGGGACGACAAACGGTGAATGCACCTTAGCCAAAGTGACCAATTATGAACCACGTTATCTAGTCTTTGATCATTGGTTTTGGCATTCTCTCGGGCTTTTTGAATCATTGTTACTACTCCTTCAGGAACCGACTTATCAGGGCTAAATGGAGTTCCAAGATATGTGAGGTGGTCTACACACCAAACTACTTCACTCCTTATCTTTAACTCAGGTGTTGATGAAGACCAGTTCTCAAGCAACAGTTTGCATTTGGAGTGGAGGAAGCACCCCGAACATCTTTGCATTGTTACTCACTGTTATCAAAAGACTCTTCGTTTTATCAACGTCTTCACTAAACATGGCTATGTCATCTGCTTGTTCTAAGTCAAATAGTGGACCTTGATTCCTGAAAATTCAAACTATGAAATCGCCATTTCTTACTATAAATTTCTCATGAAATTGAACGAAAATGGCGGGATGGTGGACACCCCTGACGCACACTACTTGGTGTTATAAGTTCTGACGACAGTTCGCCATACATACTAACTTCACTAATAATATTTGGTCATCGCTAGACAACCTTATATACTAGAATGGTCAACGATGGAGACCGGTCACATAGGATTATGTCCAGCCTCCTTCCAGACTTTAACGTGTGTATCATTCAGCATAATTGTTAAAGGTAGGCAACCATCCTTAAGAACATCTAAAGTTAATCCATCAAAATGCGCTAAGTTTTCGCTCTTCAGATTAGTTATAGCTCTATCAACTTCTGCGTTGGAAGCGGGTTCATGTCTATTTTTCATTTAGGCGGTTTAGAAGTGGTGGGTAGTTCTATAGTATCTGAAGGTAAATGAAGTACTTCTTGAAATGTTCCCTCCCTCCTGACGTTCTAAACGTCTAGGATAAAATACAATTAATGTTTCATATTTTTTCAGGGGTCGTCTCACTTGCGTTTGACCTTTTAATTCTTATTTATCTTAGTAGTCTAAATGTTGTTTAGTGTTACTTATTGCCATCATCAGGAATAGTAGTCACTGAATCATTACTAAGGTAATTTTACACTTAATCTACAAATCGCTTGATTACCATAGCTGATGCATTTGTGTACACAAAAACCATTCACATAACAAAAAAGTCATAAGTGGTAGTTAGTTTCATGAAATCGTTACTTTTGTAATTGAGTGTCGTGGAGATTGTTGAATGATAATCTGATATCACGAATTGGTCTGAAGTAAACAATCTTTGAAAACTTGGAAGCTCTGGGTAGCTGCTTTGCCCTAGTATGAAGCTCTAAAGCAGTGCATATTAACGAACCAATATTCATGTTTCGAGGCGAACGCTTAAGAAATAGATCACTGGCACAGCTTTCATTAATATTTCTAACTCAGTGAATTCACCTTACATTTCTCATGATCTCATTCATTCTCAGAAGTAGGTAGCTAAACCATATAATTAAGTTGCATTAGTCACGTCATCACATTAGAATTCTAGAAATCGCCTCGAGAAATTAATCACAAATGACCTCATAATGAGTGTAATTCGGTGTAGTGGAGATTATTGAATGTTAATTTGATATCACACCCAACATCAAAATGAAAATCATTACTGATTGCAACCTACTTCCACTGATTGCTAACAGAACCTTTAACAAAATACTGAAAGTATAATAGTCTGAAAAAAAGTTAAATACTAAAAGTATTGAATTAACACAAATGAAAATTAAGCATGTTTATCGTTTTGTTTATTCATATAACTTACTAAACAACATACTTGCATATATTATAACTTGGAATTGTTATATTGTTTATTTTGATATCATGAATTGGTCTGTGTTAGTCAATCACTGAAAACCAGGAAGAACTAATCAATTGTTTCGTCCTAGTATAAGATTCTTTATTGATTGTCTAATTCATGATATTAAATTAAAGTACAACAATTTATATTCACAACAATCAATTATATTCTTTAGGCTGGATAGTTTAATGCTAAAGAGTTGAGTAGTTCTTCAAACATAATCACAAGTGTATACTTTTAATATGCAAATCAATCATTTTGAAGGTTCCAAAATGGTTATCTTCAAGTGATGTAATGCTCAGTTTATTATTTCAAATTTTGAAATTAGTGTGTGTAAGTATGTTAATGAGTATAAAATGAAAATAATATAAGATTATTGTGAAGTTATCTCTATCTACATACTTCGTATTGTTTAATATGATAATGAAAATTGGATGATGTAATTCATTCTACAAAATGAAACTGAAATAAACAGATCTAACTAAATTCAAGTAATTTTTGAAATATCAATTATTCTAGATACGTTCAATTAAGTTTATTGAGAATAATCATAGTCGACTTCTATTCTAATTTACTTCTTAATACTTTTTTACTTACTACAGTGAACTAGTTCATTTTAATCATAGCCACATAATACTTAACCTATTTCACAGTCTAAAATAAAATTAACTAAGTCAATTTAGCTGTATAAATAACAACAACAACAACGAAAAAATGCACGGCAACAATTGTGTCTATCATTTTTCAAGTCATCTTTTCTGTGTTGTTTGAGTTGGATTGTGACTACCAAGCAGAATCCAGGATGAGCGTTTTGTTCTATCCGGGACTCGTCGGCTAGATGTATCTGTATCCGAATGTTAATATTCACACAGGGAATTGAACTCAGTTCGTTTCGTGCTAAATGCTACAAAGTTCACCACTAGACTACTGAGTCCAGACAATTACACTTATGCAACGGGTATGTATATATGATTAGAATATATTTTTATGTTCGCAAATCTGAAATAATGAACAATTCTATTCCACATGAAATTAAAGATAACTTCTTTATCTCTATCAATTTATATAATAAAAGTACCAAAGACAACTAAGTTATTGTTCATATAAATATTATTTATTAATATGACTTAATTTTTACTTTGATAATTGATAATATTCATTTAATGAAATTTATTCAATAGTCAATAAATATTTTAATAACATTTAAGTAGTCTTTTATGATTTGATGTTTAAATAAAGAATAGTCAATATGTAGGTTGTATTTATCTTTAAATGTCTGTTCTATAATTAGACATTGAAAATGTAATTTTTGTTTCTAAAATAACTTATTGCTTCTGTAGTTCTGAATATTTAATTATGTTTAATGAATAAATATTATGCGTTAATTGATTGAATTTGTCATAGATTCAGGTTGATAGGTTAACAATGGTAAGCAGAGAACTACTGAACAGCTGCTTCGTTCTAGAATGGAACTTCTCATCAGTGTACACTATATATTACAATCCAGGGACTTCAAGTTGGCGAACGCCTAAAATTCTGTGCCACTAAGCTGGTGTCCAGTGATAAAATTCCAACATTCATCGACTTCTTACATTTCACAATTTGACGAGCATGTACTGCCATCAGAGATAACTGCTTTACTTTCTACAAGTTTGAACTCTACCAGTCACAACTTCTAATTAAAACTTCAGCAACATCCTGAAGTTAGTCACTAATTAAGCGTTCAACAATATGAAACCTCTAAGGCAGAATTTAATGTGCAAACTGCTGAGGAGTCCAATAGTTAAATGAAACAGCTGTCCAGTATTTCCTGGTTTTCAACGATAAACTACCAGTATCAATCAACTAGCAAACTTATTATCAATCCCCACATACCACCCACCTCAATTCAATTGTAGAATTGGTTTGTTTGTAATGCACAAACTCTCACCAATAAGATATGTAGATGCTTAATAAGTTGGTATAAAGTCAAATGAACGTATCGTTGGTGACGAACACAAACAATTAAAGTTAACATCTATCTCCATAAAACTATCACAATTCAATTACATTAATCTACTTATTTCTAATTAACTTCATGCATTTCATGGAGTTCTAGTGAGAAATGGTGACTGGTAGATTTGATATTTGTTCGGAATGAGACAGTGAGTTATCACTAATGATAACGAATGACTGTCCCCCTAAATAACAAATTGATAGGAAGTAAATTCTATGATTGAATGTTGATCGACTAGGTTATGTAGATAATTAGGTGGTTAACATGAAGCTTGGAGATTCTCAGTAGGATTTCATAGTGAAATGAGAGATGTATACTGCTGAGGAGTTCTATACTAGGATAAAATAGCTATTCAGTCCTCACTGTTTTTCAATGGTTTCTTACCAACATCGATCTGAGATGACTATATACAATTAAACTTAATACCTATCTCCATAAAGTCACATTAAATCGGTAACATTCGTGAATTATTTTCGAAATTAACAAAAGCGAAAACAAAGTTCTTTAATGGAAGTTATTGTCAATGTTGATTGTGTTTATTAATGATTATCATGAAAACAATTACTTAATAACCTATGTAAAATGATGAATCAATATTGAATTATTTTTCTATACTTAACAGATGATGATGACCTTACACTAATGATGTGTCTACTCCTAACGAAATACATAACTATACACACAAAAAGAGTTTTCAAATCACCAATTTTATTTTTAATACTAAAATGAATGCATAAATTTTTAATGAGTAGTATACTTAGTAGAAGTGTTATTGAATATAGATTTACATATCCAAGACAATTACGACCGATGTGGACAATTTAAAATATAGTTGATTGTGACATTCATTGGTGAAGTTAAAATGTTCTTTTAAATCCACTTCAGTACTTTTTTTTTGATAATCCGTGAAATTAGTTAATATATACAGTATTTTTCGAATATTAGTTATATATAACTTTGTGTTGCTCATCCCCGAGCTTACCAAGTTATTCAGTTTGGAGCCTTCATATTGAACCGTACGACCATTACGCAGGCCTCCAATGGTTGTTTAATCAAACTTAGAAATTAATATCCAAGTGACGAATACCAAATAATCATCATTCATATACACGAATGTACTTCAAATACTCTTAGCCATAATTATAAAACGCATATTTCAAATTAGACTGTCTTAAGCGTTTATAATTGTTCATCTGGTTATACTCCTCACTTTTAGTTAACTTCCATTAATTAATTAAACTAATGATACAATTTAAGGAGGTTTTATCAATCTTTAGTTAAAGTATTAACTGCTTATTATGATGATATCTGTTTAGTTGATTTTGAAATGTTTCATTAAAAATAACTCTAGTGAATGTGATAGATTAAGGTGAAATATACGGTGTAGTTATGATTAACTCGAACTTCTTTCAGCTGTGTAAAATGTTTTTTAACAATTTCATTTATATAGCTGTACAATTGTATGTAAATGCATATGATTTTAGTAACTCAAATGGTCAAACTTAGAAACGAAATGAAGTGTACAACCATTATTAATACTATTTATAGTTGTCACAGCAACTTGATGATTAATTAAGCTGAATTGAATCATTTAGTAAATGTCAAAGATTACACTGTATCCATGTTGTACAATGTGATAAGATGAATTATGAAAATGAACCTAATTCGTGAAGGATATTACAACAGACTTAATTCGGTTTGTGTAAATAATGTAAGCCGGAGGGGAGAGTAGTAATGAATATTGACGTTTTGTAAAATTAACACATATATGATAATTTTACTTAAAAATTTACTAACTAGTTCTATAACTAAATAAATGATTGGACAGGTATTCTAGCACAAATTGTCCTGGTTTCTAAATAAGCATGATGATGATCTCAGCGAGATATAAAAAATGGATACATACTGCTTTAAGCAGGTTTCCGTTCACATTGCAAAATAACATCCAGTTAAATCTCTTCTTCATATTATTCTGTTTATTTTAAGAACACTCACTATTCGTTCATTTTCGTAACTTTACATAATTGACCATCAGTTACCTAATGATGTTTCTATGTTCTTTAATGATACAGTTTACTTATATAATTTGTCATAACGTAACCACTAGATATATGACCGAATGATTGTTGATATGATATTCTCTGTTCATCTATGAAACGTTTCAAGGAACCACTAATGAATTTTCATATACCTCATGTCGTTACCTTATCTGATAGATTGTATTTTACATTCATAAAATCACATATGTACATGCATTTGAGCACAATGAAAGGGAAATCGTCGTAAAGAGATTTCACCAACGAATCAGACTTTTGCTTAACATGTCGCAATAAACTCTATTTGCTTATACAAATAAATACATCTTGTTTCGGGATCTCTGTTGCTGGAGGCTTCATGTAATTACAGATATTCTTTAGAAAAGAATTTTCATATTTTCATAGACAATCATTCTAAGCTATCTAATGTAGAATTGGGGTGGTTTGTAGAGATTGGTATTAAGTTTAGTTGATTGAATTCACCATAGACTGACACTGATAGCGCACTAGTAATAACTACGGAGCACTACATAGCTGTTTCGTCCTAGTATGGGACTCCTCAGACTCCAACTCAAGGATTTCAGGTTGGTGAATGCTTAGCCGTCCACACCACTATGGTGGCAGGTATTTAATAGTGTAGTTTCTACATCTAATAATTTGCGATATAGCTCAACTACCAGTCATTGTCACTGATGATAAATGTTGCACTCCTTCCGAGTCTGAACCTACGATTCACGACTTCTCACTAGATCTTCAGAAATACCCTGTAGTCAGTCACTAGTTTGCTGATTATTGTAACTGAATTGAGATGGTTTTCAGTGGTACCCTGCCAACATTAATTTGCAGCGAATTCACTCAACTATTTTATATAGCCAAACAATTGTGAATTTAACTTTTATACAGAACCTTTACAGTTAGCGTAAATTAACCGGATGCAAACGTCAACACTTTCACTTTCTAGTTATGCTTCATTGTTATTCAGTTTTCACACATTTATACAAGAACCACAAATATTGCATAATCACTAAGATATCCTCTCCTAACAAGGCGCTATTACGAATATTACGTAAGAGTGGAATGAATTCATTATAAAAGTATTTCACTCACGTGTTTCATCAAGTGTTATATTTCTCTTAATTGTTACATATTATTTCATTATGACAATTAATACTATCACATGGGAGATTTAGTTATTTCTTGACCATAGATTAGTATTGCTATACTTTCAGTCTATTTTCCTCTTAACATAATAACTATTATCTGAAAATGGCTATTCTTATTCACAGGTCTACAAAACGTGAACTCTTAAAAAGTATTCTTATCTCACATTCTACATTGTACATATGAAAGGAAATTAGTTTATAAATCATGCAAAACAATTCCTTTTTTTTCTCACTTTATCTTTGACATATTTCTACTTGAATGTTAGTAATCAGTGTAGACTGTGATAAATTATCTGATACGCTTCAACTATTCGATAGTGAATATGCTATTTGAAGTACGTGACAAAATGTTTAGTTTCTATGTGTCAACAAAAATAAAAGTAGTCTCAGTTACAGAACGTTGACACTATCATTCAAGCAACTTTCTATATATATTTACTTATCAAAGTAGGTATAGATCTAATGTAGATGAAATTCTGTTGTATAGTAGGATACACATATGATTATAGTTGAACAGCAGATATCTTATTTATTTGTTTTCTATTTGTATACGACTAGAATGATGATAAAACCGAAAAAATGACTATAAAGTGCATTCATGTCATACTTCGAAATAACTAGCATAAAGACAAATCTATATAATTGGGTGTTATGGCAATAGTTGTATGTCGGTTTTCATATTGCAAATTGGTCTAAATTATATAACCATTGATCACCGGGAAATATTGCACAGCTGTTTCATCCTAGTATGGGACTTTCCAGTAGCGCGCATCCACGATCCCATCGGTAATCGAACCCAGGACTCTCTGTCTCTGCGGTGAACACCTTACTACTATACCACTAAGTCAGTTCCTAACAGTTCATATTCCAAGTTCAGTTCATTCGTGATACGTTTTCGGGGTGATTCCCGCAGTTCTTGTGTGAAGACATGATCAATGGATTTCAACGGTGTAGGGTGTGAAGTAGTTACTCACCGATAGCCATCAATGAGGTCGTATAAACGTATTAACACAAACGAATTGAGTGAATTAGAAATATCAACCGTTAGGACCTGACTCAGTGGTTTAGTGGTAAAGAGTTAGACGCGGAGACAGAGGGTTTGATCCCCCAATGGGGCCGTAGATCCGCACTGCATAATAGTCCCATACTACGACGAATAAACTGTCCAGTGCTTTCAGGTGATCAATGTTTGTCTAATTCAGACCGATTTGTGATATCGAATTGAAAATCCATATAATTTGTCTAGATTTTGTTAAAGTGCATCATGTAATCAAAGAAGAATCACGTATTGAAGTGGTTTGACATCATATTATGTATTTGATGTGAATAGGTGGACAAGAAATCTGATTACGTCCTCATTAGATTTGATAGTTAACTATTTTCGGAAAAGTGGACTACCTGTAGTCTCTCCTTAACCTAAACATATATCTTGACTGTGGAGCAATTACAGTTCAATAATTTTTGTTAAACGATTTATATGATGAAAATATGGAAACACTTGACGATCTCCAAAAGTTTTATCAGGGTTGTCATAGAGCCAAGAAAAAGCTCTTCAATGATATTTGTACTTTTGTAAATATTTAGTGGCGTAGATTCAGTCTTGTGTGTTTCAAGTTTTCAAATGATCATGCTAATTGTTGGACATTAAGATGCCTTTTGAAGCATTTGGATAAATATTGTTGCCTATATTATCAATATTTATATGACTTCATAGTGAACACAATCTGTACTATCCCATATTATTGATGAGTTCACTAAATCTGTTACTATACCCAGTAGATTTCTGTAATTCCTGTATATAGGACTACTATAGTAACGTAGATTCGTCAAATTATATTTTTCTTCTATCCCTAGTTTACCGTAACGTAGAACATATCCCAACTAGCTTCAATGTTTCTGCTGACGTAGTTTTAACAGACGATATATGAATAAATTAGACCAGTAAACAAGCTTCTCTTCTAAATTCCAACCACTGAATTTTCATGTATTTTCAAAAATCTTTAGCAAATTTGCAAGAAAGATAGCTTTTTATCTGACCAAGAAAATTAAATATCGAAATCACTCAAAGAAATAACGCTCCTGATCTCAACTAAACGCTTTGATCAAGTAACTGGGACTTGTTTACCCGCAAGAAACGACTGTAGGTGTGATCAAGTCTCCTACTTTGATGTTTTTGCCTCAGAGATATGATTTTTCTAAGATTTGACTTGCTTGACTTCCCACAACCTAAAAGATTGAGAACAAAGAAAGTTAGACACTAAAAGAGAAGAATATATCTAGATCTAAAATGCTTAATGATTTCATAAATCAGAAAATAGAACGCTTGAAGTAAGCGTGTACTCATAGATTTTTATTATGCGAAAATTCTTCCGACATGTAAAAATTACTCAAAGAGCTTATTGGTACCTAACAGATTAGTGATGGCATATATTTAGATATATGTTTTTTAAAGGAGTCTTTCCTGCGTCCCTAATCCGATTAAGTGCTTCCTGTTTCCCTAAGTTCAAAGAAAGGTTTTATTTCAATATTCGTTGAAACTGATATTTTGCAATGCCTGAAGGCCCTTATTTCACTACCATATGCAGGATTTGATGAAATTCCTAACTTCTTTTAGAAGGTATGATGATGTCCTGTGTCAACCATTAACTGATAATTTCAACGTATCATTTTCAATAAATATTATCTCAAAATCGTGCAAGAAAATAAAAGCAACGTCAATGCTAAAAGTTTAGAGCCTTAGCTATATTATCTGCCTTCCTCAAAATAATGAAGGAACGATTACTAGGTAATTTGAATTTGACATCACTAATTGGTCTGGGCTTGACAACCACTGAAAACCAAGAAACACTGGACTACTATTGTGTCCTACTTTTAGGCTCCCCAGCAGTGCTTAATGTTAACTTTATTAATGGACCAAACTTAAAACGTTCGGGTATTAAGGTGGGTACTTAATCCTCAGCATCACTAAACGGGGACTTGAAGTCAGTACTCACATTTTAATCAAATTGTTAGGGGAACAGTTTTCACTCGTGATATTGACTAATCTTTGTGCTATAACACACAATGTAGTGGGAATCCTCCTGCTGGAAGTCAAACCTATAACAGTGATAGCTGTGCGCCACGAGGCCACAATATCAGATGAAGGTGTTGACAGTGAGAATTACTGATAAGCCCATTGCTAAGGCGAAATATCTGTCTAATGTTCCTTGGTTTTCAATAATACCCAATCTTTGAAGGTGGCAAACGAAAGACTGAATAATAATCACCAGGGAAACGTCTCTATTAGTTGAAATGGAGACATTCTTTGGCTGTAAGTAAAATACGGATTTTTTAAAATTACACCTAACTGTAAATCATTAGATTTATTACATTCATTCACATTTCTATTGGTGACAATTTTTTTCAGTTGAATTTACATTAGACTTTTCATATTTCTATTACCATTATCTTAATGTAGATCCACAGATTCAACAATCTATTCTTCATGATACTGTCTGCATATGGATGGCGATCTGTTCAGCAAATGTAAATCTTTATCTTATAACAATAATAACATTTTATATATTAATTATTTTATGTGAAAAACAATTAAACAACAACTTATATCAGTTGAACAATGAACACTTATTGAAATATGTCAATAGTAACCAACATCATCAACATGTGGGTAATGATAGTCAAATTAGGTTAAATTTAATCAAAAGTATGAAACGTTCCACAAAATTTATTCAAGATTACTTAAATATGAATAATAATCATTCAGCTACAACGAAACATAAAGATTATGCATATGAAACTAGTAGTTTACTTCATGAGAAACCAACAAAACAAGAAATATCTCATCAATCTAATTCATATTTCAGTGTATACCAATCTAATACCTCTTATAACAATCCATTAATGAACAACAAACCTATTCAACGTATACTACCAAACTTTTTGTCATCTCAAACATTTCATTCAATAACATCAAAATCATCAACACCGTCGTTATTATCTTCATCACGCTCCAATCTGAAAGCTGTAAGCGAACCATATTTTGATCCAGATCAACCTGTGTACATAACTTCAATCAAAAATTCTACTGCAATAATTCCATGTAAAGTAAAAGATATTGATTTCTCTTCAACTGTTGTAAGCTTAAATATTTTTTTATCGAATTTGTCTTTGTTCTTTGTATATGTAAAATATAATACTGGTACACATAGGTAGTTGGAGATTGGAGATACTAACTAGATAAGCCATAGTGTTTTTAACATCAAGTTTGTTTTACTTATCTACATTGTGGAATCACATTAGCTGAACAACAGAATTATTGTATATAATGAAGTAATCATATACTAACTCTTTTCTTTGTTTACATTAAAACAGGAACTATGTATGAACCAATCTAAGTAAAGGTAGCATTTATACTTTACATCTAGTAAATATTGTAATAGAGACAATTAGTTTTACGGACGGTCCTGAAGTTTAGGAAGTATTAATTTAAAAATTATTTTTCTAATTCTCACTGTGTATGACAATCACATAAACCAATGAATTGAAGAAGCACAGTGATCATCAGTTAGTCCTATGGTAAATAAGTGAATCCAAACTTTTTCCAAAATCTATAATAAAAATAAAGACTGAATGAGATGCTATTCTCAGGAAATTTCTCTTTTACTGAGTTGCTGATATTTTTGAATCAAACGGATTAAATTAACATATGATTGTAAAAAAATGTCGAAGTTCTTTATACATCAGTCGACAGTTAACAGAAGCCTGTGTTATACAAAGTAAAATGTTTGGCATCACTTGTTTCTTTACAATAATAAGTAGTTTGACGTTTATATTCTTCTATAGTTTACTCTAAAAACAGAGATTTTCGTTTGTAAAAAGAATCATTACACAAGTCATAAAGTATCTCAACCTTTATAACTTAATTACATCACAATTTCTCTCTAGTATTGAGGAAAATACATTTTGTTCTTATTAGTTTACAAATGTGCACAATATCTATGCTATGAAAGTGTTCCAGTTTCTCTGCAATTTGACAATAAATAATATAATAACAAACTGGATATGAACCATACCAGTTTCTAGGTGAGACAAAATTGCTGCAAGTAAATTACTGTCAAGTAATGTATAATTTTGTGGGTTGTTCGAGACTTAATTTAGATGAAAATTCAAGAAAGGATGTATGATTTAATGGTAGCTGTCATATTATAACAAACAGAAGCAACAGAGACTATTATAAGCATGTCGTAGTAAGTTCCATTTGTATTCGATTGTTTTGAACCATTTGATTCAGATAATACAATCTACATGTATACAATTGATTAAGTCAACATCAAGACGTTTCAACAAAGATTTTCTTCTCAACAAAGTCATTTCTAGAGCTATATATTCGTATTTTTAGCAAATTTAGAAAATAGTTGTTAATAATAAAATAGTCAGGCATTACATCATTTACCAAAGTTGAGATGGTAAAGAAGGTTTGTAGAGTAGGATGGTGGTTTAAGTTTGATTGCTTCCTCTGGTCTGGATAATTTAGTCGCAGAAATTTCATGGTCTCTGATAGAAATGAGCTGTGCGATTTTCTCCACAAATGACCACCAGCATGTTCTGTTGATCTTGAATTTTATTGATCGTTGTTATTCACGTTTATTCGGTCAGTTTTTTTTACATTTATTCTGACTATTTCCCCTCTTGACCTGAATCATAGTATTTTAGTTATTTATTGGTTATCTGAGTGGTTAATAAATTCCATTTTTTTCATTACACATATCTAAGGTAGAGTTACTTCATATAACGAAGTTGTCAAAATTAATTGAACATCTGAAGTATCTGATGCAAGAAATCAAAATAATAGTCCCTAAATGTAATAGAAATCTATGAAAGATAATCATCAACTTGATAGATTTTAAAAGAAGAAGGATAGTTGATGATGGTAACGTGTAAAATACTGAGAGCACAGGAAACAAAAAAATAAGAAGTGAAAATGGGGAGGGGTATTAGGATCATGGTGAAATCAAGAATTGAACATAATTTTATCAAACACAAAGATCAGGCTGGAATTGTTGAATTTCCAACGTCTCAACCATGCACGAATTCCTAACATGAGCTTAATCTGAACAAGTTTTCCTAACCATGGAAATGAGTATGAAAGCTGATTCCCACTGCGGCTGATGCTCTGGACTGACCAAACGGTTAGAAAATGAGCTATCGACTGTCTTACAGCATCCATTAGATAACCATGTTTGATAGTGTTCGAAAAGTGCGCACTTTGTGCTGCCGATAGAACTTGCCATAAAAGGAACAAGCAAACTAGTAAACACACAGTAGGTTGGCCCAAAGTAGAATTTTATCCTCCATACTGCCCTGGATAATGTTACTGTTGGGGAAGCAAATTCGAAGTTCTGACGAATTAAAGGTTCTTTTCAGAGATCGTGACAGTTAATTTTAAGGATTTCTGCTGCCATGTCTTTGTTGAAATAAATGTTCAAAAATAATGCTTTCTTCGGCAAAATGAAGATGCTTTCCGTTTAATGTTTTCATTTTAAGTTCTTATTAATAAATCTAGGGGGGGGGAGCGAGGGAGGAATTCATTCTTTTATGCATTTTGCCAAGTTTACCTATTACATCATCTGTTGTATCCTCCGTGTATATTTATCGAGCCCTCAAGAATAGAATTCAATGAATCATTGTTATACTGTTTCTATTACATGAATATATTGATAATTGTAACGAAAACATGATTTAGATCGTATGTTTTTCAATATGTATCATTAAACAATGAACTATAATGATAAGGAAATTTTTTGTTTTCCTCTTATACAATGTAATCACTCTGATATATAATTATCAAATAGGAAGTATAAAAATGAAATGACCTGATTCAATAATGATAACTAGTTCTTATACACCGTGATATAACTTAATTATCTCTGTTTGATACATATCTACATACATAGGAAAAATAGACTACATACATAAATGTAGGAAATAGTATAAGTAGCACTTGTTGATAATAACACTTACTTGAAATCATGTTAATGTATTCTTATATTAATCAAGAGGTAAAACATGCAATCATCAATACTATTTTCATCTATGTTTTTAAGGTTATACAGGGTCATTTCATGAATACATGTATATTAGAATAATTTAACAGTTCATAGGTTTTACACATGTTGTAGCATTAATTATTCATAAGGAGTAATTATATACTATTCACATGGAAAATTTATGTTGATGTTTTATACTTGATGATCTATGACAAATGTACATTTGTTACGTAAAAAATGAAAGCACCAACAAGGAAACTATCTTCCTGTAAGGAATTGAGATGGTTTCTAGTGATTACTATTGAGTTTAATTGATTACATTTGTCATAGATTGATGTTGGTAAAAAAACACTGAAAACCACAAAGCATTGGTCAGCTGTTTTATCCTAGTAAGGGACTCTTCGGTAGTGCGCACCTCCGATTCCGATCCAAGGACTTAAGATTGGCGAATGGTTAACCCTCTACATCACTGAGTTGGCACCCAATGGTAGAATTCTCGCTTCCTTTAATTTGTGAAATAGCGTGACTACTAGCCGTTGTCATTAGTGATAACTGTTGCACTCCCGAGCCTGAACTCTAATAGTTATGACTTCTTACTAGATCTTCAGTAACATCCTGAAGTTAGTTACTAGTGCACTGATTATTGTAATTGGATTGAGATGGTTTATGGAGGCTGTTATTTAGTTTAGTTGACGGAAGTGAAAATTCCACGATTGGATGCCGGCCCAGTGATACAGAGGGTTAGACGTTCGCTAACCTGAAGCTCCCGGGGCTAAATATAGGGTGCACGCTTCTGAGGAGTCACATACTAGGACGTAGCAGCTGTGCAGTGCTATCCTTTTTCAATGGTACCCTACCAACATCAATCTGTGACAAATTCAATCAGCTATCTTCCTATATGTCAGTTAGTTTTCAAAATCTATTTGAGATATACCTGACCAAATATTTTAGATAGATAAGTAGTATATGTCTGGAAACATAATAATGAATCTTAGAGCACTAGTTGTCATGTGCTAATTAATCATATATACGTTTAGATTTAATTGCCACTCAGCCAAATAGAATGTAGTGGTCCAGTTCATTACATTAAACCAATCTGCCATAAGAAGCATTTTCGGTTTCTTCTGTACTTCAACTCAACATAGCAAATTCAGTGAAACAGCGAACATGTTTTCAAATGTGAATTATGTGATCCAGACTACTTGGAACTCACATGAAATTCAACAATATTGTCATTTCTGTTAGTTTTCGACACAGATTGGTCGTCGTTAGGAACTAGTGAAAATCATGGGCGGGGCAGTGAACAATTGTTTCGTCCGAATGTGGGACTCTACATCAAATCCCCTCACCCCCACCAACCGATTTCACTATAAAATCCACCTCAGGCTCTTTAGGTCTCACAGAGGACGCCTAACCACTAACACCATGAGGCTGAAATCCAGTAGTAGAATTTCTATATTCATCAATCCGTGGCGAATGCAAAACGATAAAATTAAATACCAATCTCTACAAACTACCCCGAATCAATAATAGTTATTTTTAATCCGTTTACTGTGTGTTTATTCTTGTAATGTGGACCGGGGACACAGTGTGATCAAGCTAGTTAGTTATGCAGGATTTAAGTCTGAAACTGTGGTGAAATTCTTTTATCCACTGAACAACTCATCTAGATCTGCCGGTAAGAAATCATGAATAATGTGTGTACACTGATTTCAATTGTTAAAAGCAAAATAAAGCTTGACGAATGAATCTCAATCAGGTCCGGCGTGAGTATGTTATGCGTCACTGGTAGTGGATGAGGTTGAGTAGATCTGTTATGAATTGACTGAATTTAGAAATATCAACTTTCTGATGTGGGATAAACTTGAATGTCTTTAGCTCTATTTCCTGGTGAGATAGTAGACGAGCACTAATGAATAGTGCTTTACAAAAACAAAACAGATGTCTAGTGTTTCTTGATTCTTTATGACGTAGGTAAATTCATGACATCAAATTTAAATCCAACATCAGTTTCGACGAAACCCATTTAATTTTTATTTTTTTATTAAGGCCATAACTAACAAACATTTTGGCTTCTTAGCAATAATCATTTGAATATTACCAACAATTCAATCATATTAAAATTTGCCCCACATTTTTTGTATTCCACTTACTTTGGGATTTCTTAATAGTGCAAACTAGGAGTCGAACTTAGAACCAAAAGCAATCTCTGATTATTATAGACAATAATTTAAGACCAATCTTGATATAATCACTTCAATTTATGTAAGATTCATTATTGGGCAGCTTTATATTTATTTTATTGGTAACAAATTATTCTAAATTGATCAAAACAAATTGGATACCTTAATCTGAAGTAAGCGTATAAAAATCTATGTATTACCAAAATTATACCTGAAATAACAATTTCTTTTATATCAAGGAATAAATCCATTGCATTATATAACAAAATGACTACTAAATATAGTATAGACAATATTCATATTGAACTTATTATTACCGGAATAGTCGAGAAGAAGTTTGTTAATAAATCTGTATAAATTTGTGTGTTATGAATAAATGAAGCAGAATGGATGATCATTTCTATTTCTTCTTTTGTATCAAAAATGTATCTTATTAACTGACTGTATTGATAATTAAAACAGCAAAACAATTTAATGTATATAGTAAAAGAATAGACAATTACATTTTGGTTGGATGTTTCTGTATACATTTTATACAAGAAGTTAAACTGTTTCAATATATCAACTGGCATTTTTCAAAATCAAGGATTAAGTTATCATGTGCTAAATATGAGTAGATTTGGGATTTGAATGGATTATAGAAAGTGAATATAATCCAGTTACTAGTGAATGATCTACTAAGCAACAAAATTATAAATAGATAAAAGAGAAAAAAATCAGTATTAAATTATATTTATACACGAACCTCTTATTATGGGTGATATGAACTTGAATCTTTAGTTATCGGAGGAATTTCAATGTGATCTACTTATTCATCAAGTTGCATGTATTAGCAGTGACTTGGTTTTAACTATGTTGCTTCGTAATACTTAAATTTACCGTTCAATGTGAAAAGCAATTAGCAATAGTTTCATTTGAAATGCAACATCATCAGTTAATCTAAATTAGACAATCAATAGAAGGCAGGACGTATTCAACAGCTTTTTCTTTATATATTATTAAACTCTTTAGAACTTTATATTTTCTCTTCCGGACGCCGAAACTATTACCTTTAATGCAAGGTGTGAGCAGTCTTCAGTATGTCTTAGGGGTTTGGATTTAATCCCTCGTTGGGACAGCTGGAGAGCCCATTTCCAGGAAGCTAAGTTTATACATATTTACGATGATGGTCTAACTAATGTAATCAATATCTTATTAACTTCTTCAAATAAAATATATCATGTATTGTATCTGTGTTTGAAGACTGAAATTACGTGTTCTCGAATATGTCAGTCCGATAATTGTAATTTAAGTACATAAAATAACTCTAGTGAAGTATAGATAAAGAGCTTTACTAACTTCAGAATTATAAATACGTTTTGTATTTATTTCGTTCATTGTTTTCACCAGTGCTCACCAATCTGTCGAATTTAAAGTTCAATTTCATGAATGATCCTACTGTTCAAAATTATTGTCTATAATAAACTATGCCTTTGGATGTTTTTTTGACGAACTGCATTGTTTTCCCATTCCTTCAGAAATGTGATTCACCATCATACGTATAATATCTCTATGTGATACAGTAACGAAGCAAAAAACAAATAGGACTGAAGAAGGATTCTCAATAAAACGACAGTAAAAATGTAAATAGACACATGGAGAATAAATTAAGTAGCTAAATTGAATGAATTAATTGTCAAATAAATTCTGTGTTGTCGTGCAATAATCAGTTACTGAATTTGAAAACTGTAAAATCTAACTACTGATGAGTATCACTTAATAATAGTTTTGTAGCTATCATAGCCGTCTAAGATGTTATTAAAGTAGAAACAGCTTGAAATGAATGTATTCATGATCATTATAATGCATTTTGATAATACGATAAGAAGACGAAGTTTATCAGAGCTGTGCAATGGATTCGCTCGATCCATTTTGAGCAATCTGATCACACATAAACTTGTTATGGCATTTATGTATAAAAAACAATAGTCATATGAACGGATTAGAGTATAGGAAAACACAAGGGTGGGGGAAGGTTGAACTTCTGTGTAGCTAAGGCTTCAGCAAACTTTAGTATAAATCTTAAGCCACTCTTATAGAACACTAAAGAAGATGATTTCATATCAGTTGCGTGGCCTGTCTCAACTAAACGTTTTGCATTAGATGATAAAGATTGTTTATCCTGTACCTTTATTTTACCCTTTGAATTCATTTCCTTCTGGAGCCATTTAGGTATGTGTTCATGCAAATCGCGATCGCTCCTCAATACGTATGTGTGTCCACACATACACGTAAATTGATAGGTACGGTGAGATGTAATAAAATGTATCAAAGGGACTAATCGTTCTAATAATAAATCAATCATAGCACAATATAATTATGAATTTTATTACACTTTATCCGCAACGTTTTCAATATTCATTGAGAGTGCTGAATCCAATACTTTCTGTCTTAATTTGTCGTCCATTCATTCAATGAATAAGTGATATACAATATAGTGTAACTTTCAATAAGGAATTCATTTCAAGAGTTCATTAATAATTGTCTATTATGTACATTAAATATAAAGTGATTCATAATTTAAATTAGTGCAACAAGTATAAAGAAACAACATTGTTTTCAATGAGATCTTCATCAGGTTTTACTCTAATACACAATAACATTTATATACAAATATGAAAATTTTAAACTAATCAAGGTAATTTATGAGTTACTTGTGAATAAACAATGTACACTCATCAATCACTTTTACTTATGAAGATGAATGTGACAGTAAATTGCATTTCCTCCATATCTTATTAAATGGAAAAAAGGATAGGTCTATAAGAAATGCATACAGAAAGAATTATGACGTAAGTCAGTATGTCTACTTAAATAGCTCCACCTCCATCCGATCCAAAAAGGAATCTGGTTAGATATCTCACCAACATAGCAAAAATAATATGCTTATATGACAACAGAAACTTGAGTTCATTAACAATAGGCTGATTCAACTATGTCACCTAAAGGGTTTATCCGAAGGATAATACGAGTATAATCAATAAAGAATCAGGGATATGGACAGGTCGCATGAAGTCTCCACTCCAAAAACTACAATTTAATAGAGATGTGCTTTGTGAAGCCCTATACAACACCAATATCAGGGCAGTCATAAGGACTTTCTAAGCAGGAAAATTGTGTCTGTCATTTCTTAATCGAAAGATAGATTACTTGAATTTGCCTTCTCTGTGTGCACAAATAAATACATCTGCTCTTGTAAAGAAAGTTACGTCGGTCGTACAACTAGGCAATATATTCGACGAATGAATGAGCATACTCCAGTGTGGTTAAGCACTTGACAAACAGAGAAGATACGTAGCTCAGTATTATTTTACTTAGTAGACAACAGTTATGTGGAAGAGATAAAATCATTTAGAGTAATGGATTGTATACTATCAAAGTTTCATGGTGAGGTGCGTATACTTTTTGTATACGTATCAGAATCTATTTGAATCAGATTCAACAACCCCAATCTGTGTTTAGAAGAAATTTGTACAACTCCTGTCTCTTCCTTGGCCAAATATCACTTGACGAATATATGTATTTATTTTGTCGTAATTATGTTTTTCTCACCCTTTTCGTAAACTATCTTGATTACCTACATGACTGGAACTTGTATTGATGCACTTCCTATTACGTAATTTCTTCAACGACTATTACTTCTAGTTGACTGAATACGTCACAGGTTTATGTTGACAAGGTATCATTAAAAACCAAGGAGCACCGCACAACTGTCGCGTTCTAGTGTGGAACTCCTCATCAGTGAGCACCTTAGATTCTGCCCAAGGGGCGGAAATGAGAATTTTACTGTCGGATGCTAGCTCAGTGGTGCAGAGGGTTAGGTGCTCGCCAACCTAAAGCCTCTGGGACCGGAATTCGGGGAGAGCACCGCTGAGGAGTTCCATATTAAAACGAAACGGCTTTGCAATACTCCTTGGTTTTCAATGGGGCCCTACTAAAATCAGTGTATGACGTATTTAATGAATTAAAAATACTAATCTCTACCAGAGAAAATCCATCTCAACTCGATTATTATTTTCATAAGTTTATTATAACGAGCTAATTGTTTTAAGTTTTAATCCACTTACCATATTGAAATATTTATTCGTGTTGTTTTATTATTCCTATCATCACAGTTAGTACACTTGTTCTTTTAACTATTAATTTGCACCTTCCACTGATTGTGATCTACAGTTATATAATCCGTCTATCTCATTGTCACAAGTAATTCATAAATTACCTTGATTGGTTTAACATTTTCATATTTGTATATGAATATTATTGTGTATTAGAGTAAAACCTGATGAAGATCTAATTGGAAACAATATTGTTTGCTTATACGGTGAAACTAAACTTTACCGACGAACTTGAGAAGGCCAATGATAATCAAGTTATTACTTTTAAGGTCGCGCGCGCATTTAAGTTCAAAATGCTTACTTTTGATCGGCTTATTGCAATTTTTAAAGAGGACATTATTATTTCTATTCTACAGTCTCTCGGACTACTTCGTAGAGAGTTTATTTGTGATTGTGACCTCAACATAACTCAAACACAATCCTCAGACAGTCGAGATGGAGTAATCTTCCGTTATAATGGTTTTTGGCGAAAGAAATCTATTAGAATAGGCAGTTTTTCAGCAAGTCTAGACTGACACTAAGGTAAACCTGCATGTTAGTTGTATTATGGGTTATGCAGTTGCCTGTTACTCTGGCATCGTCTCTTACAGATGTAAGCGAAGTATCAGCAGTGCTCAGAAATGCTCAGAAATCATGTTACGCTTAACTCTGTCGCTGGGAGGCGTCATAAGAATCGTTGATACAGATGAAACAGCTATTAGAAAGCGAAAACATAATAGAGGGAGATCTGTAAAAACCGAACAAGTAATTAATAATTGCTTAAAAATTACTGGTAGGAATTTGGGATTTACGACCGAACATTATGAAAGGGACATTTTCAGTATGTCTAAAATCGAACTGCAAGTGTATAATGTGTAATTCTTTTTTAGAATTTCACCGTTTTTCATAATAAATGATGATTATATCTACTACTGCATTCTCATTGGCCGAAAGGTACCTCAAGTTCGTCGGTAAAGTTTAGTTTCACCGCTTATACTTGTTATTTTAGTAACGAAACTCGATATGCCGGATAATCAATAATCACAATTATAATAAGAGTTATTTCTTGAAATGTTATGTTCACAACATCATTCACCTAGTAAATAAACTGAATGTTCGTCACAAATTTTTAATGTTGCATACATAGTAACTATTTCGAACGTTGCGGATAATCTCGATTAAATTTATTGACTTTTGTATACTTCTTCAAATAATTCATATTTTGTTTGAAATCAAAGTGAAATTCAAAATATTAAATTGATTGAATTCGAAAACTACTTATAACAAAATAGTATTAAAAGTAATTTTTTTTAGAAAATTATTTACTGACAGAAAATTACTTTTTTCTTTCGGCTAGTTAACAAAATAATCGAAAATCTCACTGATATCATTTTATGAATTGAATAACTAAGTTCAATGTATTTTGGAATATAACGTTTTATGTATCTACACAGGCAAACTTACAAATGAAGTGATCATTAATTTCGTGTAATTCCTTGAATTAGTTAGGCCTGATGAGGCATTCAATACAATAATCTAAGATGAATAGTGTTTTATGACACGATTTCAAACTACAAACCAGTATGAATTTAAAGTTGATTTTTGGCTGTCAGGTAGAATCTACAACGGGCATTTCATCGAATTTGGACTGATTGTTTAGACATTCACTGGACTTCAAAATTACTCTGGTCGTATCAAACACCACAATCTCTACTTAGGTAATGAGTCCAGACAGCCAAACTTACTTATGGGTTTTGCATACACTATTTTAAAGTGTTTATATTCCTGTATTTATCCTTTTTAACCTAAGTTGACTAGTTTCTGTCGCCATTTATTTATTTGGAGCAGATTGGTAGATACACTAGTTGTTTATAAGTATGATTAAAGTTGGATTCGTGCTTATGAACAGCTGCCCTATCAGTTTTTGTACCACTTATGTCCCGTTCTTTAAAGTATTGTGTTTTAATATTTAAAGTAAACTGTGGACTATGATTTTAGTATTCTTCATTGGAGCGTTAAGAAAAGGATTTTGCATCATCTAATTACAATTAGAGTATTAGATATTATATCGTGGACACCAGTTTTACTGGATTAGGAGGACAGGTTATTTCACTTTATAATAAGCATATAACTGATTATCTTTATTTAGCATAAATACATTTTATTTATTCAAAAATATTTTTAAAGTCAACTATTATGATTAACTCCAAACATTCACACGATCAGACTGCCAGTTTACTGCACTGACTGAATTTTATCAATCATGTCGTTCACCAATTAGTAAGTATAAAAGAGGCCAGTCTCATTTCAAACATCATGAAGCTAACGATATTCTCGGTGACACTGAGTAACACAGATGCTTTGCCATGGAGTGCTAAGTAGCAAAAATTAGAAATCTTCGACTTTGCATAAATGTCATTTTACGGTATGACAGATTTCAATTTTACAGTTAGTGATACTGAAGATAAGGATACTTACGTACTATGCACATATTGCAGTTATTTCCTCTAATTTCGAATACTAACCCTACTAAGATTAGGTTTCGCCACATCTTTGTAAGTTAGATGTTTTACCAGTCACAATCTACTTAAAACACAAAATTAGTGTAATTGAAAATAAAGAAAAACCATAGCGATGTCTAAGTTACCTTACAAAATGTTAACTCAACAATTCAGATTTTATCATGCAATTTGTTCCCTTGAAAAATTTGAATAATGCAAGATTTTAACTTGATGTCACGATTTAGTCAGAATTAGACAACTATTGATCACCAGGAAGCACTGAGCAGCCATTCCATCCTAGTATGGGGCTCTTCAGCAGTGCACATCCACGACCCCATCAAGAATCAAACCTAGGACCCTCTGGCTTCGTGGCTAGTGCTTTAAAATTAGACCACTGATTAACTTCAGGTGGTTGATATTTCTACTTCAGTTGATTCGTGATGCATTTACGCGACCTCATCGATTGCCATCGGTGGGTAACTACTTCATGCCCTACATGGTTTAACTCGACTATTCACGTTTCCTTACTAAAACTCTAGGAACTGCCTAAACGTGTCAGTTGCAGCGGAGCTAGAGGGTCCTGGGTTTGATTCTTGATGGGGTCGTGGATGCGCACTACTAAAGGGTCCCATATTAAGACGAAACAGCTGTCCAATCCTTCCAGGTGATTAATGGTTTTTTAATTCAGACCAATTGGTGATATCAAATTGATATTCAGCAATCTCTACAACACCCAATTATATTCAAATTTTGTCTGCATAACTCAAAAAGGTTGTAAAATGTTAATGATATATGGCTGAATCACTTCATACAAATTATTTTCACTAATCACTACGAATTGTTTAATTAATTAATTTATTTTTGTTAGATTGCATTCTCTAAACTAGATGGTTTAATTGTTGAGTTTTCATTGTCATTCTAGACAATTTAATCTGCACAAACCTCTGACTTCTCTCCCAAGTTTGTGCTGATGAAGTGTTCTGGAAGCCTAACAGAAGCTCCGTAGTTGGTTCATTCAGTTCAGAGAAAACAAATAAACTAAAACCATCCTTCTGAGCTAAAAATTTTCTCTTCCGTCTTTATTTATTTATTTGTAGATGTCATGGTGGAAAGAAGATTTACCGATGCCATTGACAGTAGGCAGTGAAATATCACTTCCTCATTATGCAATTGATCGTACCGAACCTGACTCTTGGACGCTGATGATATTTCATGTTACTGAAGCCGATAGTGGAACATACATTTGTCAGATTAATTTAGCAGATATTAAGGAAAAGTTTTTCTACCTCAAAGTTATTGGTATGTTATTACACTAATTAACTCATTTTGTTGACTACAATAGTTCTATTTATTATAAAAGTTAACTTATATCAGCACTGTGGTAGAAAACCTAACCTTTAAACAATAATTACATCAATGTGAAGTGGAGGTCACTGATATATCTTACGAGTTGACCAATAATTGATAATGACCTTGACCAAGACAATACAGTGGCCGGTGGCAACAAAAATGATTACCTTATCTTGGTATACCTGCTTCAACACTACTGGTCCCAGCCGGATTCGAAGAACACAAACTACTAATCCAATAAACTAACGATCATATATTTATTTCAGTCATCTGCTTATACACACGTAAAACCTGATCACAAAGTAAACCATTTACAAAATTGACACCAACACAAAACAGAGGCATTAAGATTGAGAAGCTGAGGAGGAGGATGGACGCTTAGTTAATTAATTAGTTGTAGTTCATCAGTGGAGAATGACATAATCACGTGTAATAGGTCAAAAGATGGATGAGGCTAGGGGAATATGAAAATAATGCAAACAAACTGTCTAATATGTATGGTATCAAAATACATGGAATAATCTGAAAAATCGTATTTCAAGTTGGTTATTCTCCATGACTCGCTCGTTATATCAATTACATGGTTCATTCATTTATTCAATGTTTATGTCTGGGATACATGCATTAAAAATGAATAGATATTCCGATATGATTTCATGCAATTGGTGGGAGTTTATTGTATTAAATAATAAATATCTAACATGTGTAGCTGCATAATAGTATTGCATACATTCTTTTCATCACCAAGATGATGCTAATATCATTTATAATAAAACTGAATGGATCTAACAGAGTCTTTTGCAATAAACACATATTCCTGTTAAGGTAAAAAATAGTTGGCACTTTAAGTTGCCGAACAATGATAATCATTATAACAGTGAATGCATATATATTGCTAAATCTTATATGTTGAAACTATCAATAAATTATATTTTACTCCCTTCTCCTAAATAAGAACTAGTCAAAAAGATCACTTGAATATATGTTGATATCCGGTCTGTTATTAAAGCCCAGTTGACGGCAGCTAGATACTTCTACATAAAGTTCATGTGTTCTGTATACAACAACAGGTACACCCTACATTTCACAAGTCTCAGGAAAGTTTAGGTTTACTCAAGTATCAGTAATAAGTTTGAATTCACAGAAACTTTAATATAGTTGAAATGAAGCTGCTTCGTGGAGATTGGTATTAAGTTTAATCTTTTGGCTCGTCACAGATAAACGTTGGTTGTCTACTATTGAAAACCAGGGAAAACTGGATAGCCTTTTTATCTTAAAATAGTACTCCTCAGAAGATAGATAAGCGTTCACCGTGAGACCTGAATCCCCCCTGGGTTAGATTACCTTACGGGATCGAAGATGTACATATATATATACAATAATCAAACTAATCTTCAATCGCCAACAAAAAGCCAACATTTTGTCTATTTACACACTACTTTATTATGTAATAAATCGAAAAATATTCAAGGAATGCTGAAAAAAATTTCAAGAAAAATGAAATCGCAACAGTAGAAACTTTTTTCTATATTTAATTTATGCATTAGACAATTCATTGTGAGTAATTCTTGTTGTTTCAAAAATTAACAATAATTTAATTGTAGTCAAGAGGAAAAATGAATGGACATACCTATTTAATTTTCATTTATTTTGACTGTCTCTCATTTTCCCCCCCTCCCCCCGGAATTTTTTAATTTATGCATGAATACTCATCATATCTACTTCCGTTCATTTATAAAATTTGGAAATTCACTTAACCGCTTTCTGTTCATATGTATGATTTTAAACAAAATTTAGTAAGGGAAAATGGACCGGATATGACAAAATTAAATGATGAATATGTCAAAGATGATATAGTACAAAATACATTGTGGAGAACATCAAGTAAGCAAAAAAGTAAGTAAAGGTATTGCTTCTGTTTCTTTTAGTGTACTTCTGATCTTTATATATGTCTTTTTTCAATAATTGTGTACCGGATAAATGTTCAATATCATACTTATTCACTATGTGATATTCAAGATCCAATCAATGAGAAGTCCGAGGAATAATTGATTAAACGACTTTAAAGCATAAATGAATTATCTTTGGGCTTTCTCATTGATTTATCATGGACTGAAATTGATCACTCTCTGTTGCCATGTGTACATCTTAAGTGGATTGCCTTGGTATAGCGACAGTTTATTGGTATTGTTTGAATCAGACTGTGGCTGGCAAGCAGAATCCAGGACGCGCGTTTTGTTCTATTTGGGACCCATTGGCTGGATGTAGATGCATCCCGGTGTGAACATCAGCACTGGGATACAGGTTCATCCAACTGACGAGTCCTGCCTTTCGCTTGCCAGTCACAATCCATCTAAGACATTAAAACAGTATTAGAATGATACTCCATTTGTTCATAGGTTCACCTGCCTTTATCCTTAACGTAGTATTCATGATTATTCTGACATCAGACGCAAAACGACCATATCTAGATGTAAGAATCATGAAACAGTGATTGAATGGTTTCGTAAATCTATCTATCACTTACATGATAGATTCAATAATTACAAATTATTCTATTTTATTTTATTGAGCAATTTGTTCTCTTTTTATTACTTTTTTCTATATTTATGTATTAGGCGTACATATCCATAATAATCCTGGTCAATTCCATTATTTAACATGTCTAGTTCAATTTCATCATCCAACTCCAACATCATCTATTCAATGGTACTATAATGGAAATAGAATATATCCTAGATTAGAAAGTAGGTAATATACTAATAGAAAAGCTATTATATTTTAGATAATCATTTAACACTTAAAGAGTTATACATAGATATACAATCTAAATGGATTAATCAAACAACAATGTTAAGTAGATTAAATATTGGACGATTAACACGAAATAATTCAGGAATATGGACTTGTCGTAAAGTTTCTGATACCCAGTTAGAATCATTAGAAGAAAGTTCATTAAATTTGCAGACAACAAGTAGGTGAACATTTTTATAAAACTTATTGTAGTTGTTTATGTTTTCATTTTTGAATGAAAATTTTGTCTTTTATTACTTACTAATGGCGGTTTTATTAATAAAGGAACATTAGTTAACATGCTATTGTGATCCTAAAGGTATTAAACATTTTTCTGCAGTATACACACAAGATTTGATTATAAAAAATTCCGATTTATTCGCAGCTCTAAAACATTGGTGTTAGAAAAAAGATAAATGAATGTAAGTGTACTCAGCGATCTCTTTATTCTACTTTTTCATGCATATTGCATAGTCATGGACAACTTAGAACCGGGTATATATACGCATAGGTTAAAGTTACCACACTACATAAACACAATGATGTGAAATTTACAAGAACAGCACTACAATAGAATATAATAGGAGAGGATAAAGTAAAAGTGTGCATGATAGAAGGATAGATTTTAATATCTAGATGGAGATAAAAAGTGAATACACCGTAACTACTGTGACCGATTCTGTGACGTCATTCAGTGTCTCCAGCCATTGATTGCGATTAACACACAGACCTCAACCAGATGATCGACATTGACCACCAAGGCTTAGAACAATAATCAAAGACTTCATAGACTGACGCCGTTCCAAGTTTTTTCTGTCCTACTCCCAACCCAGCCAACCTCGTTTGACGAGGTAAGCGGTAAGTGAACGCATACGATACATGTCCAAACTATCTGAATCACTGAAGCATCACTCCTTTACTCACTGTTTTTCTCATTTCCTCTATTACCTTGAGTCTAACATCAATATTGTCTACTTGATCATTCAATGACATACCGGTGATACTTGGAAGAATTATATAGGTAAAAACTTGGAACTTACGAATTTCTATTTTCGTATCCAGTGTTCTGCATCTATAGGTTAAAACAGAGCCAGTTGCTGTGCAGTACATCTGTAATCATAGGTGATTTAAATTATTTTCAGATAATATTATGAATCGAGCTTATGAAAAACATTAATAAATCTTCACAGTTGACATTGACACTGTTTAATAATAAAGTACTCTCTATAACAGACAAGCTAAACAGGGTTCTAGTTACATTGTGTAAAAAGATCAGCTACATCAGAAGTAAAAATGCTATTACATGTGCATTTCGATTCTCACCTTGTTAAGTAACAAAATAGCTGAAGAAGAGAATTTAATTAGAGAAATTTCCGAGGACGTCCTCAACCATTCCGGAATACCCTTAGTTTCATCCATATTTAAATTGTAGGTTTATGCTGCTAAAGAGTTTTAACAGAATGTGAACTCAAGCAATTAAACAATTGTTAATTAGTCCAACAGTTACATTGTGCATATATCATTAGGAATGCTTAACCTTATCTCTTAAATCATAAGTATACCATACTTTAGTGTATATACTTTACCATTACAACGACGCCATCAGTGTATTAGTAATGCAAGGTGAATTGAAGCAGTGAAAATATATTTCTTTTCATAGGTAAATGTATTGTAAGTATTATCTAATTCATTTTGACTATCAACTGGAATGGAATAAATGTTGTGTGAATTGCATGTGAGCCTGAGTTTTACAGAGAAGATCATTTCCATGATTAAATTGACTTTATGTATTTCTAATTATGTAAATGTATTTTTAAACGTAGCATAATTTGTTTTAGTAGAAAAGTAGTCTTTAAGTGGTATTATAATCTTTCATGAAATTGTATGTAACGACCAAAATGTAACTATCATTTACTTTTTTAGCCTACATCATTTCATAGTTACTAACGAAGATTCTTTGAGAGACAATATTATAGATATAAAACATGAAAATTGGAAAGTTTATTAAATTGCAGATATTTACTGTATGTGTTGCTTAAGTATAACGAAGACATTTAAATACTTTAATAATCACCGACAGTTCATGTTAATAAGGTTTCAATGAAGTTCATGCATAAGCTAATACAGATCTAAATTAAAATAAATAATCTTTTTATTTTTATTATTACTAATTTCCGCTTATATTATTCTTAGTTGACTGAATTAGTTACAGATTAATATTGGTAGAGTACTACTACTGAAAATCAGGTAGTACTGGATAGTTGTTTTGTCTTTGTATGGGACTCCCTGACAGTTCGCAACCCCCCAGCCCACCTCTCAGGTTCTGCCCTAGTTGCCTTACTAATATCAATCTGTGACAAATTCAACTAATTAAAAGTGAATACCAATTTCCACAAACTATCTCAATTCAATTTATGTTATTTCTTGTTTTATAGATTCTAAAACCGAACGTTCAAATCCTTTCAATCATAATATAGTTAATTCTTTACAGATAAGATTATTAACTTCCAATATCTACTTGTATTTCTTATATTTTTACATTGTATTTTCCATATTCAATCATTCGTATGTATAAATTCTTTCCATGTTTATTAACTATTCTGTATATTTTGAATCTATGGAATCTACATAAAAATTATTCAAAGTCATTTTCTGTTATACTACTCATTAACAAAGATATTACTTCATGCTTTAATATGCATTCATGTGAAGACAAAAATAACCTTATTGTCGTTTTGTTCATTGATGCAAAATAATGTTTCAATAAACATATAGATGAATCAAAGTGATATGACATTAAATACAAATTAAATATGTAAATAATTTAATGAAAAGTATAAATATAGGATTATTTCATTAAATGACTTTCCATCTGTCTTTTAAGAATATGCAATTAACTAACTGGTACCATTCCTGACTGTTTTTTCTGCTGTCAGTTGAAATATAAGTATATTAGAACTAAGTAGTATAGTTTCGTAATATTCTAATAAATTGAAATTGAAATTTCTGACATTTCACAACTTGAATGAAGTGAAGTGGTTTATAGAGATTACTAGATGATTGAAGCCGTCACAGATTGATGTTGGCAAGGAGCCACTGAAAACCACTGAGCACTGGACAGTTGTTTTGTCTTAGTTTGGGACTGCTTAGCAGTGTGCACCATTGATTTCGCCTAAGGGAAATCAAGATGGCAAACACCTAGCCCTCAGCTCTACTGGGCCGGCATTTAATCGTATAATTCCCACATCTAGTAATTTGCGATATAGTATGACGATCATCCATTGCCATCAATGATAACCGATTCATTCCCCCCCCCCTTCAACAAGTATGAACACCACTAGTTACGATTTCACATTAGGGCTTCAACAACATCCTGAAGTTAGTTACTATTGAGTTTATTATTTAAATATAATTGAGGTGGTTTGTAGAGACCGACATTAAGTTTTAGTTGATTGAATTCATGACTTAGTAAGTGCATGAAGTTTGTTCAGAGAATAAATTACTGAACTAAATTAACCTAAGTTAAATAATACAATCAAACAAATTGAAATCTAAATGCTTAGTACAAAAATCTACAATTTTGACTGTATTGAACTTGTAGCGGTAAATAGTCCCCAAAATAAATAGTTACATAGGTCCTCGACTTTTGATGATGACCATGTTTGTTTTATCGGACACTACTAGTTGAATGCGCTCGGTCACGCATCATCACCAGATCACGTCACGCCGTACCGTGGAAAGCAACTCTCTCTCTAGTTTGCCAGCCTAGACGTTGCTTTTCCATTGCTGCTCTATTCACAACCAAATATAAGTCCTTTTCCACCCTTCGTGCCTTCTGATTTATTCTCATTCGTAAGAGTGGGTTCAATCGTTAGAAGTTGCTCTGGTAATACCGCAAACGTAACATGGTCATACATCGGGTGCACTTCAGTTTATATCAATTTTATGATTATTGTAAATAACATCCCCTACTATTACTGTTTTGTAATTTTCGAAACCTACAGGATTACTGGAAGTTCGTTTTTCGTAGTTTTCATGTTATTTGGCATGAGTTATGATCTGTCGAGAAGATTCATTAAAAATATTACTTAATTCTACAAACTAGTTGTCCAATGTTCAAATTATTATACATTAACAAGTTCAACCTTCATAATTATGTACACAATAATAGAGTAGTTTATTACATTCATACTTTCTTGATAATTTTGTAGATTGTCTGTTTTATGTTGTAGATAAGTAGTTGATTCAACTTCAGTAGAAACTATAAAAAGTTGTGAGACGTTTATCCTAATAATATGTAGTGATGTCAGCAGTAAATAAATATTGAAAAACATTATTGGAATTGCAAGGAAAGTAAATTTATACTTTTCAGGGAAGCACTTTATTATGGCCTTTTTTATAACGTCAGAAAAGGCTGCTAAGATTGATGCGTATGACCAAGTAGTTGATGTGACCATATGCGCAAAAGTCATAATAACGACATCCATTGAGAGATTCTAGCTAATCTCCATAGGTCTGCCCGATGTCTACTTAGTCCCAAACCGGAAATAAGCGAACATAAGATTGATCAACCAAATAGACAGAATCGTACTATATTTCAGACATTCCCTTATATATACAAAAGACCAGACCACACAGTCAGCCAGTCAGGTGATTTAAGTATGATATGAAACACAGGAAATAGTGATATTGAATAGGGGTAACTTGCAAACAACTAATTAAATGTAGTTCAGAATTAAGGGATAATACACTAACAGTAAATATATTAAACGGGAGAACAGGATAAACATAACGTGATAATGATACGAATTATATGTTCCCACAATTAAAATAATTAAAATAACATTCTAAAACATGGTCCTCATATATTTGAAGTTGGGTTGTGATTGACTAGAGGAAACCAGGACCCGCGTTTCGTCCTGTTTTAGACTCACCGGTTGAATGTACCTGCATTCCACTGTTGATGTTCCAACTGGGATTCGGACTCAGTCCGCTTCGTGTCAAACGCCACCGCGTTCACCACTAGGCTACTGTATCCAGAGGATGATTAGTTCCAGTCCATTACAAATCACCGGGAAAATACAAGCTTATTCTAATGAAAAGCATAGTTTGAAATGCACACCGTTGCCCCTATCATAACTATCAACTAATTCGCGAAGTAAAAAACTAAACAAACAAACATTAAATATCTGGCTTGATTTGATTATTTTTTATCTTTCATTTGCTATTGTATCATCATTATTCAGATGAATTGTTATGAATAGCAACTTCCACTTTGACAGAATGTAATAATTCCATTGATTAGAACTTTTAACAAATTTCATAGTTGACTGGTAGTTACTGCTAAAATTTCTTACGTTGAATATATGCTTTGTTGTCGTTCTTGTTGGTGGTGGTGGCGGTGGTGTTATTGTTGTTTTTATATCATTTCACTGTAGACATGAGATGAATACACATGACTAGGCATACCAGCATTGGCGTTCTATTTCCCATAATTGATTATGTATACAACTAACAGATTTTTATATATGTATAGAAGATTTGAATAAAGTTTCTGAAAACATTCATTTCAATTCTCTAGTGAATTGATAAACTAATGAAACAAACTAAACTACGTACTAAAAACAAAAAAATCTAATTGAAAACTGTTAGAAAAAAATAACTTATACTATGAAAGTAAGAAGAAAGCGACATAGTTCTATCAATTACGTGCACTTTATGATTATCATGGCACTTAACAGGTTTTCATTTGTTGACACAACATAACCAACTATCATATGGATGAAAGTAGAAAGAATAGACTGCATATTATTTGCTTTATTTGAAAAATGTCAATATTGACTACATTGGTTAGTGTTTATCATATAATGACTTAAGAGTAATAATGAATGTTATTAATGATAATTGAGAATTATTCATCTATGAATACACTGATATAACTTAAGGAGGCAGAATAGAGAAATGAAAATGATGGGAGGGGTGGGGGGGTAGGATAAAAAATAGTATTAGCAGTCGAAACAGTGAAAAAAGATTTATAACAATAAGTAGTGTTTAGAAAGTAACAAAAATAAACGAGAAAAACAACTTATCTTTTGTTCAACAATCAGTAAATAAAAGTAGAAACTGTTTGGTTTAAGCTGATTGATTAGTTCAGTTATATACGAAGGAAAAATAGAACATTAGTAAAACAAGAAAGAAAACTAAACAGTTATAAATATTGATTGTATCCAACATACTAATGAAATGGGAGGTAATGATTTAGTATTTGAAACATTTAGATTTCGCATGAAACCTAGCATCGATGTGCACCATCGATTTCCTCCCCCCCTTCATGGAATCAAAACCAAGACCTTTAAGTCTCGTAGAGCACTGGGCTGGGGTTCACCTGCAGAATTTCCACTTCTATCAATTTGTGATTAAACACAACAATTATCTGTTGTCATTGGTGATAATTATTACACTCCAGACATGTTTGAACTCTCATTAGAACTTCAAGAATATCTTAAATTTAGTTACTAGTGAATTGTTTATAATAGTTGAAGTGAGATGGTTTAGTGGAGATAAAGACAATTTAATTTTATTGCATGTATTTTCGCAATACATTCTAGTTCCACTGGTATGAACAGATAGTGGAATTGAAAATATGATTATGTTCCAGTAAACAATCCACTTTACGAAGAAGTCATTTTGATTGATGCTCAATATTCTACGCAAACACTTTGTTCTATGACAATAATCAGTAATATTTGTTAATAAAGATAAATAAGTAAATATAGTAAGGTGAAAATCAATATTATTCTCGTTGGAAATCTGAAATTGTGAATGTTAAGCAACTGAGTATTTATTAAAATTTCATAGACATCAGATGTAAGGATAAATAATTGCCTGAGATGTTTATAGAAATTGTTATAAACACAGAAATGGTTTAAAAATAAATGAGTAATATATATTTGGGATATTTCAGTAAGTAGAAATACAAGATGAACACAATGAGTTACCAGTTTTAGACTGCTTAGTCACAAGAAATTTGAATGGAACTCTTAACCTCAGTATTTATTGTAAACTTACTCTTTCAAGTCGATATACTGATTTCAGTTTAGTACATCCATTCAGTGCCAAAATCCCCCTAGCCCTAAATATATACAGAAGAGCCAACAACCTCATTACATCAGAAGATGATAAGCAAACTGAACACAAAAATATAATTAGCGTATTATGATTTAAGAAATTTACAATGGATATTAATAACAATGTACAAAAACGAAACGATCTATTGTTAACTAATAATAATCAACTGAAATATCATGGATTGGTATCGTTATTCTACCTTGTCGCTATGAAACAATAGAAGAATTGCAAAGGATTCTAAAACAATATAGAATTCAAGCATTCTACAAAACTACCAACACTCTTCGAGGTGCATCAGTTACAACAAAGGATAAGATCCCTTTCACCTCTACACAGATTGTGATGCTTTCTATATTGGGGAGTCTTCTCGAGAGATCATAACTCGTATCAATGAACACAAAAGCTACACTAAACGATCTCCTAATAATTCGGCTGAACTCGAAAAATTACAAATCTAATAAGTAATGGCATTACATGTTAACTATGCACAACCATTAAATTGATATTAAAAGTATCGAAATTGTTCAGAAAGGCTTATCGAATTATAAAGAAAGACGAATAGCTGAAACGCTTCACATGTTGTTAAATTCAACTGCGCCTAACAAATAGGAACGTGTTTCTATTCAGCCAACATGAATTTTCTATCCAACCGACCACAATTAGATAATACTTATTCTCACTGTGGTGTAAAATTAATGGGTTAGGAAATTTTGTCACGTTTTAAAATTTTTCTAGCCCTCACTGTGGTCCATATCGTCCAATGGAAAATAGTTAGCGATAATTTATCTTATTGGTTTTACTCTTGATTGATGTGCTATAAAATGGAGATACCTCAATTGAGTGATCACTTTTCTAACATTATGATCTTAAACTATACTGGTAACCAATCTCATACTGGAGATAGCGTTGGTTTGATGTCAACGCGAAGTGTCGTAACGGAGCAAGAAGAAGTGTTCTTGACTATGCTATTCTTAGTTGCATTTCCATCGGTAAATTCACTTAAGAATGCAGTAAAATGAATATGAAAAAGCGATATTTTGTCACTTTATGATTCGTAGTTCCTGTTTCCATCGAAACCAGAAACTATATATCAAGTTCCAGTGCTGGAAAAGTGACTGGCGGCATCAGAATGCAGTTCATGGTCATCCCCAAAGGCGGAAGTAATATACTTTTCTAAACATAATCCTCGCAGGGCGTCAACAAAATATGAATGCCCATCATTTATATCCTCGAAAAAGTAGATGATTATTGGGCTGTCGTACTCAAAAAATTGCAGCACGATCATGAATATAATTCTATCGGTTACGACAATAATACCTGGATGAGGTTTTCAGAAGCAGAGTTTGCAACAATTGAGCCTTTAATGATTTCAGACAGCTGTACTCGATGTTATTGATCTCATGTATTCGACATTTCTCAAGCTTCTGAAGCCGCAAGTTGTATTCAACATGCGTCACAAGGTCTTCTTGTAATCAAACCTTCCTGGTAAATACGTAATTCTTTTTTATGTTGATAACGCACTTTCTGTCACCTAGACGCCTACGATCTCAGCAAGCCAAAAACACTGCAAACAGTCAGCGAAGAATGAACGTTGATTTGAAAGAGTTGTCGCCAAGTTCTGATGATGCCACCATTACCTCAATAAATTCTGAATAATTTGACGCCAGGGACGAAAACCCCGACGAAGCAAACAATAACACTGCCTTATGTGACGACGACCAATCAGTAGGTCCTTTGAGAGTGAAAATTGTCAGCATAGTGCGGTCGATTCACAATTATGTACTTGTTACCTTAAATAAAACATTTCTACCGAAAACATTAAAATCTTTCGTAGTCAACAAGTTTTGATAATGTATATACCAGTAACTAGTTAGATCGATTTCTCGCTTATCGTTATTGGTACTAATACATGTTGCTCATATAGTGAGCAACAAGCAAGTATTTCTTCAGTCTTTCCGTCTTTTCTTATTAGTCATATTGCTAAAAAAGTACATCAACTGTATGGTTTCGGCTGCGAAAATTGTATGATGTTTACATGAACTCATTGAGGTTTAATTGTTCATGGTATTTTTGTAACTAATGTTATTCAGCTGTTTATTTTACCAAAACCAATGGTTACTATGTTGTATGATTATCGTGTGAACGCTACTAAATCACTTCATTACAAGTTTTTGACAAGTGGTGAGGGAAACTCACAATTCTGTCAATACAACTTCTGAGAGAATTCAAGTCGATTAGAGTAGCACTCAACTTACATATTTCAGAGATCTTGCATAAATATTATTAACAGATCAACGATGCGTAAACGATTTTTAACGTTATTTTTTTCATCTGATGAATGTCACTCACAAAAAAGTGATCACTAAGCCAACCATGTACTTTAAGGATTATTTATGAAAATGTACTTAATGATAAATCGTAGTCTGTTACTGGCAGATTTTTGAACCTTGTATGGAAACAACGAGATGTTAATTGTGAACTGATTGTTGACATTCAGTTTGGTTCGACGAACTATTGTTTGAAAAGTCTATAATATTTTATGTTAATGAGAATAGAGTTCTATATATTATGATGCTGTTTAGTGTTCATTCCCATTAATAATAAATAAATAGGATGATTGAGTTTTGCGATATGCAGTAGCCCATAACAAGCAGCATTTATTATTTGAACATACCTTCAATAAGAAAATAATTCCAATGAGTTGCTTGACTCCATTCAATTGCTAATCGTTAATAAACCATTTATCATGGAAGTTTTGTACGACGGCTTAACATAATCTACATTACAAAGTTACTACTGAGAGTTCTGCCATCATTGTAATCATACTAACAACAAGTAACATAAAATAATTATAGTAGTGCACATGTGTTCACTTTCGTATTTATTAGTTCGGTTACTACAATGAAGAGCAGAATAATTCATTTCCCATTTTGTCATATCAATTTGAGTCTAGTTTTCCTAGTTTCATGTTTAGCCTGTTTGACTTATGGTATGGTTACAATCAGTTATTATAACATGCAAATGGTTTTTAACTAGTCTACTTCAACAAAAAAGGAGATTAATGAATGTTTAAGACGACAATTGTCAATAATAAACATCATTTTTACGTATACTGTAATGCAATTAGGTCCATCACTGGAACTAATGTAATTATCTTTCTACACATATCGAAACGCTGAAGTATTCATCATGAGTAAAGTAACCATATGTTCTTCTTATGAATGTCTCCTCAAACCATTAGATAATTAACTTAAACATTTAATTAATTTCTATGCAATGATACTTCGTCATGACACTTTAGTGATTTATTAGTTAAGTAATTAAAATAGTTTGCATGCAACATATCCCTGAATTTGTGATCGAAACTGAAGAACTACAACCTTCAAATATAAATGGGGCATACAGACTTCTTGATACACTTACATGCATCTTAAAGTCATTCACTGTCTTACCACTTACAGGTATAATGAACAGCTGAATAAGAAGTCTTCTTAGTTTATTAGTAAACTTAGTTGTATGTGTGATGTATATTAAGGTCATCATATATTCAGAAGATTTCAAGATTATTTGAATGAACATTTCCAATTCATTCTGTTTATGTTTAATAGTTGAAATTAGTGAATACTGTCATATAATTTAGTCTACTGGATAAACCACGTCTTACGTTAGCTTTCCTTAATCTAGCATTCTCTTAAATTATATTCCACATCTACGTAGATGTAGGCAATCATTCGACTTAAATTCATCAGCTCATTAGAGTAGATATAGACATCATATAGCATAGTCATAACAGGTATACTGATTCTACATTATTACTAGTGAGTGAATATTTACTCCTGATTAATTAGTAGTTTTTCTTCCATTTCAATAAATATACAACTAAGAATACCTACTTTATTCAGTTATCATCTACAGACCATCTGCTCTACTAATTAAAAATGAAATGAGCTTAGCATAGAACGCTTAACTTCCATCATAATCGAACTAGTATTACTGATGAGATTATTATTATTATTTCTACGTCCTCATTAACATTAAGTAACCCAGTTCCAATCCTTAGGTTTTTCAGTATCATATTATTCAACTACTAATCAATGCAAATGATATTAACTAGAATCAGACTATTCCTAGTTTATTATAATTGGGTTCCCATAAAACAAGTAACATATTCCATTCGTGTTTTATTTATTAACCATTTATCTAAGTTAACAACAAGATTGAGAGTTTTCCAAAAAACTTTTGTAAAAATGATCCTTTTGAGAAAATTTGATGAAATTTTACAACCAATCAAAAGTAGATAAGATCAGTTCCGTTTAACTAATCAGGTTGCACTAACAGGTGATATCAGAGGATAGAAGTTGATAGCAGTTTTAGGTGAAATTCCATCCCTTCCAGTTATCAGCCAATAACATTTTATTTATTATCTATGAAAGGAAACTAAAAATTCAGACCACAGTAGGTTTAAGTCCAACCCCACAATTAAAGTACATCAAATTTCATTCATATGGACATACAATTTTATCCTCATTTCACATATTTTCCCTTGACATCCCACTAACGTTTGCATACATGACTCAATCCAAATCACCTTGACCCAAATGAATTGACGTGACACAATCAGACTTGTATTTTGATTATGATTTGTTCCATTGTATTATTTAATTTTGTTGAATTTAGATGGTTATTTTTATGGGGAATGGTTATTTAGTTGATTGAACATGTCACAGATTGATGTTGCCAGAGTACTATTAAAAACTACGGACACTGGATAGCTGTTTCACTCTAGTGTGGGACTCCTCAGCGGCGTGCATCCCAGATTCCACACCAGGGGCTTCAGGTTGTCAGCGAACGCCTAACCCTTTGCACAACTGGGTCGGCATGCAATGGTAGAATTCTTACATCCATCAATTTGTGATATATATCGCGACGATCGTGAGTGGTTGAGTTCAGGCTTGTCGGGAGTGAGACAGTTATCACCAATGACAATTGATGATCGTCACGATATGCATCAGAAATTATTGGAAGTGGAAATTCTGCCACGAGATGCTGACCAAGTGGTGCAGAGGGTCAGGCGCTCGCCATCAACCTGAAGCCCCTGGTGAGGAATCTGAAGTGCACACTGCCGAGGAGTTCCACACTAGGACGAAACAGCTGTTTACTGCTCCTTGGTTTTCAGTGGTACCCTGCCAATAATAATCCATGAAGGATTCAATCAATTCAGTTCGGTCATTTATTTATTCTCTGAAGAAGCGACCTGCAGTAGGCTGAGAAAGGTCAGAAATTTTAATTTCTGCTCACTGGAATTTTATAAATATTAATCTTTCACTTTTATAAATAACCTATCCAATGCTCAATTTATTTGAAATCATCAAGTCTAACCTTGGTAATGATACATAGAACTGGTTTGAAGATCAATAAGGAAAGAATAGTTGTAGACAGAGACAAAAGCAGAGGTTGAATATATTACTTTTGTAAATATAATTTAGGTGTAAGCTGGTGCACAGTGAAGACTTCAGAAATAACAAGTAGACGGAAGCTCCCATAGTCTTATAGATAACTATGAATACAGAGTCAGTTTTAAATGAGTGACGTTTGTTCACATGGTATTAAATAACAGATTTTTATGAAACGATTAAAATCAACCATAGAGATTAAATTTTTTGAATCTTTTTTGGATAGAATACACATTGGATGTGCTTCAAACGATCTAGTGAATTGATTGACATACATAGAAGTGATCAGATGCGAGAGCATACTAAATATATCAACAAAAAGCATACTAATCTTGAAGTGAGGCATTAATTCTGTGAATGATAAATGTGTTAGGTTCTTTACTATAGACAATATGTACTGAATGAACTATTAAATAATATTCATATTCGGTTTAATTTATCATAATCTATTTAAATAATACAAGAAGTACTTTTAAGACTTTCATAACTAACAGTTATGTTGCGTGTAGATGTAATAGAAATATGTAGTGTTATTGTGAAGTCATATTATGCACTGAGTTAAAGTCTATTTATGAATAATGAATGATTGATGTGTATAAAAGAAAGGACGTACTAATAATCAAAGAGGTATATTAGACGTTTCATGAATGCGTGTTAGATGAACTATGTCTATTTTATCAGGAAGTAAAGTTTTACTAGACCTCTACTCTTTGATAATTATTACCTATCTATAATCGTTAAGGAATTTATTACTATACAGTATGTAGTATATGTTGAATTGATTAATAATAAAGATTTAATCAATTATGATTCAGTGGAGAGTTCTTTATTTGGGTGATTTCATTTTTATTGTTACAATAATAGAGTATCTAGTTATCATCAACCTGCAGATTACTAAACATGCCTCTTTCAAAGTAATGCAATAAAGTAAACGATAACCTACCAAAAGCATTATGTTTCCAACTAATATGCATTGTTGAGCCCTTGGCTATGCACATAGAGAAGCTGCAGAAATTTATGCAAAAACAATTGTTTACCTACTCATTTTACTATGGACCTAGTTAATACGTTTCTATATGATATTATCATACAAGTGTTATTCTTATACTCTTCACATTTATCATTTATTTTTACAAATTTTCATTTAGCATTCTCTCTCTCCCAGCATTTATTTATTCAGATTGATATAATCTTGTCTTTACGTCAATTTGATACAGTAATTTTTCATAAGTCATCTTATTGCACTGATTACAACTCATCTAACGAATATCAGTCTAATTTAATGGCATATTTTCCATTCCATAGTTGCTATGACATTCATTCTCCCGTTCTGATTAAAGACTTATTGATTATTAGTAATATTAAGTGCACTTCTTGTTGTTACCATTTTTATTCAAAGGACATTATTTTATTGAAATCATGTTTATAAATATGTGATTGTACAGCTTTTGAAAAGGAAATAACCAAAAACAGATCATTTCAGTGAACTGCATTATTGTTATTTCACGTTTCATTTTATTAATCACGAACTAATCGTTAGATAACACTAGTCACCTAATTAATAGTTTCTTCGTAATACGGATAACTTCAAGAAATTTATACTTAAAATGTTTTGACAATGTTCATTTCTCTGAACAAATTGCTTTAACTGTGAGCACTTTCATGCCGTTCTGGATAACATAAACAGTGATTACTTCAAACGAAAGTCAAGATTTTAATTATCCAATAAATATGCAGATTGTACAGATGACTTCTGTTTTTCACTGATTGTCTTCATATGTTTAACGAACTCCGAATGTTCATCTACCATCGATTGGCGTTTTGTCTAGTTGACTTTTATATGATTGACCTATGTTTTCTGAATTGATTTTTTATTGGAATTGACCATCTTCTACAACGATGTGTAACTTAATTAAAGGGTCTCAAAAAAATAGACACACTATCATAAAGTGTTTCCGTCCTTCCAATCTGATAACTAATATACCACTTTATATAGTATAATATTGTAGGGGTAAATAATCCCTTAAATAAATAATTGCATAGGCTCGCATCATTGATGCTGACCATGCTTGTTTTAGTAGACACGACTAACTGAAGGTGCTTAATCAAGCATCACCACCAGATCCCTACACGATACCACATGTAGTCCTCTGGTCAGCTAAAATGGATGTTGCTGTTCCGTTAACATTCTTCTCACGATTAAATATATCTTCTTCTCCATCTATCGCTGCCTTCTGAGTTGTTCTTATTCTGACATATGGGTCCAACAGTTAGAAGCTACTCTGGTTATACGACAAGCCTAACCTGGTTATATACAGAGTGCACGTCAATATATCCCACAATTTCTTACAGAATTCACGCCAAATTACAGACATAGTTATAATGATCTAAAATGAAACATGAATAAGCATAAATCTCGTTGAAATAAGTAACTGAAAGTAAAATGTACACTATGGAGGGGGGTGGGGTGCACACAGGAGTAGCACACATTTTATTATCAATAATAGTATTAAAAACAATAACGTAATCTAAAAATTCCACAGAACATGCGTCAATATAATAAAAATATAACGGGAAACAGAATACAACGTGCATACCAATTTACAAGTTTGTTCCAATTTCTAAGAAAGGTTACTATGCATTATTTAAAAAGATGAATAACGTTAATTAGTTTAATCAAAAGTTCATAGTAATTAAAAACTGTAAAAGATAATAATTTCGGTCGAATACACAGATATTCGAGGCGATAGCATAGTAGTTACATAATTGTTATTGTCAAAATTGTCCTGTAAGTACATGGCTGTCGGTAATAAATTGATTATGGAGGTTGAAGTTCAAATGGGGGGGGAGCGACAGATATTTATCCTCATGAGCGTTTTTAAATGAATTGTACAGCATATGACGAAGTGTTCTTTATTTTCAAGGGAGTTAAGATGTCATAATGCGAATAATGCAAAATATGTGGGTCCCATTTATCGTGTATATATAATCATTAATAACCAGAGTGAAGAAAACGAAAACAGGAGCACAGAACAACAAAAGGTATATCTTAGAGTTATTGAAATAAATGGGCAAAGTTAGTGTTTAGTCGGGGATTGCAAGAAGAAGACTTACCATATGAGCTTATAATAGGATTCAGAAGATAAAATGTTAACACAAAACTGGGTTAGGTTGTTGAGTGATAGGTGTTCACATATTTAGAGTCCTTATCGTTTCGCAAGTGGAATAAGTGATAATTGTCGGCGCTAACACTTTCTGTACGGCATCTGAGGGTAAAAATACATGATTATATCTTATAAGTAATGAAAGTAAATCTGTTTCGCTAATACTTCTTAGTAATCTATCTCTAATTCTTGATATTATGTCTGCAAAGTAATTCATATAGAAGTTGGATTTGGAGCTAGACATTATCGTTTCTGAAGCCAAGTTACGTAGGCTATGGCAGGAAGGATCTGGAAATCGAATTACATCAGAGGATGTGGAATCTGATTTATTTGTTACATTGTAAAACGAAATTACATTTCATTTGAGCCATTGCTTCACAAGAATGTCTAGTTCTAGCTTTATAGTCTAATGAATATTATGAGTAAATCAACGTTAGATTCCAACCTGAGTCCAGCTATAATGCAAACATTACCGAGTATGGGGGTGGAGTATTATGTCGGTAGTCGGACACGTACTTTATAAAAGTAGAATACGTGTATAATTGTTATTAACTGAGATAGAGGAACTTTGACGAGACGACCCATATCTGTAGAAGTAGCGTAGAGAGAGAGAGAGAGAGAGAGAGATGGATAACTAGTTGATCGAAAACATTTCAAAATATTTGATTGAAGAAATACCGAAAGTATAGTAAACTTATTAGAAGTATTAGCTTTCCAGTCAAGTAGGATCCATCATCATCAATATATATAGAATTTACACATCTATGCTAAAAAATGTTACCCAAGCGTATTCATCATGATCAACTGAACAAGGTACATAACAGTAATAAGTAATAAATGAAGATAATAAAATACATGAAGTGAATCATTCGGAAACCATTGTCATCAGTATGCTTGTGGTACAATGAAAACAAGTAATTCGGTGAGGAAAATTTTCATTTTAAACGACTTCATTTTCAATGGATTTTAATAGTAATCTGTATGGGATAATGAATGTGACAGATAATACAACCTAATTGTGTCACTGAACAGGCTTAAAATTACATCACTGATTAGAGGTCAAGAGTAAACTATAAGATGAGAGAATTTGATATTTTTCTTAAGTATGTAAACAGAGATAAGTATGATCCAAAATTCAAAGTGATCTATATGATAATAATATAATAATAAATAAATAAATAATATATTGGACAAAATGAATACATTCTAATGGAATTTGCTCAAATGTATAAATTGTAGGGCAAGATAACATGTGAATGAAAGGAATGATAAAAATGAAAATATCACAAATTGATGGATGTGGGAATTCTACTATTGGATGCCGACCCAGTGGTGCAGATGGTTAGGCGTTCGCGTCAACCTTAAGCCCCTGGTGCGGAATCTGGGGTGCGCACTGCTGAGGAGTTCCACACTAGAACGAAATAGCTGTCCAGTGCTCCCTGGTTTTCAGTGGTACCCTGCCAACATCAATCTGTGATATATTCAATCAAATAAAATAAGATTACTATATGGAGGAAGTTTATAGAGAAATCTAGGTCCATGGCTATGAAAACGATCATGCAAATTGTTTCTGCACTGATAGATCGAGTTTCATATTGTGCATTACAAACGCCTCTGAAACAAAAAATGGGGGACGTGTGCTAACCCATTTAGGTAGATTAAGTTTGATCTTGTGAAAAATCTCGAAATTTAATTCACCTACTGTATGATCATGATCAATAAAATGATGCAGAACAGATGATCATATACGTTTCCGCTATCTTTTACTAAGCCATCCTTGTAGATGCTCTTTTAAATGTAGATTGGACTGGTTAAACAAAATACATTGTTTTTCATACGTGTGTGTATTAGTGATCGACTAGTAAAAGATACTCAAAATAAGGTTGCATAGAATGTTTGTCTCAGTGATTTCGTCAAATGACTTCTTAAAATCTCATCTTTAGTGACACTTTTGAATACCAAATTAATGTAAATATATTTCCTTGTTAAATTCGCTACCTATAACAGTGCCCTGATACGTTTCAGATTTATATCAATAAACTTAAGGAGTGGTTGGCCAATGTCTGTAATTTAATCTTTATGGGTCTGAATTTCCTCCTTTACTCTGTCTCTGGTATATATTTTTATCGTCCATGTGGTGGGTAAGTGGATCAGATTTCTTTGCAAATCGTCAGTACAAGGCTATTGTAATTAGTCAGCTGTCAATTCTATGTATACCTGTCGTTAGACTTCCACTTCTCCTCCTTGTAAGTTGGACGTCCAGAAACGAGATCTCATACTGTGATCTTTTCTCCAATGTGAATTTGATGGATGAATGACATTCATTGAAAATTTTTAGCAGATCTTCTAGGTCACAATCTTCGTTACAGATATTAATGGTGATATCGACATATCTCCTATACAGGTGTAGTCCCTCTATTGTCATCTCTAAGGATTTATTCTGGATGCTTGCTAGGAAGAAGTTCTCTAACACTTGACCTAAAAGAGACCCCATCACTACTCAATCTATCTGTTGGTAGATAGCATTATTGAAGCTGAATTAAAGATTCATAGTACATCTGAGGATGATCTCCTTCGGATAAGGTTTAGGTATATCAACATTCACTTAGTACTTGTCAATGCATACTGACGTAAAACTTACTGTTTTCCTGAGGGGAACATTTGTAAATAATGATAATACATGCAAAGAGATCATGGTCTTATTTAATAAGTCTAAATTGTCAATACAATCAACGAATTCTAAATAATCCGTTAATAAATACTTACAGACTTAACTTCTTAGTGGTTCATAGTGATTGCTCACAGATGATAGGGAGAACTGGCCATGTCTAAAACTGGACGAAGTGATATTCTTTGTTTCTAGGTTTCAGGTAGACCATATAGACGAAGTATTAAAAATTTAGTAGGTTTTAATCTTTCAAATATTCCGGATGTGATATTCGAGCTTAATTTCAATCGATTCAGCATGTGTGAGTCGTTTTTCGATTATTTCTGCTTTGTTCTTTCCCTCCATCGGTTTGTCATTTGATAGATTATATGACATTTTGTTTATGTAATCTTATCTATCTAATAATACAGAACATATAACTTTATTCAGTCGCATCAGTAGACAGTTTTTGCTTTTCTTTATATCATTAAGTTGTTCGAATTGGTCCCTAGTTAAATAATGTAATGAGTATATTCAGAATAGTTGATTCAAAGTGATTAGGGTCTTCATGAGAATTTAGTAAAAGATCTGTTGCCTGATTAAATAAAACGTCTAGCTGTGTTTGTATCTAAGTGGGGGGGGGGGGATAAATGAAAACTTTTAGACCAAGAGATAATTTTTCAAGTTGTGGATATGTGAGGTTAGTTGATGAGTGATTTGTACGTATTTCTCAGAATGACTCAGCGATTTTCTACTAGTTTCCCTTAGAATCAGTAATTTCAACGGTTTTACGCCTGCTACTTCTGATTTATTTCTGGTAACTGTAGTAATATAACACTGGAATCATGAACACCAGTCTGAAGATAATGCATACATGATAATTGATTTTAGTAAAGCATATGATTATTATCAAATTAAATGTTTGATTTGAAAATTACGTCATATACAAATTGATATGACTTAAATAACAAATAGGATAGTGAGTCGGGTAGTATTCAAATCTCACTGTATGCATCCATGATTAATAATAATAGTAACTATAATATGAAAGCTTATAAATGATAAAAATAATGAAAATAATAGTTAGATAAGTTATAGAGTAACATAAAAAAGAGAAGGCTACGTGCATATATTACTCCAATCAACTAATTGTATAATTAAAGTGAAAACGTACTTATTGGATCTTAGGTTGAGCAAGATTAAAGAAGAGTTTAAAAGTATTACTTTGAAATACAGACCTCTGGTCTCTTACATTTATGGCTATCACTTCTATAGTTTAATGGACTTTGAGTCTAACTAGTCTTGGTAGATAACTATTCACTCGGTAGATTATAATAAATAACTCCTTTGTACTTGCTGCTCTATCAGTTTGAACTATGTAGGCTAATATTTGCTGATTCACAAAAAATGGTAAGCAAGAATAGAACCTAGTCGTTTAGGAATCATAAGTTAATTGTAGATAAAGACAAGATGTTGGTATGATTATTTTAATTAAATAAATGGTTAGAGTTAAATATGAGGACGTCAGAAATATCAAGTTTTTACCTTCATTTGAAATGATCCTTTCAATCAAATCCAACCTACCTCTTATTTCATGATTCCATTGTTAATAAACAATTAAAGGCGAATAATTGAGATGTAAATACTTTAGTAGCAACCTAACATGTATCTACAAAGACTTTCTTAATCTTAACTACCTACTGTTTCGAACGTCACAGTTAATTTGATTATTTCGTTTTCTTATAGTTAAGTCAATGATAATAACTAAAGCCCTGAAATTTATACAACTATTTTTTACAGATATTAATAATTTCTTTTGATAGATACCTTAAGATGGCTAACAGCTATTAGACTGATATCGACGTATTACTCCCTTGCTAAGCCGAAATGTTGTTGTACAATCTTAATTAAGTCTGGATCGAACTAAACATAAAAAGCATTCTTTTACTTTTCCAACTTTGGTTATCTTCATAGGAAAAAGATTTCTAAGTATTAAAATGTTTATATAAAAAACTAAAGCAATTAATATTTATGTTAGATAACATTATATTCACTATGCTTACCTAGACAATTACTACATGGGTAATTAAGTGGGAACTATTTAGAAAAAAATTAACAATCGAATTGAGCTATTGTTATGGAGATAGTTATTAGATTTAGTTGCTAAGGTATTCTATATGAAGATAAAACATATGTTTAGTGCTCCTTAGTTTTCATTGATATCCAACCATGACCAAACAGTGATGAATACAAATAACTTAAACGATTATTAGTTTGGATTACTAAAGGGATACTTTATGCGGAAGAGAAAATTATTAAACTGTAATAAATGTAAAAGCTAAAGTTATATTACATGAACAAAGTTTTGAATTTGTAAGGGAATCCATAGAAGTATGTACGTGCTTTTGCATAAGAAGTCCAACACACAAGTTTTAGACTTCACAGAGAGCGCTCATCTCATTTTAATCACTTATCCAATGGCATACATTTCTGAGTTCAGTGAAATTTAAGGTAATCGGAAATTAAAAAATGATGATAAAGAAAGCGAATAGCTGAAATACTACATAAAAACTGTAGATTGGAAAATATTTCGAATGTATGCTTATAGAGCATACAAGAAAATTATTTAACTCGTGACGGTTACTAATCATAAAAATATCAATGCTAAATTGTCTCATAAAACAACATCCAATGTTTTAATTTAGTTTCAGATATAGTGTTATTTGGAATGCTGAGAAAAGTTGTATTCCAGAGTAACAGCTATCCAGTACTTCCTGGTTTTTAATGGTTGTGTAACCCAGGTAAGTTTGTGATATCGAATATAAATTATCAATTTTACTAAACAAGTGACTTCTTAGAACCAGTTATACACTGTTGTAATATATTTCTGTTTTAACATAATTCAAATCAATGACTATTTAAAAATACATTTCATAAATATTCCTCAGTAACCACAAAGAAATTCTCCTGTTGCTTCCTCGAAGAATACAGAATGTGAGAGATATGTTTACAACTTTGGGTTCATCAATAAGTATTTTTCAGTCTTTGACATTGTAATGAATCGCTAAATTTTTGTACAATTGGCACATAGCACTTAGTATCCACAAATGTTTTGTATACATCAATCTATAAAAAGATTGATTTAAGGTGCATTGAACACAAAGTGTGCTTGAATTACTACAGCCGGAAAGTGGTAGCCTTAACGAAAGTTTTCAAACAAGCAGGATTTAAAATTATACGCTTACTCTTATGTCAGTTGTCACCGAGACTTCCTGTTAGATAATATACGGTTTGCAACTAATCAATTTGTTCTTTTATCGATTTCTAAAACTTTTGAATAACTAAAGTTTATATGAAATCATACCTACAGTTTATTGTAAATAAAAAGATACCACTGGATGAAATAAAAATTTATATGTACTGATGACGCACACAAGTAACTGGAACTATATAGGGCCATTTAGCACTGTCTCTGAGAGAAGGCGAACATTATAATCAGAACAAGCTATTCAGGAGGCTCATCTCTTGCACCAAAAGCTTATATTTTTCGGCAGGCCAAAGTCAAAATCCCCCACAGTTGATGAAAGCCTACGATCTAGCTAATTATACTTGTCTTATCTACAAATTTAATGAGATAGACAAAATTATAACGAGAAAGCCAAACCTAAACTGTCGACTTTGAAATGCACTTTAGGCCACTTTGATAGGTGAACTTTCCAAATATTTTTTTAATTTTTCGTTCTCATTCAAAGTATAGTAGAAATATTTCTACCCCAACTCACTCCAGAAAGACAAAATAAATGTCTTACAGCGTATTCAAAGAACATCCACTAAGCTGAATTATGACTCAATTCTAGACCCTGCAAGATTGGCTTATCAAAACAGGATTCATATTCACCAGAATTTAGGGAACTTGGAAGCTACCTCATAACAATATTCTGAATATCCCATAGTCATCCATTGGAACATATATAAATTTACTTTCAACACCAAATTTAGGCGGAACACTTGCAAACTATAGTTGAAATATAGGAGATTAAACTGTAGATATACTTTTTTTAATTCACTGTGGGGTGCAACAATTCAAGCAAGTTCCACAGAGTCCTTTAGAAGAAATAGCGACATATTATTAAAGGCGTGAAGCGAATCTCCTTAAATTACTAGTACTATTTTTATCTCTATATATTTTATATGCCTAGGTCCCTCCCTTAGGGTATCTGTACTCCATTAAAATGAACAGAGAATACCGCCGAGTTCTATTCTGTTCACAATCATTTAAAAATTGCAATATTTGCACATATAGATTGTAAGTATCCTAAACGTAGTTTACTACTGTGTAGTAAAAAAATGTATATATAACAGTGACATGATGCAAGAATTGTATATATAGTAGCTGAAATACTGCCTAAATCATGGTAATCATTTCCATAACTACGTATTTATAGTTTAACGTAATTTATAATTGGTTTCTTTAAAACAATGAGTATTTACAAATATATTTTGGAAGTTAGGATAAACTTGTATATTCCCGTTGATTTGTTATAGACTGAAGCTGGTCAGTCATTGTTGCTATATGTGCATCCTGAGCGGATTACCTCGATATAGCGAATTTTCACAATGACTGACCAGCTTCAGTCTGTAACAAATCAACGGGAATATACAAGTTTATCCTAACACCAATGTGCCCGTTGCACAAGTGTGGCTGTCTGGACTCAGTAGTCTAGTGGTGAACGCAGTGGCGTTCGACACGAAACGAACTGAGTTCGAATCCCAGTGTGAACATCAACATTGGGATGCAGGTACATCCAGCCGATAAGTCCCAAATAGGACGAAACGCGCGTCCCGGATTCCACTTGCCAGTCACAATCCAACTTATATAACATTTTGGAAGTGCTTGTGTCCCCCGTTAATGCTGTACGGGATTGCAATTGACCAGTAACTGTTATTAAATGTCCCTTGACATGGAGTTGGTTCACATAGATTATCAGAGTTGAATTAAAAGTATTAGCCAGGATGTGAGTTTTGTCCTATTACACACTTATCATCCATCCATCTCTGTGATGATGTAATAACCCGAACTGAAACTCATGCCATTTTTACCAGAAGCCGACAGCATAACTAAGAAATCACTTAGTTGAGAACCACATTCTTCTACATCGAGTATACTACGCTGCTTGCATATGCTCATAATGTCTACATTGCAACAAAAACTGGCTATGTACAGTCTATAGCAACACCACTTTGAAATACAAACGCTTTAAAATTACGCTAACATACCCGTTGTATACGTGTTTCTGTGTTTAAATTCAGTAGCATGTTGGTAGACTATGTGATGCTTACATGAACGGACTAAGTTCCAGTTTCCTGGTAAAAATCAACACACACAAATATATTCAGTCGATGCGTCTCAATCAGAATCTAGTTATGATCTATAAATTAACTTAAATTAAACAATAATACACAGAGTTTTTAATTAACTCATTAATTTAAAAACCAATAATTATTTTAATCATTATGTATGTAAACAACAATGTGGTGATTTTCATTTTACCAAACATCGACATTTCAGCTTTTTGGAATAAAAATTCCACATTTGTATATCCCTTTTCACAACTAGTGAAAGTTGCATCATTGATGGATTGTTGCGCATTGAAGTGTTATAATTAAAAAAATAAGTTTACAGCATTAATTCTACTCTCATTTCTTGACAACATAGTATTTCTCTTAATAATAGTAATAATAATAATACCGGTTTGTCCATTTGGTAAACATAAAATTTTAGTATGTTTAATCCATTCCTATTTGGATAATTTCGTATTAAGTATTTATTTTATTCTAATAAATAATATTTGCGCCAAAATAATTACAGGATAAGCGAATATCTAAATTGTTAAAGAAGAATCGATTGTAGTAGATACTACATATAAGATTTCATATAAGTAGAATATTAACGGAAGATTGCCGAATGTAGCAACCACGAACAGTTGACTAAGGAAGAAGCAAGATGTTTGTAGAATGTGTAGAAAGATATGAAGATAGGCAAAACAAGACTATATGGAACCAAGCTGGAATGAAGAGCACAACGATGTGAAAACATGGGAATGAAGATATGGTACATATACTTTTTGTAATTCCACGAAATACACAATTCCTTCCTTTAAAGTGGTCGTTTTTCGTACTTTTCATGAATCTTGACTTGGAAAGTAACACCAGTTTAGAGATCGTGAAAAGCAGACTTTTAAGAGCTTTGTAGAAAAGTATTTTTTTATTTAGTTTCATTGTAACTTTTTAACCAGCTTGTTAATTTTTGGATATGTCAATCATAAGCTACATCTATGGTCTATATCAATATGTATCAGCTAGTCTGCTAGCTTCATTCTAGAATAGTTTGCAATTTTTCATGATACTGCCTCCTCTCTCAGCATAATTGTCATCAAAGCTAACCATACAGTTAAATGAGGCTTATTCAGTTGCTTCTATGAAGAGAGGACAACAAAGCGTTTTAACAAACGATTAAATGAACATCTACCAGAATGGACTAGAATTGATCAGTCACTGTTGGCATATGTGCGCCATGAGCAGATTATCTCGAAATATTGGTAGTTCACAAGTATTGCTTGAATTGAATTTTATTACTGTTAAGCGAAAACGAGGACACGTGTTTCGTCCTATTCAGGTCCCGTCGGCTGGATATACCTCTACCCCAGGCTTGATGTTCACACCGGGATTGATCAATTTCAGTCCATGACGAATTAATACGAAGATAAAAATATATTCTAATTACATATACATGCCCTCTGCACAAGTATGGTTGTCTGGACTCAGTAGCCTAGCGGTGAACACGGCAACGTTTTTCACGTAACGGACTGCGTTCGAACCTCGGTGTGAACATCCAACACTGGAATGCAGGTGCATCCAGCTAGCGACTCCCACTTAAGATACAAAAGAACGTCCTGGATTCCGTTTGCCAGTCACAATCTAACTTAAACATTACTTATATAACTATCTGTTTTATTAGGTACTAATATGTGAAACATTTGGTTTGTTAGCTACCATTCTCGGATATGCTAATTAATCAGACCGTGAGAAGAAAAGTGGAGACCCCCACTGACCAAATTCCTACTTACAACAGTAACAATCTAATAAATTACAAAATCAACTGCATATGCACTCCATTTCAAAGTATGTAAACACACTGAAGAACAACTTTCATACAAAGAAATATAGAAAAAAATTCTAATTACCGTCCTTAAAAAGAACAGCTATTCAGGTAACTTAATCAAGAAATGTTACTCAAAACCACCAATACACACAAAATGTCAAAATCAACAAACGAATCATCCTAAAATGTATGAAATGCATATCTTAGAATATATCCAAACTATTGAGGCCGTTAAGAATGAATTCCTCACAAAAGCCAACAAGTTCACTACAATCAATTCTGTCCAAACTAAAAGAAAAGATAACAAGAGAAGACAAAGAAAACGTTATTCATTAAAAATAAACCAACTGAATTATGACAAACACCACATCAGACAAAGTGACTAATCCCTTTATCCTTGCATATATGAACATCAATTAGCCATGAAACGCCACGACATATATTTACTTGTAACACTACATGGACATGGACAATTATGAACAAAAATTTGATTAGGAACCGTGGTAATTTTAGACGTGTGAAACACAAAGACAACCAGAGAAGTTTTAGAAGCTTGGTACTCAGGTCAATCTGCAGTTAATAAACACATGGGGATGGATGAAATTTATCAGCCAATTTGAAAATTAATAAACAACAATACTGTAAATGAGGTGAAAACGGGGGGTAATCAAAATACATATGCAAAAACTGACAGAACAAGTGCCATTAAATAAACCAATGAACTTCAAAATCAACGGAACAAACTGGTAGTCCTTGTGGAGGAAACTTCATAGTTTTATCGATGATCTGAGCCGATGAAGTTGTTTAGGATGATGATGAAAACTCAGCAATCAAGTCACCAAGTCCAGAGAAATTAATCATACTAGAACTATCCTATTGAGCTACAAATCTTCTCTATACGTAAAACAGTATATGACAACGAATTGTAGAGCTTAAATAATCCACGACAACGAAGGGTGCATGAACGACACAACATGCTGCTTTAGCTACTCTGGTAATTTCCACCTGTATGCCTACCTTTTGTGTTTATCACTCCAAATGTCTACTTATGTCACTGAGTAATACAGTTATAATATTAAAAATGCTGAGTAATAGCAATATAGGCTTACTTTAGAATACACTTTCTTATTATCATGAATGTATTTCTATACATGGTAAAATAGTTTTATAAGTGTCATCTGGAGCTAGTTTTTTGTTAAAAATTAAACCGAACTGAGAAAACATGAGGATTTCCATAACAATTAGTTGAGATCCAGTGAATGGAATTTCTAGTTCACAAAACTGTAGGTACGTATGTCTTTCCCTGGCGAGTTCGTCATTACACTTTGCTAAAAAACTCCAATCCAAGATTGCGACCATTGTCCAGAGTATCCAGGTTTTAAGAGGCTCCCGTCTGAAGAAAATCCAAATCCTGTTTACTTGTACAGAATAATGTTATTTCTCTCCGATCGATTCACCTTGATTACAAGAATATCTTGAGTTCAATATCATAATTAGTATACATGATGTTTGTAGACTTACTAAGTCGTCAACTAACGTTGTTATTTTATTTTCATTTCACTTACACTGTCATTTTTCCTAAAGTGGGATTCGTAAAGCCGTTGCTATAATTAGAATACGTTTTTATCTCTCCATCAGGTACATCCAGCGGACGAGTCCCAAACAGAACAAAACGTGCACTCTGAATTCCACTTGCCAGTCACAAAAAATCAACTTCAACGTTACTATTTTTACTAAGTTTAAATAATCGATTTGATTTTTAGTATATGTAACGAAACCTCACTCATATCTAATTGTTCTAAATCCAATATGGGAATCCAACTACCTTAACCTACGTTGATGAAAATATTGATCTTGGGATTAAGGAACAGATTATTTTAGGTTGTTTGGGCAAAGTTATTTGCTGAAATGACGTCTGACAACGTTATCTGAGATTCTTCACAGCATAAAAGATTCTATTAGAAATGGTTTGTACAAAAGTAATAAATTCTTAAGTTTTACATTCAGATGAATCTTAACTTGTAATATGATAACTACTACCAAATGTTTTTATACCTCCAGTGCCACGTACATATATATTAATATCTTAAAGACATTTTTGGTAATAACTACTTGTTACTTAGCCCTCTTAAGCTAGATGAAAGATATATAGCGTTGAAAGCTATCAATATTTAAAAGTCTTTATATTTTTGTGGATGCACACTTCTGAAGAATTCCATAATAAGACAGAACAGTTATGCAGTCCTTCATGGTGATTAGTGGTAGTCTAATTCAGACCAATTTGTGATGTCAAATTGACATGAAAAACCATTAAACGTAAAAATGACATAGCAAAAGTTTAATATCAAACTTTATTACTGCCTAATTTTTGAGAAATAGTTTGCCCACTAGTTTCATTGAATAAAGAATACAAGATAATCAGAGAAAAAAAATTTCTTTTCGACGATGTCGTTTACATTAGATGTACGATCGTATAAATAAGGGAATTGCACTCTTAATAGTCCATACTAAAATTGGAGTATTTCGTGAAGAGTACAAGTCATCAAAGTTACTTGAGTAGGAGTTAAAATGGTTTCAAGTATCACTTAAGTGTTATGTAACAGTTATAAAAAATTAGAAGACGGAAACCAGTTGCATAAAAGTCTAAATTTCTGTCGAAAATTTCTTTGAAAGGTAGAATTATAGTAATTATCAACGTGAGGAATATAAAGACGAGAATAACTGAATGATGAAGTTACAGTTAATTAATAACTAAGAGAGAATTAAAAACTAATTGTGGAGAGTAAGAGAAGATTCGAACCAAGGTAAAATAAGCATTTGAATGTTTCATCTGGTTGTAAAATACTGGTTTGAATTAGTGAATGGCTATGGTTCCCGCTGTACATAATTTCCTTATTTGCACTCCTTTAAACCAACTTGTCTAACTACGTGAATAATGTGGATGGATGATTCTGGTTAGGCAACGTAACCAGAGGTTACCAAGTGTTCGAGGACAGAACTGGTGACTGACCTACGTATTTTCTTAAAACAACCAAGCAACAAGTAAACTTGTATATGCACACTGATGTGGCCCAATGCAGTTGCTTGTCTTTGATATGATAGCGAACCAAAGTCCTGCAAGAAAAAGAAATATATCGTTGGGAAGCAAAGAACGTTTCTTCGGAAGGCTCTCAAAAATCATTTCATCAGAATCCTAACAGCAATATCCCCTTAAAACATGATGTTAATAAAAAACCATTTCTTTGGAACCATCAGTATTCGATTATGAAGGATTTTTGTCTTCACCTTCCTTTTGATGAACATTTGTGGGAGATGGATAACCATTACTGTGATTTATCAGACTCAATCGTATCATCGGTGCAGATTCATCTGGCACTTTATTCTAGTGTCTGAATTTCATCTTTTTTATATAAAGAAACTCAACTGTGATAGTTCAAACACTGTTTATTACAACTTGATATTCAGCAGATTGATTTTTGTCATGAACTATCTTATCTTCTTTTTAGCAAAACATTCAAGAAATGGAATTCTGAATTACATTCCCAGTCAAATGTAAAGTCGACCGGATTATAACAGTTAGTAAACACAATAAATTTCAATTTTGTCTATGTGAACTTTAGTAAACTACTTTATTTTAAGCAATGAATTTCTATTCAAATGACTGGATAACAAAAACGATCATTCTGTGTAGTTCATATTGTATGGTACATTGTACATCTTAAGTTATCATCTTTACATTTGCAATTGTTGAAATTTGGTCGTTATTGTTACATTTCTATTGATCAGTGTGAAATAATGTGCTTAAAACTCATTACCTTTCCTAAAATATTTATATATTCAAGTCGAGATTTTTTCTTATGCATACCATTAAATTGTGTTTAGTTGAAGTTTTATTCACTGTTATGAACATCAGTGAATCACTGTTTACATTCTGAACATTCATTAAGAGTAGGAGTCGTTGTTTCACATGAAATAACTACCATGACTACATAATTGTAATGGATAATTATGACTTATTCGATTATTTGATAGATACCCTTTGGAGGCTACCTAGAACTAGACATTGAATCTTCCAAATAGGTAATATATGGACACAGTTATAGCTAAAAAATATGTAAGATGTGAATTATCAAATCCCACCCCACTCCGAATATAAAATCAGTAGTTATTGTTTGAGACTTTAAAATATTAAAAATTCTCATTTTTTGAATTTGAAACAACACATATAACCTGCTTCTCTGGAGAAAGCTATATTGGGCGCATGATCAGACAACTAAACCAACGGATTAACGAGCATCTACCATCTTAGTTCGAAAAGGGTCCAGTGAAATCCAAACACAGTTCTATTTTGCTATACACGATAGACAGTGGATATGCAATAGATAGAAATAAAGCTTTTAGTATGGTATACCATATACGATGAAAGTTTCTGGTTAAAATTCGTGTTCGGCTCCTACACAACTCTGAAACCATAGGGATTCATGTTAACAACCCGAGTTTACGTGTCCAAAAAATATGTAACCCCCCATCACTTCCATGGCTATATAGGAATCAATAAACAACTTACACAATTAATATTTAAGTTGAATTGTGACTGGCAAGTGCAATTCAGGACCGGCGTTTCGTCCTATTTGGGACTCATTGGCTGGATGTACCTGCATCCCAATATTGGTGTTTACACTTGGGTTCGAGCTCAGTCCATTTCGTTCCAAATGCCACTTACCCAATTCTCTACATAGTTTACTGTTTGTTTGTTCTTATTCCACCTCTTTCATACCTCTTCTCCATTCTCTATTTAATTGACAACATTATTTTCACAGCTGTTTATGAACGATTATTATTATTATTATTATTAGTAGTAGTAGTAGTAGTATTGTTTTAACAAGTTTAGTTACACACCGTTTTGACCTACATCCAACCTATAGTTGCCTGTATTCATGTATTTATGTTGTTGTTGTTGTTATTAATCTGCTTATCATTATTACTAGTACGCAAGCCATCCTGCAACCAACTTATGCCTTTCACTTACCATGAATAGTTATGTAATCCACCCGACTCATTTTTATCTTTGTTATTCATAAATAGCCTACATTAGTTTAATAATTTCCAATATTCGTATTTAAATATTTCTGTATATTGAAGGGGAGCCTGATAATGATCTAATTGAAAACAATATTGGTCGCATGTGTGTGTTGTTTCTGAGACCTTAAAGCTAACTCTGTAGATAAAAACTAGCCTGAGTTCAGTCTGTTTATGTTGTTATTACATAAGATATATAAACTATAGCAACATCAGAAAGCTCATGCAGAAGCAATGTAGTTGTTGGCATTCACTGGAATTAGTGCATCGTGTACGTCACAGATAGAATGGGGTAGTTGTTTCTAGTGAACTGGTGCTTCATTTTTTTGAAACAATATTGTTGTATTTAACGGCTTCCAACCAAATTCTGTATCATAGTATGCTATGAATTATGAAATAAAGCTGGTGTAAGAGTAGAATGAAAGATAGGGTTTGACAAACAAAAACGCGGCATCCGTTTATGAATTTGTTGACTGTTGTTTTGAATCGTGTCGTTCGTGGATAAATACGATGGGGGGGGGTTAGAGTCCACCAAATGACAATCGCGATTGGAGACATTTTCTGGTGATATGGCTCAGAATCCGTTACAGTGATTGATGGAAACTCAATCTTTATCTTATCTTAGATCTAAAGTTGTTCTATACTTCATTATATATCTACTTGTTCCATCTTGTTGAAAAATGTTTTATTATAAATTTTCTTAATTTGATTCGTTTGTGTCAAGATGGCAGGACAACTTGAAGTAACTTACCCATATATTAATTGATTGAATATGTCATAAATTGATGTTGGCAAGGTACCAGTGAAAACCAGGGAGGACTGGGCAGCGATGGGGTGTGCACTGCTGAGTAGTTCCTCACTAGGACGAAACAGCTGTCCAGTGATCTCGGGTTTTCATTAGTACCCTACCAATAGCAATCTGTGACATATTCAATCAATTAAAATACCAATCTCCACAAAAATAATATTCCCAATTGAAATATATATATATATATATATATATATATATATATATATATATATATATATATGTCAGATCACAATTTGCTTATGGCTGATTAACTAATGATGTGATATAAAACAGAATTCACAAAACTATTTCATTGATATTGTCATTACATTCTTAATGAATTAACCGAATTAAAAGGGATTTATTCCACTCTCTGGTTATATCAGCGTAAATGAATTGTTAATAAATGATGTTTTTATTAAATTATCAAATAAATCACAACAGATTATTGCACAGAAACAATGATTCATTTTAAATGATTATCTAAATTAAAATGTGTTAAAAATGTTATCAATGTTCAATAACTACATAATCTCTCTCTATATATATACGTTAATCACACATGAATCAATCAATCAATGGCTGTTACAGTTATATCTGATGCATGGGTGGCCGATATTATCGATTATATTATCCTCTGCGTTATTGTCTACAGCTAACACCCAGCTTTGCCTTAGTCTATTGCACAGGCACAAGGATCCGACCGATTATCAAGAAGCCAGCTAGTTACTCACACGGATATATTATAACCAATAATATACTAGATATATATACACATAAGACCCAGTCATTATCGTATGTCTGTCACACAATATTGGCCAATCACATGTCTTCTTCCAGACATGTCAGTTATCCCAGGTGCTTAGGCTAACGACCAGTATTCTCCAACCACTTCTGTCCAGGGTTTTCACTTCCAGTTCATTCCTTCCACATTTGCCTCCAGTTCCCAACGCAACGGGTCCTTTGATCTTTCTGTTTTCTTTTGCCCTTCTGGATTCATTTTGATGCTTGTCTTGTGGCGCAGTTTGATAATTTCCTCATTGTGTGTTGTATCCACCTCCAGTCGAGCAAGAAATTAAGGAAAGACATAATATGTCATTTATGCTAATGCATAGGAAAAATTACTGACAACGATTTGATCAAAAAATGCCACCTGTTTTAGAGCTAGTAATCTTTAGGATCTAAGAAAATCGATAGAAGGATGGTGTTTGAGTCAGGCAGCAATCAACTCACCCATCGGTAATATTCCAACCCATCTGTCTATGTCGAAAATATTTACTAGACACATGGTCAGAAGTTATTTGAACAAAGCAGACAATAAGAGTAAAGCGTAACTGTGAATAACTAGTCTCAAAATGGAGTTATTAAAATGAACCAAAATATTTACCTCTACCTGTAGTAAGAGCTAATTATATCGTTCAGAATGCCAACTAAAACTTCACATTTGAATCCGCCAGATCAGTGGGCTCAAGATTATGGAAATTGTAGTTCATTATATGCATATACACACTCACACCCTTGTACTGTCATTTTGCGTACCGGTTTGGACTTCGTTTGTCTCATGCACTTTTGTGTTCATAAAATATTAAAGCATTCAAATATGGCAAAATTACATTGATAGAAATTATAAAACGATGTGAGATGCATTTATTTTAACAAGTAAACATGACAGTTTCGGTGATATTGATTAGTTAAAATCGATTTGAGTTCTCTGGTGCGAAGTCTTACGTTGGTTGACTTTTGTTGTTGCACGACTGCAGACCAAATAGCAGTGAATAGCCATTCCATCACAGAAAGGGAGTAGTTGGTAGTGCTCATCCTAGACTCCATTGCAGATCAAATACATGACCTTCAGGTATCTGGGCTAATATTTGAGCATCAGTACCACTAGGCCGGCTCGTGTTTAACAGTTTGATTTCAATTTCATTAGATTTATGATTTAACTCGACTACCATAACATACTATTGGTAATAGCTATTTCATCCCCTAGCTTGTCTAAATTCCCCTGCTGTGTAGTTACATACATGTACATAATGTTTGTCCAGTGCCAGTTGATTTTGAAATGGTGCAAAAATGATGAACACAATCAAAATCATTTCAAATATGCGATTAAATATGTTTTTACAAAACTGATCAGATCACTTTCTCGATTACGTAGACACATAATCTATAAATCAGTTACGATTAATACAAATATAGTGGTTAGTAATCATTTGTTACAGGCAAACTTTAGGTAACTAATACTATCTTGCAGTAACTTATTTGACAAGTTTATGAGCCTCCGATCAACCTCATCGGAGATTATCCATAATGCGTTCATTGCTCACTAAGTATGTTGTAGTTCCAAAATGTCAGTCATTTTTGTTTTAATTCAGTAAATTAATGCTAAACGTCAATATGAAGTTTTCATTAACAATTTCGTTGAAAAACACGTTTCACTATGTTTGTTTTGTTTTCTTTCAGCACGTTGAGCAACTCTACACTGACATGTTTACTGTAAACAGTTCCAGGTGTGTCCAGTAGTCAAAATCATACTTCTATTTTCAAAACCCATCTACTATATGATCAAATAATCTTGAAACAATATTGTGAACAATGACATTATTGAGGACAACTTTATCCATTTTTATTATATTGATATGTAATAACAAAGTAAGTATTAATATACATAGACTAAAGTCTTATTAAATGTAATCATGTCAGTCTTTGGAATGGTATTGTTGCCATGCAAATGACTGCCATCTTGATTTCTTATTTCAACCCAACCTGATGCATAAAATGATTTTGTTTTACGTTATTATAGTTATCTACTAATTTATATTGTGATAAATACTATTTATAAGGTCGTCTATAAGTAGTACATAGCGGAATGTCGCTTAAAAGTGGAAAGAATTATTAAACAGCGTATGACGTGAGTTGCATGATGGTAAGGAGCAAAGCCTGATTAGAATACATGAAAAACTTGAAAACAACCTAGAAAAGTAAGCCTACAACTAACTTTGATCTAGGAATGCGAAGGATGTGTAAATTGTTGATTAAAAGTAATATGTATAATATTCATGGCGTTCTCTACTATTTCCTTAATGCGCCGCAGGTGGATTTAGTGAATTATTCTACTAAAGACGTTTTCAGCCAGTCATTGCCAACTATGCCAATAATTGTACCCTTTATTTGTGGACTATTAAAATAGTCTAAGATCACCTGATGCCTAAAATAACCTACTATTTTACATAACAACATGTGATCACTTTCTATGTTGATAATATTAAAAATATATTTGTAAAATTGTAACAAGTATCAATATTTTATCATGCCTACATCTGATTAATTTCAACATGAATTATGATAGTAATCATATCCAGCTTATTGATGAAACATAGATTTTCTCTTACTTTCTTCTTTTTTCTCTTCTCTCTCTTTTATGATGTATGACAACATAAATCTTTGTTAAAACCATAACATTTAGAAAAATTTTTTCGTGTGTAATATTTCAATCATATGAATAGTTTACTACACTAATTTTCTTAGTGATTATGTTCTAGATTCATGTAAAACAAATCACAAAGAGGCAATGAATGATGAATTCATTTGCTTTACAAGTAATTGACATTGAGTCAATTTGATCTTATATGTTAAATTAATAACTTTAATACATATAATTTTTTTTGATTGAATATATCAATCTGAGATAGGTTAAAGTCACAAGCAAATGTTTAGTTGATCGGGTTTTTCACAGATTGATATTACTTAGGTACATTTGAAAACTAGGGAGCACCGAGAGACTGTCTCATCTTATTATGAGGCTTTTCAACTGAGCAACTTCCCTCCCTCACCCAAGCGATTTCTCCATGGGGATCCGACCAAGGGGCTTATGTTTGACGAACACTTAACCATCTGCACCAATGAGGCGGCGTCCATTATCAGAATTTGCACTTGAATTTGTAATATAGCATATAATCATGACTGGGGGGGGGGGGGTTGGGACATGTCAGGAGTGAGACAATTATCACTAATGATAGTGAATTATCGTCAAGCTGTATGACCAACTGATGCAAGATGAAAATTCTACGATTGAATGTCTCCTTAGTGGTACAGATAGTTAGATATTCGTTATCCTGAAGGTCCTGAGTTAGATTTCCCTGTTGGAATCGAGAGAAGACACTGTTAAATAGTTCTATAATAGGATGAACAGCTATTCATTGCTTCTTGATTTTCAATGTGGACCTTGCTAACATCAATCTGTGATGAATTCAATCAACTAAAATTTACTACCAATCTCCACAAAAACCACACCAATATAAATTGATATTATTTTATAATTCATAGAAATTCAAGTATTAGCATTCAATCACTTCACATTAAACAGTTATACCACATTAATGCTTATTCTTAACTCTTCTAATAATCGAACTAAGAAAACTTGAAATTCATAAAAATGTGAATGTATGTTGAAGTTTTTCGAATTACTGGTACATAATAATGTTGTGAGTGCATACTATTGTGTAGTCATGGGAATTATTCACATAAACTTAATTATCATATTATCAACTGGTTTACTTAATGTAATATTCAAAAGTTCCCATTCAAGAACAATCAATGTCATTTCAGTAATAAAATTTTATTTTTAGTTTACAAAATGAATGTTTTTTTCTTTAAAAAAAAACAGTTTATTTCGTTGATTGAATCAATGAATTCTAATTGTAAAGTTTATTTGATTCATGAATGATATCTTTATTATATACTGCTCTCTTATCCTAATAATTATTTTATTTAAGTAGTATATGTTCACACCAGTAATACATGCACAAACTGTGATTATGACTAAAACAATTACATAAATTTAATTAATATTATGTAATAACTAGTTGAATAGTAACCATTATAATGGCATACTAAAAATACACTGTATTATATTAGTGATCAAAGTGATGTGAATGAATTACCTTTTTGTACTACTACCATGTATATCAATTTCTATTATCTACTTTAAGTTGTCATTGTTAATCATTTCAGTGTTATTTTCTCACTTGAATGACAATGTCATTTCATTCAATACATTAATAAATCTGGTCATTCATATTGTATCTATACACAATATAACAGATGAAAATCACCATAGTAACATAATATTGAATATTATTTAAAAATGTTTTTTTCAATTTATTATTTCACAGATTAACTAAATCTATGAAATAGTAAAGTATGCATTATTGAAATAGAAATGAAATTTGAATGTTGTGGAAAATAAGTATTTGTCTATGTAGTATTTAAAACTTAAGTAAGGATCCTGTTTTAGATCCTGCTTGTGAAACAAAATATTGTATTGCAACTATTATTGTTATTAGAATCTAGTATTCTGAATCACAGTCAAAAAGTACCCCAATTAGAACATAGTGGTAGTATTAGTAGTATTGTGTTGTATTCTTTAGCAGTAAAAATACAAACAAACTAACAAGCAGTCTGACTAGTAATATAACATGCTTATTTTATAGGAATAAGAATAGAACAACCATTGACACATTAGGAACATAACAGTTAGATTAGTATACTACACCAAGGTAATGGATGTTATAAAGGAATTAAGGTGGCAAACACAAAACACACACATATAAGAAGGGATGCATGAATTCGAACACAAAGTAGCATGTTTATAAATACACCAAAATGTGAAGCACACTTCAGCTAACTAGTTGTTTACATTTACATTAAGTGATTATTCTAGATCACCGCAGTTCATGTTGTTTACTTTGATCCTCGTAGTTTTGTTGCTTGACTTTCATTGTTGCATGTTTTTTGAAAAGTATCATTGCCTACTTAATTTTAAAGCAGACATAGTGTATTTATTAACTAACTTAATACAGACTTCTTATTCTAAACTGGTATTGTACTAAATAAATTAAATTTCAGAAGAAAAACTGTCGTATTGTGATTTTTCTAAATTGACGAACGTATTTGATAACTGCATGTTTTTTTAAGTGATCCATTAAATAATCACTTCATTCGGTACGTATACAGATCTATGACAGTAACAAGCCAAACTATGCCGATTTCATATCAGATTACTCCATGAACCTTCAAAAGGTTTTATATACTCTTTGAAAGTCATCCAACATACTTCGATGTTCAGTATGTATACATGAGTACTTCTATCCACAAAATACCATTATTAAACAATGAATCACTAGACATAATCAAGTCTATTAAATGGCTGATAAGATCTCTAATCATTTGTGTGAAATGTTGTCCCTGGTAGAATGTATATTTGAATTGCTGTCATCTGATTTGAGACAAGTTGGAAATGTCTCTTTCCAAATGCACTATCACAAATACCGAAGACCTAGTTAGATCAAAGCTATGATTACTTACACGTTCAGTCATTCCATCTCTTCCATTTATTATATCGCCTTTTCTGATATCTGTTTCATCAACTGCAACTATCCTTCCGACTAATATATATATATATATATATATATATATATATATATATATATATATATATATATATATATATATATATATATATATATATATATATATATATATATATATATATATAGACAAATATCGTCCCTGAGCACACACCTCTGATATCACTGAACTCCAGAAACCTCTCTAGAACCAATCAGTGTGGATGTCGGAATAAATGAAATTTGAATAATCAACATTACAACTATCATTTGTCATAGTGTTAATTTAGGCCCAGTAAAGAATGTTCTTGTTTAGATCGACTTATTTTTCTAATATCTATTACATTCTAAAATTAATCCGTCGCGAGTGTCATATGATTGTGTAATAATGTCAATCAGTCATTCGTCTAATGTTTTATCGTTAGCTACATATACTATTCATTTTTTTATTTATAGTTGCCATCCATTCATTATGCGATAAACTGTACACAATGCAAACAATCATGTATGTATTTATATAGAATCGTATATCTGATAAGTCGAAGACCAAGACATGTCGATTTCCTATCTAGAAAATCAGCGTTGTTGTTTCCATTCCTGATTTTTACATTATTTCTCACTTGTTCTTTGTAATGGTTCACATTTAGTCAGTGTGACTAAGCTTCTTCACAGGTGGAGAATGAAAGAATAAGACACTAGCAAAACAGAGGAAGTACTAAGTCATTTAATGAGCATAAACGAAGGCTATTACATAACACATTTTTGATCAACCAGTAATAAGAAGTATAAAATATACTTACGACTGAACTGGGGAGAGGGGATTCGTACAGATAACGTAATAATATGAAGTAGATATAACAATCAACAAAACAGTCTGTAAAACGCATACCACTTAACCAATACAAGTGTCATAGTTACTAACTGATTAACAGATGTAGCTTAGAGGTAAAAGTCCTAATAACATGGAGAATATACTTCGTATGTTGTGATACCTGATTGTTTGTCCCGTTATACCAATTGTATGATGAAAGCCGATGTCAGGAATTATAATTTTTACTGGCTAAACCTGAAATGCAATTATGACAAAAACCCTTCGGTAGAACTAAGGTACGGTCTAGCCTTTAAGTAGTTCTACGAATGACTCTGAACCAACCCGAATCAATAAGGAAACAGTATGTGTTAATAATTAGCTTATATTATTAAATAAGAAAAATCAAAGTGGATATATTAAACTTACATGATTAGTGAACTTTACGAAGTTATTTCATGGTCCTATATTTCTAAATTTGGAGATTGTATAATATAAATGCTCTTTTATATTATTGTAGAACATTTGTCCACCGTGATCCATAATACTGTCTGAAGTACTTCCTCAGTCTATTAAACTTTCTCTCTAAAGTGCTAATACATACCTTTTGTAAGATCTACAAAATAACGTTGGTGAATCACTACATGATCTTTATATCCATAAAGATGTCAGCACCTATTTGACTTATAATCATCAGAATATGTTACTAATCCAAGTAAAACACATTACTTGATAGTTTGTGGCAGCTTTTTCACTTTTCTATCCAGAACATTTGCAAAATGTCGCATCTCCAAGGTCCAATTTCAAACCCCAAAAATCTGTAAAAATTAGAATGTCAATTCGATTTAACAATTCTTGCTTAAAACTTCTATTGTGGTTTTTTATGATAGCATACTCAACTGAATTAAAAATATCAACTGCTAAATAAAACCCATGTCACTTGTGTAATTATTAAGCGTTGACATCGAAACCTGAAAGCGTGGTAGCAATTATCTAGTGCTCTTTGGTTTTCAAAAGTTGTCTAACTTAGACCACTTGGTGGTATCAAAGCAAAATTCAACAATCTCCACAACAACTAATTATAATGTATCTTTAACGGAAATCCTTTTGTCACTGGAAATAGTGCACTCATCGGAATACATGAATCCCTGTTCAAAAATGACAGACTGAAGACTTTCTAGGAAGTGATAAAGTCTAGTTAAAATAAAAAAAACAGAGTTATCAAGGAAATTCATGTAATTTTGTTAGTTTTATTTCTAGATTTATCAACTAAAACTATATGGTGATAATTTCGCCTGCACCAAAGAACGGAACTGAATTAGACTAAATTTTATAAATAATCATTAATAATTCTCTGTTCTAATAAGATTTCACCAAATAACGTGACTTGTCTAAAATCAGTTATCCAAAACAACAGATATCAAGTCGTTGACGGTTTAAAGTCAAATAGATTTACTTAAGGCTTAGAAATTCTGGTTTCGACAGGTGATGTAATCGTGAATAGGTTGTCATGAATAATCTAAAACTTTATCTCGAAGGGTGTTCAATTCTTTCTAAATTTCAATGGTTGTTTGGTAAGTGTTAGTTTGTGATATAGAACTTTACATTCTACAATATTTGTCACACGAAAGTGTAATCAGTTGTTGAGTTCATTAACTTAATTAGAATAAAACTAAATCAATGAGGCTAAAAAACAACTTCATTAAACTTTCTTGTAACACATATATTTCACTAATTTTTCATAAACATTTCAATATTCAAATATAAATCAATGATATTTGTATACTGAAAGTATTACAAAGTTTAGAAGTTACATCAATTTCATTTCCTATAACTAATTCTCAAGTTCTTCTTAATATAAACATACGACATAACTTTATGATAACTTGTGTGTTGTACTGCTTAAAGCTTACATACTACTAAAAGTTACATAAAGAATGAATAACTTAATTGTATTGTTTGCTTATGTAGGCAAAAGAAAGAGAACATAAGCAACTTTTTTATGATGAATTAATAAAGTAATTATCAAAATTACTTATTATTATCATCATTAATTACATAACTCTACTGGTGATTGTATAGATTTTTCTATTTTCTGGTTTTCTCTGACAACGGAAATAAGATAAGATAAATCTGATGTATATACTGAAGAAAATTATCGTAAACTAAATACATTAAGCTTGTTCAGTGTTTATATGAATATAGTTTGCTTCAAAAAGTCATAAACTCCAATCAGCAGGTTGTACTCCCATAGTTACATCACATTATATAATCTGTTAACTTAAAAATCAAAGCTAGGAATGATGATGAAGTAGCAGGTTCAGAAGATACTAACATATGATGTGTAGGATTTAGCTGTTGATTGAGACTATTATAGAAATCAATTATTAATACACTGGATATACCCAGAAACCGCAACTCAGAATAAATGGTATTAGAATTTGAAGAGAGGCGAAACAAGTGGTATGCTGTATAGCAGAAAAGTACCCCTGTATCTAAGGTATGTCAGCCAGCAGGTTGTCGTATGTGAAGTAATGACTGAGAGGGATACCTATCACCTAGTTTGCACATCGTGAATAGTTGCTGTAAGTATTTTGCTGTCGATATGGCTGTTTCTGTGATAACGACTGGTCGTTAAGTATGTGATCATTGACGTCATCTACTACTGATGCTACTTTTAGAGGTAATGCTCCTATGACGTATACGTACTTAAAGTCGTGGGAGCTTGTTCGCTTGGCTTTGTAAATAGCCTCTGACTGTGCGAACCACAAGTATTTTACCTGTTGATAAATAAGTCGGCGTTCAGTTGTTAACTTAATTTCATTTAATTCGCGATAGCAAGTGACCATCACTGAATGCCAGTGATAAGCAGCAACCTCACACTTGACAGTGTTGAGCTCTTAAAATGAAGATTCCCCACAGAGATTCCGAGAATTATCCTGAAAAGCTGACCACTAGAGGACATGATTATTTACTTAGGTGACTAGTTGAACTTACAGTATAGATGTTCTTATCTTCACTCCCTGGGAAGTTTATAGTCGAACGTTTCTGAGGAGACTTATTGTCATACAAAACAACAGTCTAATGCAACCTGGTTAGCTATTGTCAGAATGAGGTGTAAATTGCAGCATTAAACAATCCACAACCACATTTTTGTAAATGTTATGAAAAAACTTTTTATTCTAAAATATTTGGACCGCAAATATTTACAGCCGGTTGCTTAAATCAACTCATATATTCTTTAAACTCAGTGTTGATTAAATTAACTTGGTTTATGGTGGAGATAGGTAGTATGTTTAGTTGTTTGCATACGTCATAGGTTGGTGTTAATTGGGTGACACGGAAAATTAAGGAGCACTTGATGGTTCGTCATCAGTTCACACCCTCGAATCCACCAAGCTATCTAACCCAGACCCTTCATTTCTCTCAGAAAAACACTTAACCATCTTCACTATTAGTGGAGTTCAGACTTGTCGGGAGTGGGATACTTATCACCAACGACAATGGATGATAGCTAATCTATATCACAAATTGATGGGAATGAGAATCCTACTATACGACACCACCCTAGTGGTGCAGAGGTTTAATCTGAAGGCTCTGAGTTAGATCCTCTGGAGAGACCCAGGGTATACACTTCTGAGATGTCCTTTATCAAGATGAAACAGTTATCAAGTCGTACTTGGTTTTCAATAACACCTAAGTAATATCAGTTTGTGATGAATGCAAACAGCCAGACTAGACTAAAGTTCTATTTTCTTATTTATTATTCCTTGAATGGCGACTATCATGATGATTTTTATCTTATTTATTTGTTGAAATATGACTTAGTATAACTAAAGCTTCATTCAATTTTCGTCATACAGTATAGTTTTAACTTCAAAGATTAATATTAATTTATACTTATAAGTAAGCCTGATATATTTGCATTAAATTGTTACTTAATTCTAGTCACTACAGTTTCATATTGTTATGCGTTTATTTAATCAAATTACAGTTAACTAACAGTCTTCTAACTAACTTCTGATAATTCAATAAGAAGAGGAAGTTTATCAGAACTATGTGATGCATTTGCGCAGTACATTTCAAACAGTCTGATCACACATATGCTTATTATGGAATTTATATACGAAAAGTAAAAGGTATAAGCTAAGTTAACAGGGATAACACATAGAACGATGTAAATTACACTCTATCAAGGTAGGTTGAGATGAAGTACAAAATGTTTTTGAACACATAAAGGGGATGGGGTTTGAACTTCCGCATAGTTAAGGCTTCAATAAACCTTAGTATTCGTCGTAAAGCACTTTTACACAATATCACAAAAGATGATTTGATATCAGTTATATGGCCTGTTGCAACTATGGCTTTAAAAATAGACAATGAAGGTTGTTTATTCTGTACTTTTATTTTTTCCTTCGAGTTCATTTGTATTGCACAAATATATCACACATCTGTGATAAACTTCGTCTTTTCATTGGATTATCAAAATTTATCAAAGGGATCAATTGTTTTAATCCTTAAATTGATTTATTATCTTAATATGCTTCACTAATACAATAAACAAAATTTAACAGGAATAAGTATTACGATTCAATAAACTACTAATATTTGTAAACAAATAATGTAATGATAAGAAAACGCTAAGGAAACTTCAGTAGGACATATCATCCGACTAGTTAGAACATATAACAACTTATTCTATGCAATGAAGACCATTTTCAATTATATGTTTAAGTTGGATTGTGACTGGCAAGCGGGATCCAGGAAGCGCGTTTCATCCTATTTGGGACTCATCGGCTAGATGTACCTGCATTCCAATGTTGGTGTTCACACTGGAATTCGAATTCAGTCCGCTTCGTGCCAAACTCCACCGCGTTCACCACTAGGCTACTGTGTCCAGACAGTTATACTCGTGCAACGGATATATATATATATATATATATATATATATATATATATATATATATATGTAATTAGGATAAGCTTGTATTTCCCAGTTGATTTGTAATGGACTGAAATTGGTAAGTCTCTGCTGCCATATGTGCATCCTGAGAGGATTGCCTCGATATAGCGTTATTACACAAGGTCAAGAGATCTCCAACCTGAAAACCATTGGCTTGGTTCCCTGTCGGAATCGAGGGTGCACATTGCTGAGGAGTCCTTTACTATGATAAAACACCTGTCAAGGGTTTTCTGACCTTCAGTGGTACCCAAGCACATCAATAAGTGATAAATTCAATCAACTAAATCATCAGACAAGCGTTCTTCCTTTCACTGGCTTGGGAGGAATGGGGTAGGTATCAGAACAAATGAAACATAGGCTGAGAAACGCTATCTGTCGAACATATTTTGGTCACCATGTTCGTGTCCATAGACTAATGGGAAAACTTATTAGTCAGCACTCGGCCACAAACCCCATTTAGGTCACAACAACAACCCTAGACTTAATTTCTATAGTAGTTGGCTCAAGGCAACAAGGAATGCATACAATCTTATCTTAACTTATGTTCAATGTAAGATTTAAATCATCATCACTTAGTTCCACAATCCAGGATGTTACCAGTCAAGTATCCAGAATAAAACTGATATTCTGCATTAACTGCTTGTGATCAGCGTTAATATTAGTAAGTGTATATACGAATATATAACACAGTATTATAAAAGTTTGCAGTAAGAAGCATCAAATATAAAACATATCAAATTGTCGAATAGGCATTTCGTATTACTTAAAGGAAACTAACAGTAGAAAGTAAACGACAACATTACTTACTTACTTACTTATGCCAGTTACTCCTCGTTGAGTAGCATAGGCCACCCACCAGGATTCTCCATTCAACTCTGTCCTGAGCAATCCTTTCCAATTGTTTCCAGTTGCTGCTCATTCTTTTAATGTCTGCTTCCAATTATCGACGCAGCGTGTTCTTTGGCCTTCCTCTTTTCCGTTTCCCAACAGGATTCCATATTACTGCTTGTCTCGTGATGCAGTCTGATGGTTTCCGTAATGTATGCCCTATCCATTTCCAACGTCTTTTCCTAATTTCCTCTTCGGCTGGAAGTTGGTTTGTCCTCTCCCATAGTAAACTGTTGCTGATGATTTCCGGCCAACGGACATTCAGTATCTTTCGTAGGCAGTTGTTTATAAATACTTGTATTCGTCTGATGATGTTTGCATTAGTTCTCCAAGTTTCAGCTCCATACAGCAGGACTGTATTCACGTTCGAATTGAAGAGTCTGACTTTGAGGTTAATTGATATTTGTTTTGAGTCCCATATGTTTTTCAACTGTAGGAATGCTGTCCTGGCTTTGCCAATCCTTGCCTTTACATCTCTATCGGACCCTCCTTGTTCATCGATGATGCTCCCCAGATACGTGAAAGTATTCACTTCTTCCAGAGTTTCTCCATCAAGTTGAATTGGGTTGGTGCTCCCTGTGTTGTATTTAAGAATCTTGCTCTTACCCTTATGTATGTTCAAGCCTACTGATGCTGAAGTTGCTGCTACACTGGTTGTCTTTGCTTGCATCTGTTGGTGTGTATGTGCTAAAAGAGCTAGATCATCTGCGAAGTCCAAATCATCGAGTTGCATTCTACTTGTCCATTTAATTTCGTGCATCCCCTCAAATGTGGAGGTCTTCATGATCTATTCAACCACTAGAAGGAAGAGAAAAGGCCAGAATAGGTAAACTTGTCTGACTCCGGTCCTCACTGGGAATGCATTTGTCAGTTGTCCTTCATGCACAATTTTGCAGTGTGTTCCGTCGTAAGAGTTCCGGATAAACGGCAACATAGCATTAGTAAACTGGTAACTATTTCTAAGTATATGGTTTCTACTTTCTATTCAAAGAGATTTGGTATACTACTTATAATAAACTTATTTATAAGTAGTATGCTGACATTGTTGAATGTTGTGAATTCATTAATAGACAAGGCAGAGATATTATTCTTTACATACAGTTGTCTATCATTGCAACAATGCACTTGATGACATCGGAAAAAAATAATCAAAATCTTTTCATATGAAACATTTTATTCACTAATCAAGAGTATAAATTACAAGCCTGATTTATAGGTTGTTCTTCACTCAACAGGCCTTTATGTCTAATAATTAACTTAAATAAATTAAAATTTCATTCTCTAATGGGTAGTATCTTAATAACATTGAACTTATGTTACATTCATAGAATGAAACAACTACTATCTAATACATTACTGTTGTTATTGTTCTTATATATCTAGACATAGTTTTAATAAAAAAGTCCGAAGAAAAAAGTAAATTCAGTTCTATTAACTGAACTATTCAGTTTTACTAAAGGTCGACTTCTTCGTTCAATTAACTTAGATATTTACTGATTTACCAAGTTTTGAAATAAGTCATTTTCACTGAGTCTATTTGTGATGAAGTGTAATGCAATGATCGATTGGGGTATTAAACGTGCCCACCCGTACCAAGAGATGTTGACTAGGATGGAAGTAAGTTGAAAGGTTACTAAGAGGCGTTTAATTAATATGTGGCATTAGTACACAAAGTCGATGTTATATCGAGCAATTTAAAAACAGTAGCGAACTTTCTGAACTGTTTTACAGGTGACTACTTTATTTAATTTAAGGATATGTAAGTCGTTTGTTTTGTTTCTACTAATGCACGTACCCTTCGCTCTAAACTACCACTAAACCCATGAACAGTATTTTATCACTTGTCATTCAGGAACTATAGTTAACTAACTATGGATCTATACCCTCAGTTCCTAGTAGTTACTGCTTACGTTCTATACAAATGTCATTCTTCTTATTGGTCCGCTACATGGTTAGGTTATATATATATATATATATATATATATATATATATATATATATATATATATATATATAAATGGATAAGTAAAATATAATCTGTCCCTTGGTTGATTTGGTCGCTTTGTTTTCTTCACTCCAGGTGGGGGAACTAGTAATAACGAGGAAGACTTGTTCGCATCCTGACTGGTTCTGTCGGGGTTACTTACTTTAACATATTGTGATCGGCAGCATTTTCTCAAGATATAACGGTCACTGACTGACGATCTGAGCTACGTTGGTTTATAGTCGCCACGATTATGGTAACCGATGGTTGAAGGCTTTCGTTTGCAATGGAACAGGCATATATATTCCCATATCTTTATTTTCAAAAATTAGTTTATACTTTTCTTCACGTGGATTACTTCTTCCTGTCCAAATTATATTATCTCTCTTCAATCTTTTTACTACTACTACTGCCCCTTTAACATTCATCTTACTGTGTTGATGTGATTCGGTAGCTTGGATTCTTGCATATACTTGTCAGGTCGACAGTTACTCTATCTATCTATCTATCTATCTATCTATCTATCTATCTATCTATCTATCTATCTATCTATATATCTATCTATCTATGTTCAGCATGGTGATTTCAGTTTCTATCTTTTTCCTTAATATACAAAGCAAACGAATTGGAATAAGAACTGTCTCATTGCATATCTAATTCCTTATCGTTCATATTTACTTTACTAAATCCAATTCATCGTTTTTATTTTCTTAATGAAACGTTATCTAGACAAAAAAGCGTGGGATTATAGAAACGTTACTATTATTGTCAGAATAGCTGGATACATTTATCTGACTGTAAAACAGTTTAATGTATTACAAGACGGATTTATCTTTAGAATGATTTACTGTCGATAAGATATTCAGTCATAACATCGTACTCATGATATAAGTATGTATTTCATTTGATATCTTATATTCTAGATGTTATCAAAACAGATAGACTACTTCAATCATAAAATGAAACCACCAATAGCTTCTTGTTTTTACGTAAAAAAACATAAACTGAAAGCCTGGCTGTTGATATATCTGTAACACAGTAGTAACCAGGATGTACAAATTACTGATAAACTGTCAGAATACTATTACCATTTGATATATAATTGAAAATTACATAAAATTTATTTGTTAACAACTAAGTGTATATCCAAATTGGTGGTTTCATAATCATTCAGTTTAAACGACTAACAAGTCCAGATGTATTATGATAGTTTTCACAACAATCTTAGCTGCTCTATTTATTCCTAACTGTTATTTTTAATAAACAGTTTTACATACAGTCAAATTATGTATATGATTAAGTTTAGACGCTAAGCCATCTTTCGTTACCTCCAGGTGTATTCACTAGTTTACATGTACATCCAGTAGCACACTCATTCATGAATGGAGAGGGTATTATCTAGAGGAATGTTAGAAAGTATTCCAAGAAATTTGGCATTAAATGGGGTGCATATTGCCTAATAGTTCCACAGATGACATATCAGAGATAAACATCACTCAGTAAATCCTGATGTTCTCTTCCCAGTAATAAATAGACTGAATAAAACCCGACTTCTATGATATTCAGATGCAGCAGCTACTCACTATATAAACTCGAATTGATGCATACAATTCATAATTTACGTAGCGTTGGCAGAGTGACTGATCTCTTGGTATCCTTTTGTTTTTTCTTTTTGTTCTTGTCTGCTTTCGCACTTTTTCATCTTTCATTACCATTCTAACGTGTTCACAATAGAACATTAAATGTTTTTTTTCTAAGTCTTATTATGTTTTTTATATTACTCACTAAAGTATTTGAACTTCAGTCAACACTTCTTCACACAACCCTCAACTGATACTGTTCTTGTTCTACAAAAATAATAGTCCTGATAATTTTCTTTACTCAAAGTTTCAACTAAATGTAATCATAAGCTTAGATTTGTAATTAAAAGTCTACTGTTGTCATATATACATGATTCACATTACAATACTAAGACTATTGCGATATTTTACTCTAGTTACATAATTGTCAAAAATCAATTTTTGTTTAACTCTATTTATTTTGAGGCGTCTGTAGCACAATCATATGTAGTTTGTTCTCAGAAAATATAACGCATCAATGTTTTTATGTATTCATGAGTTGAAAAATTTCTAATTGCCGAATACCAATTGAATAATCAACGCTTGACTTTAAGAGATGATCAAATAACTCATGACTTTTAACAATAAGCAGGTATTCTTATCCTGCTATCACTTTGTTTCAAGCTGGAGTAAAATGAACACTTGAATAAGCCAGTTAGTTCAGCAATAAGGATTAATACTCATGTCATATAATTGAGATGTAATAGTTCTTGGAGATTGGTGAAGACATTTCATAATTTAAATGAGTTGTGGTAGTTTACAGAGATTAGTATTAAGTTTTAGTTGATTGAATTCGTCACAGACTGATGTTGGAACAGTACCACTGAAAACCATGGAGCACTATAAAATGGATTATTCTCGCGCTATATCACAAATTGATAGCAGTGGAGACACTAGCGCTGGATGTCGGTCCAGTAGCGAAGTGAGTGAGGCTTTCAACAACACGAATGCCATGGGCAGGATTCACTGAAGGGATCTGGGATACGCACAGCTGAGGAGTCTCGTAGTATGACGAAACAGCTGTTCAGTATTCCTTAGATTTTAATGGTACACTGTCAATATCATATATTTGTTTATCTATATACATGCAAGCCCACACAACATAGCAGACCAATTAGAATAATAACATCAGTGGAAGACTGAGTCATGAATAATAAAAAACCGGAGTGTGGAGGTGATTGAAGTCGCATCATTAATTTGCTGTAGTTTATCGGGTGATAATATGAAAACAATTAGTAGCTTAAGTGGGAGGTTAAGACTAAGGGGAATGTAAAAATAAAAAGAAATAAATTGTTCATTTGGCACGTAATTAGGAGCTTTAGATCAATTTTCTGAGAATTAGTTCTTACTTATTCTTAACTTACTCTTTACAAGGCTTGATCAGAAAGTGGGACATTTCGTTACTGGAGAAAATCCACGGTAATCTCAGTAGAAAATGTTTGACTTTGACTATCTCATTTACTGAAATTGTGCTTGCGTATATATAATGAAATTTTTTTAGATAAGTATCACTCCACGGAAAGGGACTACATAATAAAGGTTTTTCAGAATTTCAAGTTTAAAACCAAATAAGTTTGTATAATGATCTAAATCAAATGAGTGTCTGGGACTAATAGTAATTTACGAATCGGAAAAAAATGAAAAGTAACTCTTCCCTTGATGAAGAAAAGGGGTACACATCTATGATAATAATAATCGTAATAATAGTAAGTTGCAAAGGAATAATAAGTATGAGAAATAGAAGAAAAATTGATAAAAACTGCAAACAGTTATACCGAAAAGAGTTGTTAGGGTGATGATAGACATTCGCAAATGTAAGTGTTTCTATGCCATCCTGAGTATAGGCTTAAACTGCAGAAGTTTGATACACGGATACCTTTCTAGCGCAATTATATGACGACGTTACTGTTGGTATCATAACCTGAACCGACTAGATTATACTACATAGAATCGCACTTACCTTTTAAAAATCAAATGGGGTAATGTCCAAAGATGGGTTTGCTTAACAATATCTTTATACTGATTGCTGTGTAACTAGCACCCCACTTGCAAGTAAACATGTAAATGTACATAGATGTGATAACAAAAACAGATATTGGTTATTAGCACCTTTGCGATTAATAGGTCTACAAAAGAAGACAGTCTAATTTAATAAGCTAATGATAGGCAAATGTTTTGATGAAACTACAGCATATGCCACTGGTACTCAACATATTAAATTACATATAAAGCACCACGATATTTATATCTGGTATTTAGACTTAGACAATCAACAGTGGTAATGCTATTACCATATCAATTAAATGGGTGTGTTTAGCTTTTCTGTTTTGTTTTGTGATCATACATTATTTTGTTTATCTTAATGTATGATACTATACCTGCGCTGGATTATTAAATAAGTTTTCAATTTTGACTATTATCTGATCGAAGTGAGTATAAACTTAACAATAAGAATCAGTTTGAATTACTACTAAAGCACGGGTATTCTTACCAATGAGTTAATTTCATGACGTGAAATAAATTGAGCATTGGCTTGTATAGCTTGTAATAAATAATGTATTTGTAAAATGGCAGTGTGTAGAAGCTTTGAATGTCTGACATTTCACTGCTTTGATTTAAATTACTTCTTCAAAAAATAAATAACTGAATGAAATTTACAAGAGTCCAAACAGTACAGAGGATTAAGCCAAATCATAAATTAATTTTAGGACTAACTATAAAAACCAGTCTGATCAAGAAAATGTCAAGTATGCTAAAAGTGGGATCAGTGTGTCTGTATTTATGAGAACAGAATTGGAGTGGAACAAAAAGGCAATAAATATTTGTAAAGTGGAAGGAAAGAGTTAATTTGTGAGTGTGTTTCTTGCGTGAGATTGAACCCATGAGTTAGACGTGTAATTGTTACAAAGCTCGTTCAACTTGAATGAATCAAAGACCGTGTCTCCTATTTAGCGCAGTTGGGTTTTTAGCAATAACCAAAAAGACTTAGCCACTACTCTAACTTTCTAGTTGGAGAAGCATTTTTGAATCACGTTAATGTTGTCAATATCGCCTTGAAGGTTTTTAAACATAATATGTTCTGCTTTTACTGATTTTATTTGTAGTTTTTGAGGATCAACAAGATTATTAAGTGATCGTTTTGTGTAACTCAGATACTCTGCTACTCGAATTGAAAGTACTCGAAAGATTTTTTAATGTAAAGGGAATAACAATCGCAATAGGTTAGTCTGTAGACGCAATTTTGTATGGCGATAAAAGTATTATTTTCTTTCATTTTTACTAATTTATTGCAAAGTGTATTTATCGTTGTGTAAAATCTTGTATTGTGTAGTTTGAGAACTCATTGTAGTTCTCCGGTTTTTCCATCACGTTAGGCTAGAACCACTTTATCAATCTATGACGTATCATTTGGATTTTTATCTGTTAGAGGATTTTATAATTATATTTCCATTATACATTATACCATTACATGACATGGTTTTTGGGAGGAAGTTTTTTAAAGATTTATCTTAATGTGCCATGTTCTCTTACAGTGTGTTTGTTTTATTCAAATGATCTTACCCGTATAGAATTTTACATTGATTGAGGTGTGACCTTAGGTTCTTCCGTTTGTTCACTTGTGTTACAAACTTTGATTTAAATAGACTAAGAAGTTGTTTCAGAAATTTAAAATTATATGCATGATAATTACTGATAAGAAAAAGAAGAAAATGTCTATTCAACCTAGATTTTACTTCATTTTTCTTTCACACAACTCATCTTTCAATCAAAATGTATATAAAATGGACAGGTGAATTTTGTATTCATTTGAACACATTTAAACAAACATCTACATCTTTATGATGAGAAAGATATAACGTTGAATAAGTATCTCAGTAGTATATGATATTTTGTTATTGCACATTATAGTTATTGTTATTATTATGCTGTATTTGTGAGAACATATTAAGTAAGAAAAGTTTTGTATTTTACTGGCATCTTTATATGTAGTTTCTATACTCATATTCTATGTGAAAAGGTTCACAAAGGTGGTAAGTTATTAGAACTATGAAATACTAAATATGTGCTATTGAACATAAACTGTTTACTTAACTTACTGTAAACAAAAGGAATTAGTTCGATTGAATGGTACTTGTTAAAAAGAATCATTCATTAGTTGTTTATTCATTATGAGCAAATTCTGAAACCAGTACACATAATCTTACAATAGAATGTAAGGTAAAATTTCAAATGCTTCGGTTGTAACTGCCTAACGTGTAAAGTTGAATGACATGAGTTCGAATTCCTCCCTCACTTTCATATACGTCTTACTGGTGAGTACCAGTTAACGTGAGACTTAGATATAGGGATTTCTTCCAACAACTTACTGTCACTTGACATCAGTGAAGTAATCTGACACAAAACGAAATAAGTCATGATACGAAGAATTTATTCAACCATTCATTGCATCTAATAAAGTTGTACTGTTTTTCTATGATCAGAAGATATTAAACAAGGAAAAATCGGCCTATATTCTAAAATTTGCTCAACGTCATCCTACTGAGAATAAAGTACTGGCTGCTTCTTTGTTTCCATCATAACTTTTACGAAATAATAATTTCTATGCTAGTGGCTAGTGGCTAGATTTTGGAACGACTCTTAAAGATTTAATAAAAACTTGTGACTACTAGAGCTTTGCCTTGTTTATGTGTGAGACAGTTTTCGCCGTCCTTAATAGGTAATGGTTAAAAATATGAACCAAACCAGTTGTCGACGATTGAGTTTGCTTTTATGCCAGATCATGAATCTGCTTGACATAGGTGTCATATACTAGAAGAAAATATCTATCCGACGTCTTTTGGTTTCTAATCCGTGATGTGATTTACCCTCAAAAAATGCATCAATGGAATACACTTCAAGATGAACAATTGATTATTTATACACATCTGCATGAATAGTAAGCTCATATATGTTGAGTACTATGTCTATAGCAATGCTCCGTGTAATTCATTTTTAATCGGAATCAATATCCCTTGTTTTATTTCACTTTTGGTAGGTTCACGCCAAACACTTATCAAAACACATACAACCACAAAATTAAAGAATGTTGGAGTGTGCATTTGTTTTCTGGAGATTATACATCAGGAACATCATGTATAAATCTACAATTATCACGTTACATTTGGTAATAACATTGAAATGAAGTATGCCGTAGTCATGAATTGATCTTAATAAATTACACATTGAGCAAAAGCAAGACTATTGAAATTCATAATGGATAAACTTTAAAGATTGTGATAAGCTGAATTGATCAACAAAGTCAAAATGTGTATTCAGAATATTGTCAATCCAATTAATGGTGTTTCAAAGTTATTGTGTTAATAATTGTAGTGAAAAAAATGATAACATAGAGTATCCTAAATAAGAATATCCTGTAATATAGGAAGAATGAAAAAAAGTACATTGAGGATTAGAAGTAAGTGAGAAATACTAATGAATTTAATACGTTGGGTGGATATACCAATAAGATTAAGGAGAGGTGATATGCCGGGCACCTAACAAAGATTGACTATCTTCGAGAACTGTTCTTTAGAACATTATTTCAATTATTGTAACTGTGGACAACGTAACCTTTTCATTTCTATGACTGTTACGTTCCCCTTGCCTGGTCCTTTCGTTTAGTATATTTACTCTTGGTATATTGTTTATTTGCAATGAACTACGCTTACTTAATTGCGTACACGTTGTACCATCCACTTCCACTCTTTCACTTGTTTTGTACCAATGTTAGATTCTTGATTGGTTTACTATGTGGTCTGATTTTATGTATATATATATATATATAAAGGCATGATTAAAATACAATACGCTCTCTCCGTTTTCCGGTTCCCGATTCCAGTTCTTCTATTGTCGGCCTGGGGGAAGGTGAGTGGGATTAGGTCAGTCGCGCACTATCAATTAGGCACACTCCATTGGCGTTCGCGTCTACCAAGCAAAACTCTCTCTTTCTTCACGCCATAACAATAGGATAATCCTATTGAAGCCCGAGGTAACTAAGAGGGTTGGATAAATAATTTTTTATATAAGTAAATTCACTCACAGTGAATTAATGTTCATTAAATTCTGTCTTATGAATTAAACTTGGTTACACAACCAGTGAAAACCAGAAAGTACTGTACAGTTCTTTTGTCATAGTATGTGCTCTCACGCCGGTATACAACCACAATCAAACTATAGAAGCGAATTCAGGACTCTCAGACTTTACGGCTAACTCATAATGTTCGTAACGTTGAGTCGGTATAAAATTTGAATTCAGTGATTTTCATAAGACTCTATTATAATACAAACTGTTTATGTTACATAGAGTGAAGTTAATCTTCCACCTTTAAGAAAATTATTAGGGACATTTTACGTAACTGAGAAAATTTCCTTAATCCTATTCCTACGACCATAGTTAATTAAGTAGCAGTGAATACCACTGTCTGTAGATTTCATGACAACCTCCATTAATTTTGCCACTATACGTTTATATGGTCTCTTGAATAAATACATTCAACTGCAATCCACATAATTGATGCCACAAAAACGATTAAGTTGCTAACCACAGACTAATGCACGCATCGATAGTACCTCATTACTGACTTTCTGCCCTAGTAATATCCAACTAACTGTTGCAGAATTAACTATCAAATTAAGATTCATGAAAAAAAATGACATTCTGTATGAAGATGATATTTGTATTTCTCATTACAATCAAGATGAATAAAACATGTTTTATATGCATAAGATTATACAAAGGAAACATGAATAACTAAACATGATGTTTCTATGTTATATCAGATTGTATTCTACTCATTTATTTCATTATTATTCCTGTTATTAAATAATAATAATAATAATATCAAATACAGGCAAACGGTAACAAGTAAAATAATCTTAATTATACACGGTGTTTGAAAAAAGACATGAGACATGCATATATATATGCATGTATCTCTCTACATTTCGTAACTCATAGCATGAGTCTGTAAACATCCCTAAAAAAGTATGATAATCATGTAGATGATTACTTTTTACTGTTCTCATTGTTTATCGAAATGTAGCTAGAATCTTTCTGAATAAAATTGATGCAAAACCTATTCTTCGGCAGTATCATATTTTGATTAGTAACTTAAGTATTCCTGAAAATCACTTGAAGGGGGGAGAGGAAGGAGCAAAGCAATACATGATTTGAAATATCTTTATAAATATCGTAGATATGACGTCTTAAAACTTGAACACAACTGGAAAAGGCATGTTTTGTTATAGCAAGCTGCTACATTATTGATGTATGCTACGCATTATACAGTTCATTCCTTAGATATACCGGCCTATGATATACACACCAAAATATCTTCACTCAATATAAGAAATTACAGGAAGATCTCGAAGAAACAGTATTTATTCTGGTCTGTGTACTGATACAGTCTCATGTAATTAGCCTCAACTATTGAGTTTGTTGTTATTGAAAACTCATTTGTACTGTTTTTTATAACATTTAATACAATATGATTAGTTTAGCACACAACTGGGACATTTATTCGCTGTATCACCTCTGAGTATATCAGAATAGAATTTAGATACGTTAAATGATTCTCAGTACAACTTTGGTTTTGTTTTCAATTAAATGCTAAAAATACACTAATCTATATAGATTATTATAATATTTTCACTCCAGCAGATAACTAGGACTATCAAATAATTGAAAACATTAAATAGTAGATAATATGTAACTTTTAAACTCTTTATATTTATCGTTTAACGTCGTAGTACTCGGCAGATAGTAAGCAATAAGGCATGTCAAATATATCGAGAACTTAGTGAGTTAACAATATCAACCACTGGATAATAGTCTGCTCAATGGGCAAAAAAGTAAGCGTTCACTACTAAGCCTGGAAGTTTTTGGCTGAATTCCCTAGTGGTGTTATGGGTGCGCACCTAGAGAAGTGCCATACAAGAAGGAAACACCTGTCCAATGTTATCTGATTTTCAGTGGTAACCAATTTAAACGAATCTGTGATCAATACAAACCACAAAATAAACTTATATTGAATGATGTCTGTGGCCATAATCATTGAGAAAGTCAATCAACTAAACCATGTTAATTATGAAACATAGATTGTAAACAAGATTTCCTTAAATTCATTTATTTAATAAACATACTTAGGTAAATACTGATCATTCCAAGCGAAAAATTAGAAGTATATCAATTGAATAAGATTGTGCTTTAGTAGCAAACGACAATTACTTAAACTTAGCATATGAAAATACCATCAACAGAATATTACTAAAATGTATATTGAATCTGAGAAATATACTAATCAGTTCATATACAGGCTGAAATGCTATCACGTAGTTACATGTTCGTAGTCAACTAAAAATCGTATGATTATAATATATGTTAAATTATTTGAAAATCGAGGAATTCACCCAATAGACCTTCTTTCCCTGAGAAATAATTCTACTTTCTCTGTTAATGTCTTCATCATTCTGTTCTGCAAACTAGTGTCAGAAACAGGCTATCGTAAGTCTTATGGAATTGAAAATAGCTGAGCACAATAAGGTAAAAATAGTACAACTAGTGATCAGTAATGCATATTACAGGGTTTCCTAATACTAGCATATAAGGGGTCATTATAAGAAAAGGCTAGAGGGAATACTCATGCCCAAATATTCAATAACTTTGACAGCTGATGGAAAAGTAGAGCAGATGAAATAGAGGTCAGAGATGAAGCACTCTGGGGAAGGAAACCTACGACTATCTTAAAGCCATCAACATAAGCAACTGCTAACAACTACATAGTTAACTTGTCAAAACAACCTTCAACGAAGATAGAAGAATGTCTTTTTTCAAAAAAGAATAAATTCTAATTTCAGTGAAGAGTCGAAGCTTGAATTTTTCTCATCATTCAAAATATAAGGAATGAACCTAGAAACGATCTATGTCGACGGGAGAAAGTTCATACACGACTGATCGACCAGTGCTAAACAGCATTCAAGGAACTTAAACTAGAGATGACGTCGTCATTCATCCTTCTGACAAAAGATGGATCACATTAGTCATGGACAAAAGAGACAATATTACGACAAATGAAGAGCAACTTAAAGATGAAAGTATATATTAACTAGCGAATACTAATCTGACCAAGAACCTGGACAGTTGGACATCTAGAACTTTAAACAAGCTTGTTAAATCAGATACGAATCAATTAAAAATTAAAAACGACTGAGATCAAATGATCCAGTCTCATTTGATTTTATGGTAGATAGAAAAATACAAACCAAGCATCCTACTATGATCAATTGTTTCGCTTCTGGGAATTTCAACATACAGACTATTAAGATAAACTTCATGGGTAGTGAAACATTTAGTGAATCCATGCTACCATCCTACAAATAACCTCCAACATTATTTTTAGAAAGAATCTGTGGGGGGGGGAAGCATTTATATCAATATTGACAAATCGATTGCACCTTTAGACGCTCCATTCGAAATTACGTTAATTGAACCAAAATTGGATAAGGACACTATAAAACATCACTTCATCAATGATCAGAATCCTCCAAAATGCATATAGCATCAGAATTAAAATTCGTTTGGACTCATTGATGTATACTGAACAAATATACCCTTAATCCCATAACCAAATATACAGACAAACAAAAGAAGCTGCAATTTATTAAAACACTAGTGATTCATAGACTAGAAACTACAGTACTGCAGACTAACAAATTAAATATTTAGATCCACCATGTTAACTCTGGTTTTCTCATCAACAAAAATGCTTACATTCTGATCAACAACATCTCTGACGATACACAATTTATTTTAAAAACAAACTACCCTTCTTAAATGTACTAATCATTAGAATCAACATTAGGAAAGTGAAGATTCTAGTGTATCAAAAATCCACTTCAACAGACTAAGTTCTCAATCATAATAACAACAGCCTAACAACTCACCAAATCAACTGCATACATATTCTATTTTAAACAATGAAAATACACTAAGTGTGCCTATCATAAGGAGAACTGACGAAAAATACCACATAACATTTGTTTTCCAAAAACTACAGCTATCCAATCAACTGTATTCAAATAACTAAATCTCTGTCTAAATTATTAACATTCATAAAATTCTAAATGTATTATCACTATTTAAATGACATATAGGTATATCATAGTTAAATATCATATTAATTAGATTATAATATAAGTATTACATTTAATGTGATAGGTGAGTTAAGATATTTTTCTTCTTACATTGATACCGAATTCACTTTGTTCACTCGTAATATAGGAATACTGTTAGGGATTCATAATCCCCGAAAATACAATGGTTAATTAAATCAAGCGAGAGAAGTTGATTTGATTTTTTGTTAGCTTGATTTGTAAACTTTCATTGAATTGTATTGGTAAAATGTTGATGAATTCACTTGATGTCTAATCACTGTAAATTAATTGATATAAAAAATTGATACATTTTATGTAAACGTTGTTCGCCAGTCTCATCTCCGTTTGGCTCCTCAATATAAATCTTACATTTAGTGTGATAGATGAGTTAAACTATTTTCTTCTTACATAGATATCGCATTCATTTTGTCTTGTAATATATGAATACTTTACTTGGATTCATGATTTTGTTAAATATGATTAAAATTTTAATTAATTAAACTAATTCATCTGTTAAAACTGAAAGATTTCATAAGTAGAAAGAAAAAATCTGATGTCAATGAATAAATCTAAAAATAGAAATATAGAGAAAAACAACAAACAGTAGATAAAATGAAAAAAAAAGATTTCATTTGATAAAAAAATTATTTCTCATCCCTTTTTTGTTTACCTATTTTCTTAATTTATTTATTATGATTGATGAAAGGTGATCAGGCATCAGTTAATGTATGTGTTGAAAGTATTTCAAAGATGAATAAATCATAAACATAAATAAAAATAAGCTTTAGTATTTGATTAAAGTTAGTTTGTATCTTACGGAGTGAATACAGGACTGTGGGAAGGGGTGTGTGTGTGTGGTGGGGAGAGGTGGTTCAGTTTATACGGAACTTGCCAGCTATATGTATTGGAATTCTCGTGTTAATGTTTACAAGTGAACTCTGGCTTTTTATTAAGGGCCATTGCATTATTCACTGAGTTACTAAGTTAAGACAGCTAAGTTTGTGCAGCAGGAATGCATATATAAATTATAGGTGTTTATTTCATGTAGCTAATGTTTTTTTATGGCTATAAATGACGAGTCCTCGTATTAACATGCAGTTGACAAGCCCTACATAAGACGAAACGCATGCATTGGATTCCACTCGCCAGTGCCAATCCAACTTTAGTATTACTTGTGAATTGACACTTTGTTACGGCAATCCACACAAAATTCATAAATGACAATAAAGACTGACCAATTTCATTCCTTAACAATATCAACAAGAAGGTAGGATTACTTTAAAATTACTTAACATACAATGACTGACTTATACAATAGATATTTAAGTGCACCAGTTTCTAATAGCCCTATGGTGAATATTAGGAATTTAAAGGTGAACTATTTAAGAAGAAATTGAATGATATCATTATGATCTAGTGAAGCTTTAACTGTTTACTGTCCATATAGATTGCGCTGTTAGCTTTTCTGTATAAACTAAACACAGTGTTGGTACTCTGTAATTATATACTCTAAAGTGACTTATTATTTCATTTACAAATATTTGTATATAAGCTATGCATTACGCAAATAAGACAAACAAAATCATAGAAAGATTACTACCCATCTACAAAGGGGATTACTATCATCTATGGATTTGAATATTTGACATATAAATGAAATAGGATTCATATTCACCCAAGCGAAAATTCACATACGATTACAAAATACATATATATCTTAGCGACATATCGAACATCTGATGCTTTACTCTAATTGAATCATCGAATGAATCAAATGCTCAATAATTAAGATCTATTTTGTTGTATTGACGTTGAAAGCTCGTAATGAATGATCTTTCTTGAGAACTGTTAATTATTATTTGCCGATCACATCGCATAAATGAATCAACTCGATTAAAGGCAACCAACTGAATGAATATATCACATTTAGCATCACCCTATGGAACTATATACATTCTATATAATATTAAGACTATTATAATATGTTCTAGAAATTATTGAATTTAAAGTTTCATATCACAGAATAACTTTAATCAGACAACTTTTAAAAGTCAGTAACACGTAACGAGGTGTTTCGTTCTATCATTATACTCTTTAACAGTAATCATCTACAACTCTATCATAGGTTACAACCAGAACTATTAGATTTCATATCTAGCATATATTGCATAAACTACTGAATTGAAATCTAACTCTTTACTAACATAACTTTGGTAAATTTACCATTTTAGAATTCAATCATATAAAACGTGTAATAAATATCATATTTTCCATTGTTTACATACACTTTTGTCTATTTGTATAATTATTAGACGATTGTTTACTATAATGAAGTGTATAAATGTTGAATTAAAAGAAGATTTTCAAAAGAAATTGAACGAGACATTTGCTATTTCTCAAGTTTTTCTTTTGGATGAGAGTAGACAAAGTTGGAAGTATGGTGGGGTTGCGGGACTGAAGGATTAAACGAAACAGAATACTAAAATGAAGGAAAATTCGTGATTACAAACAGATGTTCTCCTTGTTGAAAGGAGGAAAAAAAGGAGTAAATTAATAGTAATTGCAAATATTTGCATAATTTCATTTTAATTCAATTTTCAAATTATCCAACCTAAATTTCAGTAGTAATGTATGATTTTTTTTCAAAAAAATACACAAATCTGTTTTTTTCTCATTTTCATCTTTTTCAATTTTATTCGTACCCAGATACACTTTAGAAGAATTATTTCATAGAAAATGAAACTATGCTTTTATAAGTGAATTTTGCTATAAACAGTCTATTGAGTTCTCTTAATTATTATTATTATTATTATTATTATTATTTGAAGTAACTTATCAATAATCATTACTACTGTTATGTTGGATGGTTAGCAAAGAGTAATAAACTTTTTAGACTATTACAATTATTTTAATTGTGGATAATGTAAACACTTCATTTTAATCATTATTGCATTATTCTTATCCTATTCTCCTGTCTAGTATATTTACTGTTAGTATATCACTCCTTATTTATGAAGTATAATTTATTAGTTGTGTGCAAGTTACTCCTATTCACTATCACTATCTCCTGTGTTTCGTATTATTGTTAAATCCCCTGACTGGTTGATTGTGTAATCTGGTCTTGTATATATATGTAAAGGAATGCCTAAAATGTAATGTGATACTGTCTGGTTGATTCGTCAGCTTATGTTTTTCTATTATTTGGTTTGGAACTAGGTAGACATCAGGCAGACGTGTAGTGACCAGCTAGCAACTCATATTGACGGTGGTTATTGTGACTTCGTGCGCATAAGGTTGCATCAACCAGTTAGTCATACACATCAATCACAACAGCTTTCTGCTGACGTCATAATAACTAGGTTTAGAAATAGTTACAAGTAAAAAATTATTTGACCTAAGTTTCGTACTAGTCAGCACTCATAAGTAAGACTTGTCTATAATCTAGAAGAACTAAATACTACTCGTGTGATTCCGACCAGCGTCACTTAAATTCAAAATCTGATAGGTTACCAGTTATGAAAAAACGTAGATTCAGAGTTCGTAATAGATTATCTCAGACTATCTAATAAGAGCTATCTATCAATCCTATGAACTAGAATAAACTATGTAACAATAGGAAACATATTTGTCACACATCTAATTATACTAATTTTAAATTGCATTCAACAATGAATCAGAAAAAAATCTGCATTTGTCAAATACGTAGCGTAACAACCAGAATATCTAGAATTATACTTAAAAAATATTAACCATTGGAAAACATATCCCAACGTTACAGCCGATAAATCGGTCTAGTTTCCGTTATGAAAAGAATCCTAACCGGAGTCGACTAGAGCTAGACACGGTCCAAAACAATTCTAAGCTCCAATCATATTCATTTACTTTATAATGCTAAATTATGTGTGCAATAAGTATGTGACATTTTCGAGGTAAAAATGAAGGTGCATGGATGTAATTTTGGATGGTAGTATCATTTCAGAAAAAATAAAATAAACCAGAGTGACATAGAAAGTGTTAATATAAATTATTAGTTCTCTCATAATATAAGATGGATAACACTAAAACTCATGGAGCATTCTACTAATGGTTAAGCTTTAGCAGAGAAACCTAAAGGGCATGGGTTGTATTCCCGGGAAGAATCAAAGGTGCGCACTCCTGAGGAGTCCCACACTAAGACGAAACTACTGTCTACTGTCCCCTGGTTTTCGATTTTACCTAACTGACGTCAATATATAATGAATGCAAACAACCAACATTTATATCTATCTTCACGAAGCTGCTTCATTTCAATTTGTTTTCTTTGTTGAAACACTGAAAGCACAAACAATAATATATGGTTACTAACGTTACACTGACCTATTATTTGAAAAATTCTAGTGTCTTCATGTTGATGTCATTATAGGTTGGAAGCGAGCGATCTCTGATATCATATGTACATCCTGAATACAATGATTGGACGCAGACAGATTACGAATAGAAAGCCCCGGAGATGTAAGTTTGTGAATGCAAAGGCCACGGATGCATTTAGTGAAGTTTTAGCTAAGAACTTAGTCGTTTATAGACAGCATGTTCATCTTGAAGATGCTTGGAACGATTTTATAGTAGTGATATTTGTATCCTTCCCAAATACAAATGTTGCGAAGGACCGATAGATCTCTGAAACCTCTAATAAACTGACTGAAGCTAGGATACTCATCCCAGTAGTGTCGGAGACTGGTTGGGAGTAACGACAACTCAAATGTCGACTACCAAACAGTTTGAGCGGGAACCGTGAGCAGTGGTGGGTAACAAAGGCAAAAGTTATAGAAGTGATGGCGGCAGTAGAGAATATTAGACAACTGTTAGTCAGGTTGAAAAAACTCTAATCGATTTAAGGCGGGCTAAAGCACCATGACTTGATAGATTGACTCCAGGTATCTTCAAGTTTCAGTACGTAGGTTAACTGACATGCCACTCATAGTCTGGGTACTGAACATTATCCCATCAGATCAGCATCAGTCACTTTCAACTGTATAGACTGGAAAGTTCTGTAACAGTGATTGTCATTAAAAGGCACAATTCAAAAGCAAATAAGCTTCAATAAACTTTCTGTTGGAACCTGGCTGGTCAAGGTACAGCCTATGGTGAGCTGTCGCCCGAACTGTCAGTCTCAAATGGGATTCATAAGGATTTCTTCTTATTTCCGTTTTTATTTAATTTTGTAATAGCTGTTCTCCTAGAAGTCTCACTTTCACCAAAAATGGGTATACTGAGTGCAAATACGTTTAGTGTGATTGCTTGCATCTCACGTAATTTTTATTCAAAAATACATGAATCTTTTTTTTTTAGTTAATAAAGTCATTGTTTTTCTCATGATAAGTGAACATGTTAAGGGATTTTAGTGATAGAGAATGTATTTTAAAATTCTCTATTATACCATACTGTCATTGATTTTGTAGGTTGAATTGTTCTTTGAAGGTTCATCATAATATATGAGTTCAGAAGAAGCTTATAATCACAAATTTTTATTTAGTAATATTTGAAACATTGCTGATGATCGTCATGTTGTTTCAGATGCGTTATGATGTAAACGCCAATATTCAAAGACGGCAACCTTGATTAGGAACAGTACCAGAAAAGCCAAACAACAAGGCCGTAGTTCTGCGACCGCACTTCTGTCCCATGATTCTTAGTTCTCAAGTTGGATCGAAGACTCAATGATAAGTGAGTCAATAACCAACTAATAAGATTACATTTCACTTGTTCGTTTATATACATTAAAAAACCTCATCACTCAGCGGACCAGTAAGTAGAATAACATTTATACAAAAGAAGGACAATAATGACTCAGAACCAAGGAAACATATACGTGGTTGATTAGCTACTATTGTTGAATGGAAAATACTATAACAACAGTTCATTGTTCTAATGAAATAACGTTAGTTGTGTTTAGTAGAAAGTGGATTAAAAAAACTGAACTAAAAGAAACCTAAGTCACCTAGTAAAGCACATTTTTCCGATCATATTGCCTATTTTTTAATTTATAGATTGATAACCAGCGAGAAACACTCAGTATGACTATGCTGAAAGTTAACCGCAGGTCAAAGAATTGTAAGCTGGGCTGAGTCGGTGTTATTCGTATGTATTCGGTCAGCAATTGAAAGAAGCCATATTAAAACCAGAGGTGAACAGTCTATATGGTAGACAATAGAACAAAACAACCGTGAGCATAAGCCCGGCAGGATCGCTTAAAATCACTCATGTTCGAAATCTAAATTGGCTCTCCAGTGCGTCGTGCAAGTTTAACAAAACGATCGCATAATAAGGAAGTTAAATGAGTCTAGTTAAAGGCGCCAATTAAAATTTGAACCTACAGCTTAATTTTCAATAAATAATAAAGGAAGATAATAGTTTTCTACTAGATCAATCATTAGGTACGTTCTTTTTAATCGACTTTTTGGTTACTCAAAGTGATATTGCTACTAATGAACTAACTAGAATGCCATGTTAGCTTCAATAGGTTTATGCATCATTTAAAGCTATGATAGTAATTAACAAAATAAATATAGGGTTAAACAGTGTGAATTAAATCAAAACAAATGTTCTAACTGAGACTTCATAATGTAGGCACAGTGGACTCCATCATGAAATAAGATCCAGAGTCTTCAAGTTCCATGGTGCGTGTTTCACCATCAGCTCTGTCGGGCTGACATCTAATGATAGGGTTTCCACCCTAACTAACTTGTGACGCAACACTATGATCACCTACACTAAAATGAAACGTATGTGATCCCTGGTACTGAGGAATATAAAAGTGAGTTCAGGTTGTAAATACTGTAAAGTGAATTTTTAAAGAAGCCACCTCAACATAGTTAAATAAAGCATAAAGTCGTATAAAATAATAAAATGGATTGAATGACAATTAGGTATCATATATAATCGAGGTAGTTTCATGAGAATTGGCATTAAGTTTCAACTGATTAGATTTATCACAGATTGATATTGATAGGGTCCCATCAAAAACAGGGGAGGGCTAGACAGTTGTTTTATCCTAGAATGAGACTCTTCAGCAGTACGAACCCTCGATTTCGCCAGGGAAATCGAACCTTGGGTCATCAGGATAACAGACATTTAATCCTGTACAGACTTGTCGGGAGTTAAATAGTTATTACCGATGACGATTAATAATTGTTAGGTTGTATCGCAAACTGATGGGAGCCAGAATTATACCATTGGACGCCACTCCCACTGGTTCATCGTGTTAGATGTTCGACAATATTAAACTACTTAGGTAAAATCTAGGGCGCGCGGTGTTGAAGAGCCCCATACGAGAACGAATTAGCTGTCTGTTGCTTCGTGGTTTAAGTGGTATACTACAGATATCAGTCTGTGATGATTTCAATTAAATAAATATCTTATTTATTTATGAGTAGAAAGAAAATAAGATCAATTCAGTCTATGAAGATACTAAGGGAGTGAAATATTAATGTACGTTAAATAAATAAGTTACGTCATCTTTAAGTTAGCTTGTCCATTCATACATTCAGCTTGATTTTCGCTGAGGTAAAAGTGGTGGCTGAACACTCTTGTTCGTGCATTATTCCCTGGCTTTTAAAGAGAATTTTTATTGCTTTAGTCATGTGAAAAATTACCTTGAATGCATAGCTGGAAAAATTTGATTTGGAGTAAAACATGTAGTCAAGAACTACCAAATAAATTTAACCCTAGTGATTTATGCCCTGTAAATAACAAGGTTAATCTTGTGGTACAACCAAAGTGGTTTCTAAAGATTAAACCCAGATGAACAAATACGTAGGAATCAGAATACAGTTATGAATGGAGAGAAAGATATATTCTGCAACAAATAAGGCGATAACGAGAATGCAATGTCTTCGCTGGCTGACTATACGAAGAGTTACTAAGGCGAACATCAAGTCAACATAAATGATGATAACCCACTCAACGATTTGTTTTGGAAATTACTTATCGATACAGCTTATTACATTCCTAATGCGTTTGTTAGGGCGTAAAGATATATAGTCAAAAGATAAGACCCAATACATTTGACATTGGTAAACATAACTTTGATAGCTTTCGATGTTGTGCAGCCTCTGAATGTCTGTGCCTATGTTATGGTATCTTGCAAACAATTTCGTACCAATAATATTCGTTTTCTCTTGCTTCAGTGTTTCTTCTTTTTGTTTCCAGACTGCCTGGAAAACAAAAACTTTTGAGTACGAGTATGTTTTTTATAAATATGTAAGTAAATTTTACAGCTCACTGTAGCTAGAAAAAGGTGTAAGATATTGATAATACTGGATATCTTGCACCAAATCGCCTGCAGTAATTACGAAAATGCATCCTGATTATTGAATATTCTTTGCAGAGTCTTCAAGCAATATGAACATGAAGACCAGTTTCACTTCCTAGATATTGATATTCACCCAGATGTAAACGACCAACTCCAAAGGTTTGTTTACCGAGAATACTCTCCACGTGAGTTCTACTCTAATTTTAATACTTTCTCTCCAATGAAAATGCTGTGTAATTGTGTACAAAAGTTATAGGTGAAAAAGATGGAGATGGAATTATCCATAGTTAACTATTACCAGAAAAGGTAATATTTACTAAATAAAAGTTTATAAAAAAGCATGGAAAACTAAGAAGGAAAGGAGTTGAATGTGTATCTCTTGTGAAGAAATCAAGCCTTTCTGTAACTTACGTCCAAAAGTGATGAAACAACTGGTAAGGTTAACTTTAAACTAAGCACCGCATTATAAAGTTTGTATACGGTTGCTAAACTAGGCTCAGAGGATCAAACATATTGCTGAATTTTAAACAGTCACATGTAAACGACCCTCCTCCCACCCAATGTTACGACGTTTACATGCTCGTATTAAAGCACTAACACTGATGAGAAATAGTACTGAGCGTATATCACACTAAACGATACCAAAAGACAACGTGTTTTCACCTGTGCCATCACTTAGTAACACCTTCAGAGGATATTTCAAAATATTTCAAAATAATGAAACAACGTCTAATATATTACATTTTGTTTAGACCAACACTATAGAAAGTCTAAAACTAAGCTTATTTATTCAAAAGAGATATATTTGTCAGTTTAAATTGTCCTAGTAACTTTAGTTCTAACCATCTGATTTAGGAGTATTGAGGCTCATGCTTTCAGTCAATCATTCTATTCCTAAGTTTTTTTTGTCAATTTTCGAACGGTATTCGATCTTATTCACTTAATCTAACCATTTTACAATTATTTCTACGCAACATGTGAGATTGGTTTTCAATATCTAAGAACTTGTCTTTAAGTATCCTCAAATTTTCTACAATTTTCATACATTTCGGTCACTAGTGACTAACTTCAAAAGGTTCCTGAAGTTCTTGTGATGGTTTAAATATGTCTGGAGTGAAAAAGTTATCACCAGTGACGATGGGTGCTCGTCACGTCATATCACAAATCGACTGAAGTAGGAATTCTACCGTTGAGCACCGGCACAGTCTTGCTGATAGTTAAGCGTTCGCTGTGAAAGCCGAGAGTTTTAGTTTCAATTCTTCATCAGCATTGAGTGTATACACTGCTGAGAAGTCCTATACAAGAATGATTTCAGTGATACATACATTATCATCCTTTATATGTCGTGAAATAGTAGTTGAATTGTAACCATGTAATCCAATAAAATAATCTTCTATTAAAACATTCATCAGTCTTTCTGTATTCCACTTGATAAGTCTAAATAAAGATCAAACGTATATCTGAAGTTTTATATTAACTTTCAAGAGAAAATAAAGTATAAAGGAACATAATTCTAAAATAAAAAAAGTTATAATCCATTCTATACACTTTTGTTTTATCAGATTAACAACGATTTCACATTGATCATTTAACCAAGATTGACAAATAAGAGAGAATATTGTAAATTTTATAAATAATATTAAATAAGATGTAAAGTAAAGTATAAAATTAGTTGACTAATAGAAAAACCACCCAAGTGTTATATAGTGATGATTGATAGATTTCTAGTGTTATAAAATAACAAGAAAAGGAAATGAATAAAAGAGAAAAAAGAAAAAAATGGAAAGAGGGAGGAAGAGAGAGACCAATATTAACCACCTTAGTTTCTTTTGTTCTATTCATTGGTTATGATGATAATTTATACTTGCATCTATACTAGACAGACATTTGAAAGGAAAGAAAATGATAATGTTTCTATACAAAGAGTGTTTAGACAAACGTATTTGTGATAGTTTACAGTGATATCTAGATGAAAAGTATTGATTGATGATTGAACTATCCAGTTAGTGATATATTCATATGTAGATTGTAATATTTACCCTACTTTAAGCATAGGAATATAATTATTTGAACTGATTGGTTAAATGAAAGTATAATACTGTTACACATCAAATGATGATTTTTAATAAGATTACGATTATAAATTAAGAAGAACTTATCGTAGTATGAAGTTTTACATCATTTATCATTCAGTGTCAATGAACCATTAGATCTTGCACCATACACTTAATCTTCAAATCACTAAGTTGGAATTTGTTAGTTTACATGTTTATCTTTAGGTATATAGCAAAAATGTAATACCATCATCTATTGTCAATGGTGTAATTTATCTTATGCCAGTAATGTTGGACTTTATATTCAACAATCTCTACAAATATTCCTTTGAAAATAACATCGTTAAACATGCTTTTTCTCATTATAATTGTCATTGAGGCAAAGTAACTATGAATCTCTCCATACAGTTTAATTTTGAATTTTCTCATATTATCTGATATTTAGAATTACATTTAGTCACTCGCTATTGATACACGAACTCTTACAGTAAATATTATAGTAGTATTTGAACTTATAAAGTGAACTTGTTTTGGCTAGTGACTGTTAGTAAATTCCAGTATACAGGTACATACAATTAAACGGTCCTAGATAGAACAAAACGCTGCCTTAGATTGCGTAACTAGCCAATGTCTAAAATGTCACTTTTATTTTAGTCTAACATATATCTTCATATTGAATAATGTAGAAAAAAGGACAACTTAAAATTTAGCAATATTTCGTGATATATCAAACTTCATATGCAATATAAACATCTTTCTAAACAGAGAAGAAAGTAATGAGACAGTGAACTAAATATAGAATTTTTCACTTTTGACATCTCATTAAAATTGTTGAATAGGGTATACAATAGGAACCAGTAAGCCACGTACGTTAACGATCAACGTAGGGGGGGGTAGAGTTTCCCAATTAATCAATGACAGGCAAACTATTGGCTTTGGGGTTACCAGGAATTTGAACCAAATGTTCATACCATTGACAGTACACCATATGTAGAATTAGTATTTAGGTTAAAGATAGGGAATTTGAAATAAAATTAGTCTTTAAATGTTAAAAATATGATAACTAATACAGCCAATCCAGTCTTCCTAAGCACAATGAAACTGAAACTTTACTGGATTTTGCTGAAAATTCTAGTTTATTCTAGTTTTTTTTAAATCATACTGCTAATATCAATCCATATAGTAAATATTGTTTCCAGCATTAAGTCAGAATAATATTCTTGAATTTAAGTTCGGCAGTGATGTAAGGCTGGTTGAGACGTAATGCAAGGTAAAGCAAAATATAGGGTAACGTTAGATGAAAAGTAATGTGATTACGGAAATAGTTTTTAGGGTTATAAATTTGTTACAGAGTTAGGAATTAAAATTACAGTTATGGTTATAACCGAAGTGACAGTAAATAGTAATTACGAGTGGCTGTAGTGTTATTTTGGATTGGGTTGTGTTATAACTATCCCATATAAACCTTGAATAAGCCAAGATGTATAGTAGGGAACATATGTATATGTGGTTTATGACTGGCAGCACTGTGATATGCATCCATCTATGAATAAATCTCTGTCTTTCAACAGCGATTCTCGTGATGGAAGCATACTGTGATGAGTCTTCACTTAAAATTCCCTGAGAAATGACCTAACAGCTTTTCAATCACATAGATGAACTTCTTTATTGTCGTTCTTATAGTATAACAGTAGCAACGTTAATACAAAACTATGATTGATTTATTTGCTATGCAAAATATGTATATTTCCCGCAATATAATTCCATTATTCCTAATAAAGTATTTAGTCGTAAATACTGTCTATTCACTGGTTTACAGTGATCATAGAACCAGAACAATCATTGACGCACTCATGAACTGATCCCGTTTCTGTATTGTACTCAAGCGAATTTGTTGTGTAACATCATATTTCTAACTTTAAGTATTGTCCTGCATTCATTTTATTTCGAGAAGTTTATTGGTCATAATAAATATAAATCACTAGATACTGATAAAGCTATTTCTAAGCCTAAATCTAGTTGTTAGTGTTATTAACAGTAGATGATTTCATTTCCGGCAGAAAAACTACAATTGAATTGAATTGGTTTATGGGGATTGGTATTAAGCTTGAGATGGCTGATGTTGGCAGGGTACCAGTGAAAACCACGGAACATTGGACAGTTGTTTCATTCTAGTATAGAACTTCTCAGCAGTGCGTACCCTAGATTCCCTCCCAGACGTCTTAAGTTGGCGAATGCCTAACCCTCTGCATCACTGGGCAGACATCCAATAGCAAAATTCCTAATTCCATCAATTTGTGAGATAGCGTGATAGTCACACTATCAATCAACCAAAAAAACTACACTTCAAAAATATCAATCGAAAATAAACAAGTTTGTTTCAAGACTGCCTATATTAAATGAATGAGTTTTATTCCTCTTTCATATACCATGCCTGCATCCCAATTTAATCCACCCCATGCATCCCAATATAACTGAAAATGATACCAGTTAAGTAAACCACTAAACAATTTGTTTTCTGAAGTCAACTCATGAAATTACTAACACTTGATGAACATTGGCTCCCACTGTTCCGTAAAATGATAGCTCTGAAGTATCTTTCATACTAATATCTACTACTCATCAGCAGTAATTAGCAAATTCTGATTTATACAAGAGTCAAACTGATAAGTTTGTAGCGGTAAATAATCCCCAAAATAAATAGTTACATAGGATCACATCATTGATGCTGACCATGTTTGTTTTAGCGGACACTACTAGTTGAAGGCGCTCGGTCACGCATCATCACCAGATCACGTCACGCCGTACCGTGGAAAGCAACTCTCTCTCTAGTTTGCCAGCCAAGACGTTGCTTTTCCCATTGACACTCTATTCACAACAAAATATAAGTTCTTTTCCACCCTTTGTGCCTTCTGATTTATTCTCATTCGTAAGAGTGGGTTCAATCGTAGGAAGTTGCCCTGATAATACCGCAAACGTAACTTGGTCATATATCGGGTGCACTTCAAGTTGTTATATACTGCATAAATGTCCTTAAAGATTAAAAATTTTATGACAATAATTTTAATCAATCGCTTATCAATCTAATCCGATCTTCCACAGGAAATTAATCCAAATTATCAGAGAAAACATCCTAAACTCAACGCTTATCTAATAACATTCTAATGTTTGTTCTTTATATTGTAAGAATGTGACAGTTCATGTGACAAGTTAGATGTGATGTGTATGTGTGTTCATCTTTATATTGTCGACAATAACTACTCAGGGATTATACAAAGTTTTAGATTATGGTAATAATCAAAATTATTTAAATTATCAAATTAACTGTTGGTATTTGAAAGAACTTTCATAACAACAAGTGCCCAAACTATCGTCTATACTAGTGAACATTGAAAATTTAATAATGGTTTCTAAATAATATTTGCAACTATTATATCAGATAAATCGAGAAGAATAACTAATTTTTAGGACTATCATTTGGGAGACTAAATCATTTATTTTGAGAACGTGTAAACTGATTACTTTGTTTCTATTATTGTCATGTTTCAGTCTACCTAAACGCCATTTAGATCCATGAACTGTTATTATATTTGCTATTCAAGAACTATAATTAGTTAACTATGTATCTGTTTCCTTAGTTCCTATTCATTATTGTCCTTCTTTTATATAAATGCTATTTATCTTATTAGTCCGCTGTGTGATCAAATTTTGCATGGTACATTGCTTGGTCCATTGGGTTGTATTGTTACTCTTCTGGCTTTAGACTAAGTAGGCATCTGGCAGATGTTAGGTATCAACTTGACTGGTCCCTGCGCTTAAGGTTATATCAATTAATTGGTCGAACCAACTCGTTATAACAGTCTGGTGACATAACAACAACTTTTTAAAAGAGCTTGTTTTCATCAGTCTTGTATTCAAGAGTGATGGAGTAGCCAGAATGATTAGTTCTGGATTAAAGATCATGCTGAAAAGAGCGTATACAAGTGCTAAGCTAATATTCACTGTACAAAATGGAATGTTCATTAGGACAGTCGATTGTGAAGAAGTCTCCATTTTCTGTTACTGGGAATTGCATTCACCATTTGATTTATCCATGCCAAAGCACATACATTTCCAAGCACATTCTAAATAGTGTATGACTTAAATTATGCAGCATTTTCAGCAGCGCAATTGTTTGTCATTTATTTGACAGCCTAATTAACATTGACACTTCAAAATTCTTTTAAGATAACATATAAACAAAGGACAGAGAGTTCGTTACACTTAGCAGAAGCAGTTACTAATAAAAGTTTTAAACCAACTTTGTGTATTGAAGAAGATACTCTTATCATTCATGTTCTACAGACGAAACCTTACTTCAAGATTTCGCTACATGAATAATTTTTTTTATCTTCATGAACTTAGTAATTTTGGAAATTTGTTTCTAGTATCTGAGCTTTTATTCAACTAGTCACTATCTCTGAAATTTTGCATAATCTACAACATTTTCTCTTTCTGATACGTTCTGTACCTGAAGCTGGTATCACTAACTGAAATGAGTTAAGCAACCACTGAAAAACAACAAGTGACACTGGATAGTCGTTTTGTTCCAATATGAGATTTGCTATAACTACTTGATTACGAACATATAAGAGAATCAAGTTCAGAACGTTAACCAAATGACCAGTGAGTTAGCATTCAACGATTGATATTTTTAACTCTAGTCAATTCGCGATAAACTATTCTGACCACATCCATTACCATTAGTTAAACATTTACCTTAAAACCTAAAGGTCAGGGGCTTGGTTACTATGTTTAGTAAGGTATACATACTTCTGAGGACAAAACTGACGTTTCTGTTTCCCAGAACTCGATTGTCATCGAATCCAAGTCAGTTAGTGATATCAAATTCAAATTCAGTCCTGCCTTTATTGACCAATATAATTAATTGTTCATTATAAAGATGCTGAACAGAATAGCCATGGTTATTTGATTCATATTACTGTTACTCGCTTTTTTCTTTCTTAAAAATTATCAACGGTAGAAACTATATTATATTGTTTTCAATGAATGTATAGTAGATAACTTAATTTCCTCTTTCTGAAAGGGGTAGCTTAAGGGGTTCTAAATGGGTGTTGAAGAGTTTGTTGAATTTGATATTACGAATTGATTTGAATTAGTCAACAAGCAAAAACCAGTAAAGCACTGAACAACTGTTTCCTCTTAGTTTGGGACTCTTTATGAATGAACGATAGTTGTCTATCTCAGACCAATTCGTGATGTCAAATTAAAATTCAACAATATCCACAACACTCAATTACAATTGATATCAGCCCATTAGTGATTAGCTTCTGGAGGACATTCCTGGAGTTCCAGAACCCTCCAGACATGACTAAGAGATCTCAGCCATGTGAAGTTTGAGGCGGTTACCCACCGATGGCAATCGATAAGGAAGCGCATATATATCGCAAATTAACTGGAACAGAAATCTCAACCGTTGAATAATGGCCAATTCAGTGGTTTCCAGGTGAAGCCTTCTCTCGAAATCCTGGAGATCTTTGGCTAGATTCTCTAGTGGGGCTGCACATAGGCAATACTGGAGAGTACAGTACTAGAACCAAACCGCTATTCTGTGATTACTGACTTTCAAAGGTTGTCTAACTTAGACCATTTCTCAGTATCATAATAAATGATTTCATTCTATGCAATCTATTCGATTATCTGAAACAGGATTAATTTTTATTCTTGTGTTCATGAATTTCTATTATTTGTTTACAAAACTAATTGAGTTGATAAAAGTTATTGATTTCATTTTATAGTTTTTAGATTAATCATCTAGTAATCCTGTATAGGGATAAACCAAATGTAGACCATCCTATCACTTGAGTTATTCGTTTATATTTGATAAGATTATGTAATCCTAAGTTTTGAAACAATGAGTATGTGTATGTAAAGCAAAAGTTTTTAATGTTTTCATATTCTCTGATCCGGATAATTGAATTGAGACTTTTACATAGTCACTTTTGCAACATTTTAATCTCCTGCTTTAAGTAACTTATCATTTGTTTCGTTGAATGCATTTTGAAAACTTAACAAAATTTAGAGGTATCTGTATTTATTTGATTGAATATATCACAGATTGATGTTGGCAGGGTACCATTGAAAACCAGGAAGCACTGGATAGCTGTTTCGTTCCAGTGTGGAACTCCTCAGCAGTACGCACTCCAGATTCTGCACCAGGGGCTTCAGGTTGACGGCGAACGCCTAACCATCTGCACCACTGGGTCGACATCCAATGGTAGAATTTCCACTTCCGTCAATTTGTAATATATAGCGCGACGATCATCCATTGTCACTGGTGATAACTGTCTAACACCGGACAAGTTTGAACTTCACTGGTCACGACTACTCACTAGAGCTTCAGGGACATCCTGTATTTCTCTGTTGGCTTGTAATAAACTGAAGTTAATTAGTCTCTATTGCCATACGTGCATTCTGAGTTGATTGCTTCGATATAGCGGTAGTTCATAAGTATGAGTTAGGTTAGATAGTGACTGGCAATTTGAATCTAAGATAGGGGTTTTGTTGTGTATAACACAAAAAAAAATTAGTTCCAATCCTATTGTGAACATTAACATGAAGATGTATGTACATTTAATCAATGAGTTAATTGTAGTACAAATGCTAACATACTTTGATGATCAATTCCAACAAACCATGCAGTTTATGTTAGGAAACATTCATTGATTACCTCCAACTATTTAACTGAGTGAAGTAAGTTATCAAAATTACTTTGGAAGATATGCTAATTGGAAACAAATGAATAAACATTAACAAAACAATATGAAAAACTAACTATTCATTCCTCAAAATTAAATAAAGCAAAATCTGTAAAATTAATCATTAACGATGAATTCTTAAAAGGTATACACTTTATGTTTGTGTTAAGCATACAAGCAATTCATCGTTCATAGTAGGCTTTTATTCTAAGTATTAAATTAATAACCAAGCAACTATTCATTTAGTTTTCTTCATTTATTTGGCTTAAATGTGAATGATCACTGAGTAGTAATTAATGTTGTGTTGCTCTACTTTTTTGTATTGATCGATTAAAGTAGCTTTATATTTACGGTCTCAGTTTATGATCCGAATCATACAAAGTGAATTGATTTTATAGTAGGTTCGTATTATTGACAATAGCTTAATCATAAAATACCAAGCACAATTAGGATATCCAGCTAATTGCATTCCACCACCTGATATAATAAGGTTGTTTGTAGTATTTCTACATACTGCAAAAGTAAAAAAAAGATTAAGTTGGCAGATTATAACAATCTTTATTTTTGAACTTCATTAACACGTAGTTACCAGATGCTACTTTGCTATACAGAAAAGCATTGACAATTTCAATAGAGTAAAAATTATTGTGACTGTTACTAACATCAGATATCAATTCTCTTACTACATAACATGTAATCAGTCCATTACATGTATATATTTCCATATCACTTCAGCTATTGTTTACTGTTACCCAGTAGTGATCATTCTATTCATCTTATCTGTTCATTAATCAGTCCCAGTTACCTTTACCAACACTTCTGAATTTGAAGTGAGATGCCCTTATGGAGATAGGTGTTAAGCCTAGTTGCTAGAATCGATATACTCACTATTGAGGAGTCCCATACATAGACGAAAAGGTGCTCTATAGTTTTCACTGGTAGCCAGTCAACATCAATTTTCAATGAATAAAAACAAGACTTCTGAATTCGATTAATTATAATCTGACATGCCACATATATTCGTATAGAACGTTGACTAACTGACAGGAAACTTCTTGACTCGGTTGTTTTTTCATCAGTCATTTTATCAGCCTTAAAATTTAGCTCATTCTAAATTGTCTGACTGAGCTGTTTACTTTGAGTATATATAGATCTTCCGTTGTTAAATTAACCTATGAACAATACAACATTGATTTTACAGTTTACTCTCTTATTTTTAGTCACCTAAAGTAGAAAATGCATATAGTAATAAGCGTCAGCAGACGTCAAATTGAATGTTCGTTGCCGTACTTTCATTATTACTGGTGCATCGTAAATTCTAATGTTACAAACAATTTATGACATGCTGATATTAAAGTTAACTACTGTTTTCAGCAGTATAAATTAATGTAATCATTTTAATGCAATATCTATCTATCTATCTATCTATCTATCTATACATACATACATACATACATACATACATACATACATACATACATACATACATACATACATACATACATACATACATACATACATACATACATACATACATACATACATACATACATACATACATACATACATACATACATACATACATACATACATACATACATACATACATACATACATACATACATACATACATACATACATACTACATACATACATACATACATACATACATACATACATACATACATACATACATACATACATACATACATACATACATACATACATACATACATACATACATACATACATACATACATACATACATACATACATACATACATACATACATACATACATACATACATACATACATACATACATACATACATACATACATACAATACATACATACATACATACATACATACATACATACATACATACATACATACATACATACATACATACATACATACATACATACATACATACATACATACATACATACATACATACATACATACATACATACATACATACATACATACATACATACATACATACATACATACATACATACATACATACATACATACATACATACATACATACATACATACATACATACATACATACATACATACATACATACATACATACATACATACATACATACATACATACATACATACATACATACATACATACATACATACATACATACATACATACATACATACATACATACATACATACATACATACATACATACATACATACATACATACATACATACATACATACATACATACATACATACATACATACATACATACATACATACATACATACATACATACATACATACATACATACATACATACATACATACATACATACATACATACATACATACATACATACATACATACATACATACATACATACATACATACATACATACATACATACATACATACAACATACATACATACATACATACATACATACATACATACATACATACATACATATATCTTCCTTCGCGACAATTATAAATAAAGTTACGTTCATTTTGATTCTTTCACTATACTACTGTGAGAGGAATTTTGGATGTGAGTTTAATCTAGCTTGGAATTTTCCACATAGATGCAACGCATTCCTGTTGCCTGCTAAACTTTCTACTTACTTCTTTAGTATTCCTTACTTTAACTCTAATTTTGACCGTTGAGTCAACGAATTATGCAATATGGTGTACTTTGAGGATTCAATCCTCCGAATCAAACTTGCTGCTACTTAAAGTAAACTGTGCTCATACAAATTTTGAATTCGTTTATTTTATTTATTTTAAAGTTAATATATCTCTTTTTTCATTTAATTGTATTTAGTTGATTGTCTGTTTTGGTATATTAGTATAGTATATTTCACGCTCACCATACTTCTATATTTACTCTATAAGATTAATCTAATTTGTTACACTATTTTATACCAGATCCTAGGTCCCCTCAGTGTTCACATTTTTCATGTTTCTTATAGAAGTTGTACTCTTTCGCCTTTCCTACCACTACGTCTACACATGTCTGTCACCTTACTACTATTTTGAGAACGTAATAATGTATGACACTACTTGAAAGTTAACTCTTTAGGAAACTTATTATAGTTATCACCATAACAGAAAGCAAAAATCAACTTCCATACTTCAGCAGCACAACAAGACGAACACCAAATTGATAGAAGTATTGCTGATATCATTGGTATCAAGAAAAACAGTGAATTCATGAAATACATTACGAGAAAAAAATAATTAATTTGTGAAAGGAAAGAAAGCAAACAGTTTTATAGGGGGATATGGAGTAGTCGATATTAAACTCTAACAAACAAAATCTCCAACTATTGGTTACTACAGTATCGTGCACACCAATTAAGGATTCTGTACCTACCTATATATATATATATGCTACTAAACAGTAATACTACTAAAACTCAGTAGTAGTAGTACTATAAATTTTATGGCTACTAGCCATAATACCATTAATATAATTTTTACTTTTTAGCAAACATGCTTGAAAAAGATACAACGTTTAACAATCATTCGGTGATAATTAACTTTTATACAATCATATCAATTTTATTTTTTATTCTAGTTCAATGTTTATTTATGCATACATCATGAAATCTATTGCATAATCACATGCTATACACTGAATGTCATTTCTTTCTGTATGTAGAATAATAAGAGTAGTTGACAGGGGACGAAAACACATGCATTGTAGGTGGGAGGGGGAGGTAAGGAAAGGAGCGAAAGGCAATTTTTTACATTTATCTACAAAAAAAAACCTTAAAAGAAAAAGACGTAAAATAAGTTAAAGGCACCAGATCGTTTTCTCACTTAAATTAACTGTTATATCTCGTCCGTGATAGCTTGACTAGCCACAAACAACTATAGCACTCGAAAGCCATGAACCCTCCTAGTTGCAAATTCAGAAGACAGAAGACGAGAAGACAGGAAACTTTATTCGAGTAAAATGGAGAGTCAGTTCTGTACAAAATAATCGTATATTTATGGTTTTTTGAAACAACAAAATCACTATTATGATCCATTCAATCCGAACTAAGAAGTTTCAATTATAACTCAATCAGAACGCTCGACGCTGAGATTCTGGAAGGTTGTATCGATCAGTGATAGCATGGGATGTCTCCAGCTCTTTCGGGGGGGGGGTCTGGAGGATTTGTTGAGGTTTCTGGGATCCCTCCCAACATTAACAAATTAATATTGTGAATATATTTCATGATATATTCGATGAGATTATGATTTGATGTTGTTTGAATAGCTAAAGTAGTAAAATGAATTGAGTTAATCAATGATTAAAAGCTAGAAAGTATCAGACAGCTGTTTCATCTTAGTATGTAATTCTTCAGTAGTACATCTAGGTTATGAACTAGTTAATGATACTGTCAGCAATAAAATAGAATGATGATTTCAGTATGTGTTGTAATTTTAATCACAATCTGTCATTGGCATTTAACTCCAACTATTATAATTCAAAGTGAAACATTGTGTTTTTATGTACTAAAAATTATTATTTAAACAGAGATATTACTAGTGAAGTAATTCAGAGATGTTTAATGGTGACATTATTTGCTATAAACAAATACGTATGTAGTATACTGTGGTGATTTGTGAGAAGATATGCGCAATTTAGAAAAAAACATTCTACTTGAAATTATTGAATGACTGTACTCAATGCACAAATAAAACACATTTGCCCGCCTATTGTGATGACCTTGACAATGAAGCTAGTGAATCAGACTTACACAATGACTATAACCTGATCGTCCAGGCTTGAGCCACCAAAGCCTATCTCAGATGCGTGGATAGTGTGTACAAGCATTAAAGAGTAGAGGCTAAGACCGAGTCGCTCACTGTATGGTATTTATATATCGTATGTTGGACCGAACCTGAATAGGAAAAACAAAATACGTTTAAGATTAGGCTAGGGGAGTTGTGAACAGAAAGCGGGATAATAAAGCCATATATAATAAGATTACAATAACTCGGGAAGGAAAACTGATAGAACAACAGTTAATGACGCTAAGAAAAGCTTATAATTATACAATACAAATATCATTGTTACTAAATGTTTGACGAAAGCAATGTAACCGTCGAGGTCCCGAGGTCACGATAAATAGGTTCTATATATTATAGTTTCGACTTCTTGTCCCGTTATGACACCCACTACTAACGTTTTTACAGATCAACTTTTCATAGCTACAGTGTCTGAGTTAACCAACATGAATGTAGGGTAGTAGCTCATTGAGAAGATTGTCTAAGGAATTTACTGTGGTATAAGTCTACTGAAGTTAGGAATATAAAGAAATTCATTATGTTACAGTTACTTAAAAGTATCTTGTTACAAGCGAAGTATGAATCTTTGTCCAGTCAGAGTGGAGCTATGAAGAAGCATCCATGTAGTGGTGGATAGTTTGACGATTGATAGATAGTGTCTATTTTCATAAAGTGTAAGTCAAACCTAATCCCTCTGATCTATTCAGTAAAGCTAAACTTATATGATAATACTGATCATGTAAAGCAAGTATTAATCTGTTTAGCTGTTAAAAAGATTGCGATAATCAGTCAATAGTTTAATCATATAACATCTCATATATTCAAATTATGCAGTTCTACAAGTGTCGGATTTCGGAATTATTCAGACACTCGAAAGAACTGGCTGATAAAGAATGCAGTTTAAAAATACACACATCTCAAGGACTTTAACAGTTTATATATCCAAGACTATCTTTAAGTACAAAACTTATTAAATACACTAACTCTCCATTTTGATGTAATTTGATATCTCATTAGTTGGCCATTATTACAACATTCGACTATTCAGTTTTTTATATACATCAAGTAGACATTAATTTTTTCCTTTATCAACTATCTTCATATTAATATACTTTACATTAACCATTCCATTATTTCATTAATCACCTTTCCCAATAATAATTTCTAATGTAATGCCACATCATTTTCTGATTGACTATAATATATGCTAAATTAACTTTTTACAGTTTTTCGTTACTTTGTTAAATGATGTAATACTTATTTATTTGATGTGTGTTTTTGTGAAGATCGGTTGAACGCCAAGTGTTTACTATGAGATGTGAAGGTTTTAAATTTGACTCTCTAACCGAATAAAGGGTATATAATGACGAAGAGACCTATAATAAGTAGAAGCAGCTATTTAGTTCATCCTAGTTTTAGTGCATGGATGCAATTGCACAACTTTAACAAAGAGTGTCACTGAAAGGAAATTTCGCTTCGTTAAATTATTTCATGACATAATCAGATTATTTGGTTGAAGCCACAATTTACTCATATCATAATGATTGAATTATTAGAAATGATTAATATTTTAATTGGATATTGTAAACATTATTGAATATTAATTTGGTGTCACGAATTGATCTGACTTAGACAATCAGAAAGCACTAGACAACTGATTCGTTCTCCCATTGGATTTTTCAGCAGTAGGCATCAACAATCCCATCAAGGATAGAACCCAACATTTTCCTACTCCACAGTGAACGCTTTACCATCAGATTACTACGTTGGATCCCGACGGTTGATATTTCGGACCCAGTCAATTCGCGATATATTTGAGTGACTTCGTTTATTACTATCAGTAATTAACCGCCTCACAACCGACATGGTTAAACTTCACTGTTTGTAATGTTAAAGATTCATTAACTTTACAGTTATCCACTTAAATTATACAGGAAAGTTTTTCATTACATCATAAAGCATATAATCAAAAATAACTTCAACTATAACGGGACAAAGAATCGGGAATCACAAATTATAGAAGCTATTCTCTATGATATCGAGACCCCTTACTACAAAGCTCTATTTATTTAACATTTAATAACTATAAAGTTTGTGCTGCTTAAATAGTTAGCTTTTCATAGACTCATAACTGATTACTACATCTGTTTTATTTCTAGATTTATTGTAATTTTACTATGAACCTAATATTCCGATTTTAGTTCAGTCTTTAATATATATTCTGTACGTCATATTACTAATTGGTCCAGTATATGATATAGTAATGCCTTTCATTATTGCCCATTAAACAGCTTGATATTGTTACTGTTAGGGATTCGAAATCCCTAGAAATACAATTGTTCATTTTACCAAGTTGTATTGATTTTTTTGTTAACATGATTTGTAAACTTTCATCACTTGTGAGTGAACACATTTGACAACATTTAATTGTATTATTATAATGTTGACAATTTCATTTGATGAATAATCACTATGATTATTTTGTGTATATAAGGGAATGTGTAAAATAGACTCCGAATCTGATTTGGATCCTGCTTGGTTGTTCTATTGTCTTATACTTCTATCTCCGGCTTGGGACTGAGTGGGCTTAAGCAAGTCGCGTATTATCAACTAGGCACACTTCAATAAGCGTCCGCGCACAACCAACTGATCAACCGACAAAACTTTTTCTCACGTTATAACAGTTACATATTTTTTGGTGTTCTCTCACTATCTTCCTTTAGAGACGTTGTTGGTCACAGTGGAACCGTGTCAATCAATCAACAACCACGTAGTCATAGTTTAAATCTCATTGGTTAGCTTACACTAAAGATCAGTATTCACCAATTTTTGTTCTCTGCTATATTACCTTCAAACCAGTACGCCTAAGCTCATCTCAACCTAAATATATTTAAACTGTTTTAGTTTCTTATCACGAAGCATTAGAATATGTTTAACGACACTTTAATTTAGTAATGATATCGTGTGACTAACGTCTTTTAATACAAATGTATTAGGAATTTCATAGATTTTATATTGTATAGTACTACAAATGAACAAATTGTTAGCTAATATTTCATAATAAATATAATCAAGCTAATTTCAACAATGAAATAATTTTGTGCTGCTTAAAAGTTTACATCGACTTCCTTGACTACGAAAAAGCGTTCGACAACGTGGATAGGAGAATATTATCGAGCATTCTACGACATTATGGCGTACGCGAAAAAATAGTCAACATCATACGGAATTCTTACGACGGACTGCGTTTGCAAAATCGTGCATGGAGGTCAGCTCACAGATTCATTCGAAGTGAAGACATAAGTCAGACAAGGCTGCTTACTCTCACCCTTCCTCTTTCTACTGGTGATTGACTGGATCATGAAGACTGCAACATCTCAAGATACTCTCAGAATACAATGGACAACATGGATGCAACTTGATGACTTGGACTTTGCAGATGACGTAGCTCTTCTATCCCACACACAGCATCAAATGCAGGTGAAGACGAACAATATAGCAGCAGCCTCGGCAGACACCAGTAGGCCTCAACATACACAAAAGGAAGAGCAAGGTCCTTCGATACAAAATAACTAACACTAACCCAATTACACTTGATGGAGAAATTCTGGAAGATGTTAAAACCATTACATACTTGGGCAGCATCACATCTGATGAAGATGTGAAGGCTAGGATTGAAAAGGTAAGGGCAGCATTTTTACAACCAAAAAATCTGAGAAACAAACCAACTGTCAGTCAACATTAAAGTCAAAATTTTTTAATCCAAATGTGAAGATAATTCTGTTGTATGGAGTGGAAACTTGGAGAACTACAAAAAGCCTCCTTCAAAAGATACAAGTACTTATAAACAACTGTCTGCGTAAGATACTTCGGATTCGTTGGCCAGATGCCATCAACAACAGCCTGCTGTGGTAGAGAACTAATCAACTTCCAGTCGAGGAAGAAATTAGGAAAAGACGCTAGGGGGGTGGATAGAATACACATTGGGGAAACCATCAAACTGTGTCACAAGACAGGCACTAAATTGGAATCCTGAAGGCCAAAGAAAAAGAGGAAGATCCAAGAACATATTGAGTCGGGAATCGGAGACAGACATGAAGAGAATGAAGAGTACTTGAGAAAAGCTGGAAAGGAAAACCCAGGACAGAGTTGGTTCGGGAATGCTGGTGGGCGGTCTATGCTCCACATAGGGTAACAGGCATTGACTGATTATAAATTTCGCGTAAACTACAGAACGAAACGCGCGTCCTGGATTCCGCTTGTCAGTCACAATCCAACTTAAATATGTAAACTATAGAAGCTGAATAGACTGAATAGAAGATAGAAATATTACTATACACTACACCTAAACTAGGTAAATACACTTTCTTTTTTAGAAAATTCAATGCATATCAATTCACATTATCGAAACAATAATTTAAGTATAAATCAAATTGATCTGATAATATTAATTAGTAAAATTAACTAAAGTTAACTGTAAAGTTTTCATTATACATTACATATACTATATTCGACATATTCACACATGAGAAGTGATTTTCGTCAAAGATTTCATTTCATGGCTAAAAATTTCATTATATTTTGTTATCTCGCATGTCAGGTAGCGCTGCGTTGCATGTATTGATAGTATGCATTTAGAGATAATCCCATACGCTTGAATAGAAATTCCTCATAAAAAGTATACTCTAGAGTATATCATTCACCTCCCTCTCCTTACATACACACTATAAATAATTTGGAAAATCACCGAAAGTGTTTAGAGATGCTTTGTAAACAAAAGTTAACATCAAGGATGACCCAAATACACTTGTTTAAAAATGTGGATAAAATTATTCACATATTCTTCTCTATAAAAAAAAAACAATTTCTTTCAGTACATTCAATATTCAGTAAACAACCAAATGCCAGTTACTATCTTACTGATTACAATTGACTGAAAAGCGTTATGTAGACGTTGAGCTCTTAATTCTATAAGGGAACTTCTATAAAATATTTTGGTATACTGAGAGAATAAATAATTTGTCATTTCACTAAAACAACATTACCTTTGAAGCCAAAAAAAAATATTTAACATCTCATTTGTTATTATTATTATTACAAAGTACTTGACACTGGTTAAATACCACTACAAAATCTTGAGATCAAAATGGCAGTCGTTAAATAAATAAGGGTTTAATAGAGAAAAAATAAACGCAAAACTGAAAAGAGCATTCTATAGAGAAAATTTATCACTGTTAGTTTCCGACAGTAAAACAAATCGTGAATGTTATATCATACTACTTATTAGTAGGCAAAATACTGCTAAACTATTTTTGAATTTTCAAGAGGTGACTAAAAATAAAAGAAAATAGTTTCCTGATACAACATCATTTGATCTTCATTAACTACTGACTATCTGTATTGAGAGACTACAAATAGTCAAAAATAATTTAAATCCAATTTATAAAGTATGATGTAAAGCTTTCATCACCTCACCTGTAATTCTGACTATTAATATATCATTTCCCTGGAGGAATCGAGGAAGTGTATGGTTAGGATGGAACAGCTGTTTAGTGCTCCCTGGTTTCACAGTGATACCCAACCAACATCTGACGAAAACAAAGTACTAGATTTAAATACCTACCTCGATAAAAACCACCCCAATTTAATAAGTAGTATAAAGTTACACTCAGAATTTTTCCGCGTGTTTAACGGTCGGATATAATCATCCAAATTCATATAACAACTACGTTATTTACTGTGTAGCTGTATAATCGTGAATTGCAATTAAACTCAACATATAACACTTTATCATAGAATACAGAAGTGTGTTACATCACTAGATAAATTAACCAAAGACTATTACAAGTTAGTTCGTAATATGCAATAAACGAAAGCAAAGGCGTAATGCATCAGAAATTATTTAGAATTGTCAATAATGAAGTGGAGATTATGTAAATAACAAGTGGCTGATGTGAGACTTTAGATTATGAATCACTAAAGCTTATAATGTAAATAACTTATTATTATGTTATTCTTAATCGATTATGTATCATATAATTTTATTAAGTTTTAAAATGTATATCTAACGATTCAACAGAATCTATGTCTTGCATCATTCTCCTGTGAACAAAGTTTTAACCTTATACAACAGTTCCATTCAGCAGAATATATAAAACTGACGTGGTTTTGTGGAGATACATACTAAGTTTGGTTGTTTATATTCGTCACACATTGTTTTTTGGGTATCACTGAGAACTAGGAAGCACTGGACAGCCGTTTCACCTTAGTATGGGACTCCTCTGAAATGCGTACCCCCGATCCCTCGAGGGAACGAAACCTGTGGCTCACTACTGATTAACTTCAGAGTGTTCCTGAAGTTCTAGTATGAAGCCGTGACTGGTGAACCGAGACAATTATCACCGGTAATAATGGATGGTCTTTGAACTATATCACAAATTGATGGAAGTGGAAATTCTATGATTGAATGATGGTCTAGTGGTGTAAGTTAAGCGTTCGCCAACTCAGAAGCTTTGGGTTCGATCCACCCCCCCCACCGACAGAATCTGGGTGTACACTGACGAAGAGTGCCACACTAGGACAAGTTTGTTACTAATTCATACAAACAGATTATATTTTATTTTAAATAGGAATAAAACAAGGAAAAATGAGCTGACCAGAAACAATGAATAAGCAGGCTGCAAAAATAACTACAATCTACAATTATGTTACATATGTATGATCACCGCCTATGTTAACTGCTTAGAATCGGCCACAGCAACACAGATGTATTGGCATTACTTTCTTCTAGATTCTATCTTCAAGTAGGTTTTCATACATGACTACTAGTCCCCAAGCTACAAATAACACAAGAAAACTAAGCCAACAACTAGAAAGCTAAATTATATTTCACGTATCCATTTACATACACATGAAACCAGACGACGAAGCGGACCATTAGAATAAGTGGCATACATAAAACGAGAACACAATAATGACTAGGGACTGGAGATGAGGATACACAACTAATTGACTATAGTTCATGGGTGACAAAATATTACGATAAGTCTGTGAGTTTAGTGGGAGGTCAGGGCGATGGGAACTTGACAATAATATAAATAAAATAATCGATACAAATATACTGAAAATAAGTGAAAGTCTTTTGAAAAACAGTTCGGAAAGTTAGTTGCGTATCTGGCACCTCCTGATATTCAAAGGGTTGCTTTCTACTTCAGTAGAAATCAGTGAATAACTCATTATTAACTGTACATTACAATATTTTTTAAATAAAAGAAAGAGGTTAATGAGGAATAAGAAAACTGCTTCTACATACTTCCGACGATTTATCCTTATAGAAGTTTTTATTTTAAGAAAATAAATTACAATTGGGGGGTTTGTGGAGACAGTTAACTGTCAATTTCAATATCACGAATTGATCTGAATCAGACACCCAATGATCACCTAGAGGCACTGGACAGCTGTTTCGTCTCAGTATGGGGCTCCTCAGCAGTGCGTATCCACGACCCCGTCGGGGACCGAACCCAGGACACTCTGGCTCCGCGGCAAACACTTTACCATAGGACCTGGGTGCGATCCCCGACGGGGTCGTGAGTGCGCACTGCTGAGGAGTCCCATACTAGGATGAAACAGCTATCCGGTGCTTCCAGGTGATCAATGGTTGTCTGATTCAGATTAACTCGTGATATCGAAATTGACAGTAAAATAAATGTAAAGTTAAACATTTGTCACCTATTTCTCGTTTGATTTGATTTCATACTATGGGGCGATAGATTTTAATGTAATAAAACAAGCTTCCTACAATATACTTGTCAATTAAATGTAATAAGACAAAACAATCAATTATCAATGTCATATCAGCAGATTCTATATCGTGTATTGTTTGAAAACGCTGGGACTGATTAGAAAAAGCGAAGAGGTGACCAGTATATGACATGGCGTAGTGGAATGAAGGCAACATACACAGGACTAGGATCCGTTGGTCTATGCAGATTTCCTGGTAGAGGTCCTCAAGATGATGTAAATCAGTGACTTAAGACTTTATCAGACATCGCGAAGAATAGAAGTCAGTGGTGATCCTGCTGCAATTTCCTGTTAAAATCTATATAAAAATGTCATGATTTTTCTTAATAGGAATGAAATCTTCTACGTATTTCTATCAGAACTGTATTTCATGCTTTGTAATTCACTTGTTGTCTTACCTGTTACCTATGATTGTCGTCTTTTTCCATTTTCATCACAGCATTACTTTTGGACTTGTATGAAGCATATATTTTTGATGCCAATTTGTACTAAACTTTATGCTTAAATAAATAATTAATGTATTCGTCATTATATATATTCAAAATACTTTTATGTTTAATCGTTTCGAATGTACAGTTTTTAGAAGGCAAGAGAAATGAATACTGAGAGAATTATTCCACACAGATAGATTGAATTCATCTATAGCATTTACAATAGTCACTGTGTGCCGTAGTGAATAATTTAGTAATTGGATACTGAATATTAGTGTAATTCTTATAATAAGAATAACATTTCAAATGACTGAAGTGATCTGAAACTATCTGTTAGGAATATGTCAGTGTAACGTACTTCAAAATAATGGATTTAAAATACAAATATAGCAAATGTTATGACTTGAAATAAAATCTTTGGTGAAAATTACACTCTCATAAGAATCATTCATTCAATAAATGAGTGAAAAATTAATTGAAATGGGCTGGAATCGTTCAACTGAGTAAACGCTACACATAACCTTAGTTTATACATGTAAGTGGTAACAACGAGCTATTAACACTCATTCAAAACTAGCTTTCGAAAGATATTGTGTACTCTAGCCTATGATAATGACCTAATTCAGTCTATGATGTAAACGAAGAAAGAGAGTTCTTTCAAAATACATCATTGAAGTTACTAATCTCTGAAAATATATCTTAAACGAAATTAAGTAGAACAGGAAGCTAAAATGACGCTAAATTATAAAATAAGTTAGTTCTAAGACAATAGACTAACTGGATTGCATCAATTTCGTGATAAGCATCTAGATTCTAAATTCCAATGAATGGAACCAAACAAACTGATAATCGTTTGGTAAATTTCGATTGTGGCAAGCAGTGGAATTCAAGATACACATTTCATACAATTTAAGGCTCATCAAACGAATATGCCTGTATCTCAGTATTGACATACATACTTGAACCTAGTATCTACTGTCTCAATGATTAACGCATTATCCACCGAGGTAGTAAGCTCAAATAGCTAGTTGATAATCAATACAATTATTAGTTTGCTGATAAGATATACCACCAATTATTACACTAGTCAAAAAGTGTGCTGAAATGTAAATAAGTATATTTTTCTATACAGGTGATTTTTCCTTTACAACAGTTTCAAACAAACTAGAAACAAGAAATTGGTGAATTGAAACGAGTAAATTTTTGATCAACGCCAACGACGTGGAGGGGGCTGAACACGTACTCGTGGTTGACAACGACGTTTATACAATCGATATTCTTTAGCCTTAGTTTCGTAAGGCTCTGGAAGACGTCCAAATGGACCACCGAAATCTGGCATTGTTTCCTTGATTTCATCCACAAGAGTATTTTTGTCTGTTAACTGTTAAACAAGACGAGAATAGAATTAAATAGGTAAAACCTACTGTTTGGAAACAAAAATTGCAATCTAAAACAGTCAGCACGAACAGTAGTCGGAGAGGTTGGATGACATAAATCGGAACCCGTCGCAGTGGCACACATTCATTCACTTTTTACCTCCTTCCAAATCCAAAGTTTTATTATTCTCTCCCGTATATCTTTTCAGCCCTCATTGTTCAACAATACTATGGCATTCATTGTGCCAATTTAATGTCGTTATTGTAACATTATAAGGCAACGTACGTATGTGCCAAGCTTTACGTTGTTTATAACCGTCTGATATTGTATACTTATGAGTATTATCATTATGCTGTATTTATTTGTAAGGGTTAGTACCTTCCCCTTGATGATGTTAAGTAACTGCATCCGAAGGATTACGTAGAACCTATAATATAACCTTTTATGGTGTGGCATCATAGAATGTAAAGTTCAATGGTATTGAAATCAGTCGGTTCATGATGAATCATGGTTTAATTCTGAAGAATGTAGAACCACAGGGTTCTAGCCATTATACGATATGGGCATGAACAGATATCAACAGAAAGCCTTCTGTAGCCTTCAATTTCATTTTTTATAGAAAGCAAGACATTGAGGAAGCAAACGAAATCCATCTTGGTTATGTTATAGGAACTAAATCGTCCATTAAATAATATGTGCATTTATATTTATGATTTTACTTCTATGAATCTACGATAATGTTATTTCGTATAGAGTGATGAATTTCGTAGTGCTGAATCGTACTGGATTATCAACTATAAAAGCTAATTCAAATGAATTAGTATAACAAGTGAAGTAACGGAGTAATGGCTCACTGGTTAAGGCGTTCGACTTCCAACAACTAGGTCTTAGGTCCAAACTCCGCTTTACCCACTTTGCTTGAGGAAATCGAATAGCATCACTAGCCCACATACCGAGAGGGTGCCGTCAAAACAAATGTATGAATTTGTACCAGGTAAATGAGTAATAGAGTAATAGACAGATTACAAAGATTTTTTATGGAAGAAAACATACTTTGAAGAAAAATACATCGTTTGGATGTGGACGTTTCGAGGTGAACAAACGCAACGGCTTTTTTGCTTCATTCAATTCACTGGCAGATTCCAGGGCTTTCTTTTCTAGTTCGCTGAGTTCAGATCCAGCTAAATCGCCATATTTCGCATGATCTTTATCCTCTTCAGAAGATGGAATTAGGTGTTTATCTGATGATTTATCGATAAGATAACTTCTAGGGGGACCTTCGTCGGCCAAATAAGGACGAAGGAATTCGCTGGGAGTAATTTTATCCACAGGATATAACATAGCAGATGTTAAAAGTGAGATAGCTTCTTTATTTATAGAGAGTGATGTGTTAAATCTTGTAAAAGAAAGGCAATATATTTGTTTTAATTTACATACTTTCAATCTTTACAAAAAAACTGATGAGTGCGTTATTTCAGTTTCGAACTCCACAGTAGTATATCGCAGTTTTGTAAGACAAGCTAGTGTGCACTAAAACTACCTGAGAAATTTTCAACGCTAATTTACTAGTTGCATACATTCAACTCAATACGAATAAATTGAGGTTATATGCATATTCACAAAGCGGCTGAGCTAAAGCTTTCAATCAATGGAATGCACTTTGGAACTACAGTCCATATACTTCAGTTTTTACAACCGTGTAGTCCCAATAATTATGATACAATTGTAGCTTGAAGTCAAATACATAAATCTGCACCTAATTACTGAGTTTAAACAAAGTACATAAAGTTATAAAGTTCCGACAGTTGCAACAATTATACCCAATGAGCTGTTTTGTATTGAAATACTCACTGTGTATGTATGTATGCACAATCAACATAGAACCTGGCACATGTGTGCATCGGTTCAAGTTGCCATACCACCATGACACCGCAAGATTAACACCACCACAATTAGTAGAACTTACTTCAATAAAATAAAATAATAATAGTAACAAGCAGTGTGAACATATAGAATATGGTTCAGGAAGCGTAGAAAGAAAGTTATGGAATAATTTAAAGCTCATGATTTAAGGGAGGACAATGAGTGAATACAACTTCGCCATTGTGACCGATTCTGGGCCATGTCACTCAGTGTTTCTAGCCACCGGTTACGGTAATCGCGAGGGCCCCATCCAGGTAGTCTGCAGCTACCGACATGACTTAAACCGGCAGTCAGTGACTTCATGGACTGATGCCATGTTTTAGTTTGGCCACCTCTAACTCTCTTCCATCCTATTCCTATATCAACCAGCATTGCGCGTCGAGGAAGACGGTGGCTGGGCATACGCAACACATGTCCCAACCACCTCAGTCGATGAAGATACATAACCTCATCGACCGATTTACCACATTTGCCTAACACCCGTCGTCTAACCTCGTTATTACTTACTCGGTGATCCCAGCTAACGCGAGTGATGTTTCGTAGACATCGATGGTCAAAAACTAATAACCTTTGAGTGTCATCTTACCTTAATGGCTACGTCTCACACCCATACAGTAAGGCAGAGCGGAATGTTGCGCAGTACACTCTCCCTTTCGTTGAGAGACGAATATCTCGTCTACGCCATAAGTGACGCAAGTTGGCAAAAGCCAAACGAGCTTTTTGAATTTGTACTGAGATTTCGTCAGAGACCAACCCATTAGGGCTAATCAGACTTCCAAGATAAGTGAAGTGGTTGACGTGCTCAACTACTTCACTCCCTATCTTTAGTTCAGGTGTTGACGAAAACCAGTCCTGGAGCAATAGTTTGCATTTAGAGGGGGAGAAACGCATTCCGAACATGGTTGCATTGGAGCTTATTGCTGTTAAAAGCTTCTGCATCGTATCAGCGTCTTCGCTAAACAGGACTATATCGTCAGCATATTCTAAGTCAATAAGTGGATCTCATGGTAGGAGATCAATTCCTGAAATACTCACTCCTGTATTTAAAATTATCTCAAACTATAAACAACCAGTGGTATCAAATGCATATTGGTATTTTTATCCTTTTTCTAAATAAAAGTACTTTTTCCGAACTAATTAAGGTTATCTGACCAGTAAACTAAATAAAATGGACAGTTAATTATATGTAGTCATTTTACATACTTTCTCGAATTTCCTTACAGATAAAAGGAGATTTAAACTCGGTGAGCCGAAGATGTTCGACGGTTATGTTATTCTAAATTTAATGCGCTACTTACTCCAATTATGATACGACAAGCTAAAATTAAAACTGGTGGTCAGGTTTTAACTGACGATGTTATCTTATACTAACTATATCAATTTATGTTTTAGAAATAGATTAACTGTAAGCAAAATAAATGCCAAACATCATCATAGTAGTCATAACAATAGCATAATAATTAAAACATACTCTGAATCCGGTTGTAATATACACAATTCTACACGTGGAGAATACCAAGCTAAATTATATGGTAACATCGAATCTTCAGCTTTCCATAATGACGTTATTGAATTTAATTGAAAGCGTAACAATTGAATATAATTTCCATCCATTAAAATTAATTGAACGCATAGTGGATAAGTTAATTCATTGTATAACGTAAAACCTTGAAAATGTAAACAAGAGAAAATACAATCACGGACAATAACTAAGTAAAAGAGTATATGCTTTTTGCGAAATAACACAGAAGTATTTTCAATATTAGCCAGTAAAGTTATAAAAAGGATGTTTCGAATTGGAATAATTTGTAAGTTCTAGAGAAACGAAGTTCACCTGCAACGTATTCACTGTTTATTGAGTAATGTACCGATTACTTTCGGCCATTTTTCCGTTCACTCAGTGGGTGAGAACTGTATATTAGAGCGTAAATTTAACTAAATACTTCATTTCTACAATAGTTAGTTATCCACAAATGACAAATATGAACTTATCTGTACTGCATAGCTAATGATATGTGATGAGGATAATACGACATTAAACTGATTATAAAAAATGTGCAATTACAGTTCAATGTAGCGTCTAAAGTAACTCAGATCGAACATTAGACGTATAGAATTGTGCTAAAAGATTAAATAAAACAGATGCTTATCATCAGTTAATGATAACAAGTTTATCATTCATTACCTGGTTAGTTAGTAAAAAATAATATTAAGTGAAAGAAATTGTATTTGAAATAGTTTCAATGTTTGAAATTTGAAAATTTCAACGTTTCGCTCAAGAAATTGATCTGAGCTTCCTCAAGGAAATTAATCAAAATTAAAATTATTATCAAAGTCTTTTTATAAAGTCAACCAATCAACCCACAATATTCAGTTGTGTAATGTAAAAATTATGTGATTCTGGTCTCATGTTAAAATGTGTACGCGTATAGATACCAACAAAAGTAACATGTATATTATGGTGTATGTTCAATTTATTTATTCTTAATTACAATTGGAGGGGTTTGTGAAGATAGTTAACTGTCAATTTCAATATCACGAATTGATCTGAATCAGACAACAAGTGATCACCTGGGAGCACTGGACAGCTGTCTCATCCTAGTATGGGACTCCTCAGCAGTGCGCACCCACGACCTCATCGAGGATCGAACCTAGGACCCTCTGGCTCCGCAGTGAACGCTTCACCATTAAGTCAGCTCCTAACGGTTGATATTTCCAATTCAGTCAATTCGCGATACGTTTCTTAATTGTTAATGAATACAATACAATTTAAGCCTTAAGCTATGGGTAGGACTAGTTCACCAATGAAGCGTATAATTATAACCTTTGTGCAAATGAAATATACCGACAATTATGATAATTAACGGAAGTCAAACAGTGAGTAACATTGTTGAAACAGAGTAATTAGAGATAACTGCCAAATAATAAATGACCAATTAATAATTGTTGTTGTAGTCGCTACTAGCCTAAGACAAATGATAACGATCAAGTTGATTTTTTGTTTATCAGCAGTTGCCATGATGTTGTTAACTGTATTCCATCTCTTCTATTCACATTATTTTTATTCCCCTCCATACGTACACAAACAGCTGTTAAGCTTTCCTTATATGTAGCGACACTTTCTGAAGTAATATAGCTGCATCGAAGTTAATTGTTTGTCCAGTTTCCAAGGAGTGAATACAATAGCCAATTTATTTTTAAGCTTCCGATGATCTAGGAACATGTTTCAGATATTGATTGTGTTTTTAAAACCCAACATACAGCTTCCTAGATGCTTCGCCCACATAGATCGCGTTGCACTCACTGTGCTTGATTTCATCGACAGTTTTGTTGATCCTCCCCTAAGTATCCTATCCTTAACGTTTATCAAAACTGATCTTATGGTCTCACTTGCTGGAACAAACTTTCATATTGTGCTTGTTAAGTATCGTTCTAAACTCTTCGGATGTTTCTATACGGTATGGGATCACGGTAGTGCTTGTCCATTTTCTTGACATCCGCACTGATTTACTTTTCTTCGTGTTGTTAACAATCTTTTTAGAGAAATCTATAGGGTAATTATTAGCCCTAAGTGGTGCCAAAATTGCTGGTCGGTGGCCTTTGCTCCACGTAGGGTAACATGCATTCATTGATTGATTGTTGCCAAGATCGTAGTCATTTCATGTTGCTTGTCCACTGTCTTTGTAACAAGACGATGGCTTCCGTTAATCAAATTTCTCGTGACATTAAACTTTGTGAATAGAGAATGTGTGGATAATACATTCTGAAGTATTTACTCGGTGCTCAATTTCTGTCAGCATATTCAATCAAATATTGACAAATTTTCATATAAATTATTAAAGATAATGTGCAACTGGTACAATCACCGTATTTTTAATCTTCGATGTTTAAGTCAACGTATTTACCCAAAAAATGTAACGTTAAATTACATGATAATTCTATATGCTATATCAAAGTAGCTATGACAGCTATAAGAACAATCTTGAAACAACGTATACATAGAGCTACGATGAAAATGGAGTCTCTACAATCGTAAATTAATAATAATGGCAAGATAATATCTTTGATTATACCAACAAACCTACGAATTAATATAAATGACATTTCAAACTTAAAGAAACGCATTACATTCAAGTATCGGAACGTCAGATAAGAAAGTTTGAAAAAATGTTTCGACAAACATCGATTGTCAAATCTTACCAAAACGAAGACATACTTGACATTAACAAGGTGGTAATGAATTTATCTAACATAAGTCTAAATACGTATGAAATATATTTGCTTAAATAGGGCCTTAATTTTAATATGAATAAACAGTGGTTATCATCTTTTGAGGTTATACCTTCTATTGAACCATCTCTTTAATACTTTTCAAATAAAGAAGCAGAAGATGTAAGAAGATGAAATTTCCGCTACACTGTTACACCAAAAATGCCAAACTTTTAACCCAACGAGAAATGAATCAATTGCCTTAAAGCACATACGGAAAGATAAGTCGATCGTTATTACGAGAGCTGGCATAGGTATCTCACCGTTATTATCAATACTACTGACTACGATGGAAAAGCTAAGTAATATTCCCAAGTTTCTTCCTATGAAAAAATTAAAGAAACACAAATGTGTCCCGCCTTAAACGAAGTTAAAGTAGAAATGAGTAAGCTTTTATAATCGACAAAGCTGAAACTAAGATTCACGTTATGATTTAATTTATTACCTAAATGTAACAATCCGTGTAGACTTTGCGGTCTTCTAAAATAACACAAGAATAATATACTAATAAGACCATTGGTTAATTTAACAAATACACCGACATACGATCTGGCAAAACACATATCTAGAATTCTGAAACTCTATGAAAAGCTTGTAATACATAGTATAAAAAATTCATATGAAAGAAATTATAGATAAAGGTATAAAGCTAACCTTGATTATAAGCTTGTGCTGAAGCCCATGCAAACGCCGTAAAAATACCTTCAGCAATTCCATGCCTCATTAAAACGTTGCTTTTCATATTGTCTGGAAGACTGGAATCATTGATTGCATTTCGTACACATTCTGAACGATTTAGGTCAAGAGCTCCAAGTAGACCAAACTCACAAGGGTCACCTTCCCAGAATGGTGTACGAGACCAATAACCTAAAATTTTGTAACAAAGAATAAGAATGATTAGGAACGAATGCGTAGGAGAATGTATAGTGACGAAGATCATTAACAGGATTACCTGTTATGATAATTAGTTAATCAGTTTTATGGGTAATTGGGTATAATATTAAATAACTTATCGCTAAGATATCTGGCTAATGTGTTAAACTAATTAGTAGAAAAAATGAGTTTCCAGTTACCTAAACACTGTCGTTATAACTTATTGGTGGTTACTGAAAAGAGCGTAAACAAGATACAGATGTTTGTTCAATAACCAGACACTAAATCGCAGGCTTAAATATCAATCCACCTACCTTGGTTTGTGAAACCGAGAGTATAAATAGTCACTACAATTAAAGTGAGACTCGAAGCTAAGTGCACGAATTTGTGTCTGGTAAATTGGAAGCAGGAAAATAAAGATTTTCATATTCATCTACGACTAACAATTGGAGCACAACAAGACGATCGTAAACAATAGCCCTAACTATGAATGATAAACCAAATGATAAATATCACCTGCAATAGATCGAGCAAATTCAGTAAAATCAATCGTTCTTGCCAACGGCAAGCAATTGAAATTATAGCATTCAACGAGTTGTAAATCAAACGCTTCTGGGCGATAATTGCATACAATAGGCCTTTCTGGAAAACAAATCGGGTCGTTCAAGTTGAAAAGCTAAATTTTTTGAGAAAAAGGACGAAAATAGTTAGTGATTTATGTGAAGACTTATGTCATGCAACACAAAAATAAGAAAGTGCTAATGAGCATACATTAATACTTATTATATTCAAATATAAAGTTCATCCGAAAAATAATGTTCCTTAGAAATACAAACTATTTAATGAATCTAGGTTGTACAATTGTATTCTCATACACAAAAAATAACCGATTAGCCATCACTCAAAAAAACACTTCATAACACATACGTAGATCAGTGAGAAGTGCATGTTACACGCTACATGATGTTACGGAATATGCAATAAAAATAGATAACTAAGGTAAAAGGTAGACAGATGAGAATACTTCTAAAATTATGCAGCAACATGATAATTTATTTGCATCAGACCTATCACCGTAGTATCTCCGTTACTTAATGTAGTGAAATTAAACTACAGTAAGCGTTTATAGTTATAAATAATGAAAATTCCGTCCTTACTTACAACTCATATACACAGAGACATTAAGTGACTGTATTAACATAATACTCAGTGTTGGTGGGAGTAGGCAAAAGTAGTAATACATTTAAAGTCCGTTTCCCACAGAGAGATATTTTGAACGAAGTAAAGGCACTGCATAAATATGTCTGCAGTTGTTAAAAAGTGCGCATTCGAGGAGATAAAAGATATCATAAAGAATTGCAATATCGCACAAACAGAGAATTATGTACTTGGTATCTTGGGAAGACAAGTGCTATCTAAAGATGGGCTAATTAACAACATACACAATCTCTGTTCTTAATTTCCACCTGTTATCTACTTAAATGTCTAGATGGACAAAAATAATAATGTTCCTAAAAGTGATTGTTCTTCTAAAAACAGCAAGATCAGTGTACTTATGAGCATTATAAGAATATCGGTGGAATTACAAATATCAACTGTTAAGTAGAGAGTTATCTAGATGATTGCATACCACGAACGTGATTTGAAACGTTGAGTTGTTTTAAGAAAGTTCATATGAAGGTATTGCTTGCAAGATACTGAAACCGATAATCTAAATTAGTTGTGGCCAAGTGGTAACGACTGATAAATCCTAATAATTGATGCAGCCTCCCCCCCCCCCAATAAACGATAGAACAACTGGTTAGCGAATTTGAGTCATTTTACGTGACAATATAATGAACTTACATACAGAATATTTTATACAAAATAGACAAACAAAATCCATTTAAATCATCAATAATTGTTATATATTTATTTTGTAGATCACTCGTGAACCTGGGAAATTAGTGATAGACAATTAGGCTTACTCATTGCCCACTACATTACGAACGTTTAAAATTTCTGCCCACTTACCTTACTATATAATTGTTAAGATTACATACATCATCATCATCATCATCAGCAACGTAGAACCGGGCACAAACGCCTGTAGGTTCAAGTTGCCATACCACAATAGCACTACAAGAATATTGAGGTAACGTATAAACAGAATACAAGAGAGAAGAGTAAGTAAAGATGTCCAGAAAATAATAATAGAATTCAAGATCTAGATGAGGTTAAAGAGTAAATACACTTGCGCCACTGTGACCGGTTCTGAGCCATATCACCTAGTGTCTCCAGCCATTTGTTGCGATCATCACGCGGACCCCAACCAGGTAGTTTACATCTACCAACATGGCTTAGGCCAGTAGTCAAGGACTTCATGGACTGATGCCATGTTTTGGTTTGGCCGCCCCTAACCTTCTTCCATCCTACTTCAGCCATAGCTAACATGGCGCGACGGGGTAGACGGTGGTCGGGCATGCGCAATACATGTCCCAACCATCTCAGTCGATGAAGGTTAATGACCTCTTCGACTGATTTACCGTGTTTCGCAAGAACCTTTTGTCTAACCTCACTATTACTAGTCCGGATATTCCATGGTATACGAGCGATGTTCCGAAGATTCCTATGGTCAAATATCTGGAGACGACGTATATCTTGAGTTTTCATGGCCCACGTTTCGCAGCCATATGTTAAGATGGCGCGGATTGCTGCGCAGTACACCCGGCCTTTCGTTGAGACACGGATATCTCGTCTGCGCCACAAGTGCCGTAGATTGGCAAATGCCAATCGAGCTTTCTGGATCCGCGCTGAGATTTCATCAGACACCGACCCACCAGGGGTAATGAGACTTCCGAGATAAGTGAAGCGATCAACGCATTCAATTACTTCACTCCCTATAAATAATTTGGGGGAAGAAGCAGACCAGTCCTGGAGTAACATTTTGCATTTGGGAGGGGAGAAGTGCATCCCAAATATGCCTGCATTGTTACTCAACGTGTTCAAGAGACCTTGAATGCTGTGTGCATCTTCACCAAATATGACTATATCATCTGCATATTCTAAGTCGATAAGAGAGCCTCCTGGAAAGAGACTAATCCCAGAGGACTTAAAAGAAGTGAGAGAGATATCTAACAGTACGTCTATGATGAAATTAAATAAAAATGGGGATAAGGGGCAACCCTGACGGACTCCACTTGAGGATGAAGTTTCTCGTGACAATTCGCCATATGCTCTGACTCGACCAGTGGTGACCGAGTAGAGAGCCTTTATAAGGTTAATGTACTTTTGAGGTACGCCTTTTAATGACAAACATTGCCACAAGACTTCACGGTCAACAGAGTCGAACATACATGCATATCAACTACTCCAAGATTCTATGTTTGGTACTTTGGGAACAATTTACAGGGATCTAATAGTAACACACTGATTAGCTATACATGCGAACCAAGCTACTGAATGGGCACCGGATAAGATGGCTTGAGACTGTGAAATAAAAAAACACTAGTGGTTTGAAACGAACTGGCGTATATACATCTAGATGTTATTCAACTTTAGGTATTGGGCAAATAATTACAGCTGAATTTATTATTCTTCACTTTTATGTGATAGTTTTGACACCTGTCATCATTCGCCATACAATACTAACAAGTTTGCGCACTTCAGTCAAAGTACTGCTTTATTAAACCAGCCACAAAGAGTCTAAACGTTAGTCTCTAGTCAAAAACAGTGTCTGACATATAGATGTGAAGATAAGTTGTCTAGCACACTAAAACATCTATCACCCAAAACGCTGTAGTATTTCAATTAAAACTATTTAAAAATACTTTTCAACAATAAAGTCATATTTACTTACAGGCTTTAAAGGAAATGGCCCTCTCAACTGCCAAGCTAATTCAGACCGTATTCGATAATGTACACAGCTTTCAGAGTCGAAAATCGTCTCATTTACTGATTCATAAATATCTTCATTTACTTTTTCTGTATATTCAAATACTTTATTATCAACCATTCGTTTTAAAAACATTTCTATGGTAGCACGCTCATCAATCTGCGTTGATAATTCATCAGTCAATGATTCTGTTCCAGTGGATAAAAATGCCCGACATACTGTTTCCATAATCGTTGATATCTTTTTACGCCGACAATCTGCACGTGAATTAAATCCATTAACACTTTGATCAAGCATGTTAACTGGGATACTGTTGACTGACTTTAACTCTTCAGAAAAGAGATAGTTCAAATAATTTGACAAAATTGGATTGCTGTCATATGATTCGGACATCCATGGTATGAGTTTTGTACGAGTTACAAATTGGGAAAATTCTAACATTTCAGGATGTTGTAGAGGAATATCAATGGAATGAAACCACATATTATCCTCAAGATAATACAATTCTTGAAGTTTATCAAATAATGTGGGTATAGTTTTTAGGTGTTCACCATGACGAAACCTATTAGAGATGCAAAATGAGATGATGAGCCAATATTTCAACTGATACTGACTGTAAGAAATTAATCTGAATGAGCAACAAACGAAAGTAGTTCCCTGTTTACAAATGTATATATAGGAAGGCTAGAAACAAAATAATGTACAAAGTATTAACAGTCTAATGCGTTACATAAGTCTGACGTAAACCACAGCCAGTCGCAAGGTACTAAAAAAAATTATAGAGTTTAATAATTCTGAATAGAAAGCTATGTGTATTTCAGATTTTTCGGACTGTTGCAATCAGGTAGAATATAAGTTCTTATATCAATTGACATTTAAAACAACGATCTTGGTCAAAATGGCTAAGCAGATGTTAAACAAAATGACGATCTGAAAAGCTACTTGCAAAAGAGTAAACACTGACAGCGTTACAGCTGGAAAATTCTGCTACCGCTAGAGTTTGATAACATTATATATATATAGGTATATAGATTTTGGAACCTACGTTTAATTGACAGACAGATATGTGACTTTATTAACAACAAAGACCAAATGAATGATAACGTACTTAGTACTTATGCATTCCTACAGATTTGGCTCGTCACATGGCTACATTTCTGTCATACGTTATTTCTACAAAAACAGTCACAAGATAAAAAAGATAATTTCCTCTGGTCTACCTCCGCTATTTGTTAAAAATAAGTCACATAGGAATCAAATCTAAATTTTTATTTAAACATTTATATTATCAAATTAATATATGAACACTCGAAATTCGAGGTCATGAATTGTTGAGTTTCTCGATCATAAGGATAAATACAATTAGTTGGACCAAATATCATTAATATATCAACAGTATTTAACACAAGAGTTGTAGATGGCACAACGGATAGGATTGTAAGCTAGAAAGGATTTACCAGTGTATTGATTAAGATTTGCAGAGGTAAGGACAAGATTTGGTAGCAGTATTAAGAAATCCGTAAAGTTGCTAACTGGTATGTCATCTGATAAAGTGGAATCATCCTATTATACAAGCTTTAGTTTCCTATTTTTGTTTCATCGAGACAATACAATATTGTTAGTGGATAGGAGATCGATATTTCAAAACCTCACAAAATAACCAACATACAAACATCTAGCTTACTACCTTCCTCTGAAACCGGTGCTATAAAAAGGCTGGGACAGAACTTATGTATTTGAAAATATACACTTATCAGTTTAGAATATTCCTGCGAACGTTAATTTTTAAACAGTTAGTTCCGCACTACTCTATTTTATGCCTTTATTTATTGGTATCGCGTAGTTTTTCGGGTAACGTTCACATAATTGTGTTATTCTATCTATTTTACAGTTGAAATTGTCCAATTATTGACCTCCATGTTATCTATTTAAAAATCTATCACCGTGCATTTTCAGATGCTCCTAAAATATTCACTATTTAGCACAAATATTAAGCTGCTTTGAAAATTTCTAGGAATTTTCCATATTATTAATTTCCATTTAGTTCTTCATAGACATAATATATAGTATGGTGATTTTAAATAATACTAGTTTCTAGGTTGTAAAATAGCTGAAGAGAAACTGTGACGTGGATGAACACGCTTTATTCTGCTACGTTCGTTGTTCATTAATTACCCAAATCTACAAAATTGTTCTTCGGTATATTATCTAGTACATGTGTATATATATTTAAATATTGACTGTGGCTAGTTATGGAGTTGGCTTGGCATCCAGGTTGTGTAGTGTCACAGAATATATGCATGTAAAAATTGCATTTACTGGTAGATTGTACAATTAGGTTCAGAATATCCTTAAATCCATCTAAGAATTAAACTGAAGGTATTATAAGTTCTAGTGAAACTTTTATTAAGGCTGATTCAATTAAATGAGTAATGTAAATTGGCAGCGCAAAATGATATCACAATCCCATTATCAATGGTGGAGTTAGTTAAAAAAGTAAACAAGTACCTTAATTTCTTTGTTCTGTTATCTGTAGATCCCCACTGACCAACAACATCCACTCGTCTACTAGGTAAACTTTCAGCCGGCGCCTCATCATAAAAGGGCAGTGAATGAAATGGCGGTGGGTTGGCTCTTTTAGATCTTAGCCTGTCACGAAACGGCTGCCTGAACAGAACTGTAGATGATGAAATATGTCGTGTAATGCAATAAAACTTTGCTACTTTGCATACCAGTCGCAATGGCATCTAGGCGAAGAATAACCGCAACTAAAAAGTTTGAAAATATTAATATATAACAGAAAATACAGGAACAAACTAACAGTAGGATTCTATCAGAACACTTCTGTAACTGTGTTAAAAAAAGACTTAAAAATGAAGCACAACACACTAGACGCTGCAACAGCATCAAATAATGTATTCGCAGGAACAGTGAAGCCGAATTTATAATTTCACCACTTATACCAGTGAGTTTGACTCGACTGACGAGTTTGTAAGTCGTTTATACTGACTACTACTACAGTATCCAATCGTCCACCAGCCTCTTTTGCAAGCATCCGAGACTCTGAAATATAACTAATTTGACTCTACAGTTACCAAAAACTAACATGAAGTGATATTGTAGAAAAAGGACATGCAGTCGTATAAATAATCAAAGAATTATGAATTCAACAGTCCAGCACCGTCTGCAGACCTCAGCAGACTACAGCTACTTTAGATATAGACTAAATACTACAAATTTTTTTTACTAAACTATCAAGATAACCTGCGTCTACCTATGCTATCTGGTGACAATGCATTAACGTTACGACGGGCTATGAAACTTGGATACAAATATATATAGCCTTTATTTTCAAACAAAAGCCTAAAACAGATTAAACATAGCCTTACAAGCCTAATTTTATCAGCAATATTATAATGATTCTTATTTTCAAAACAAGCAAATAGTAATAGCTGCATCAATACCCCTTAGTAAGTCTGAATTAAGCTAATTATAGTTGTGACCATATTTTTTTTCTGTTACTATTAATACGAAGCTATACCAACAGGAATAACGTGGTCTAACATGTTATCAAGTATTTACAGAACACTACTCGGAGTAACGCACTTTTTTAAATATGCACTCAGTTAGTCACATTCCAATATCTTTGTGACGATCTTGTATACACCTGAAGTGCACCTGATATATGACCAAGTTACGTTTGCGGTATTACCAGAGCAACTTCTAACGATTGAACCCACTCTTACGAATGAGAATAAATCAGAAGGCACGAAGGGTGGAAAAGAACTTATATTTGGTTGTGAATAGAGCGGCAATGGAATAGCAACGTCTAGGCTGGCAAACTAGAGAGAGAGTTGGTTCCCATGATGCAGCGTGACGTGATCTGGTGGTGATGCGTGACCTAGCGGCTTCAACTAGTAGTGTCCGTTAAAACAAACATGGTCAGCATCAATGTCGAGGACCTATATAATTATTTATTTTGGAGATTATGTACCGCTCCACACCAAATGATTCTTCCCACTAAGGTTTTGGCATTTCTGTAAAGGTTTTTGATTTCGGTGGGGTAAAACGGTTAAATTTGCCTGGAGTCCCGGTGATTTATTATTAAATTAATTTATTATTATTGCTGTTTCATTTGTGTTAGTAATTTACCCTTTTTGGACAGTGGATGCTATCAATGTTAGTGGTAATTTGATAATGTGCAGTAGATTGCTTGATCACTAAGAACACATCAATGGCTTGGGAATGAGAATTAACAAAACGTGATCACAAGGCAAAATAGCGGAAGTAAAATGAAGCAAATAGCTTAAAAATGACATTAGGGGTTTGGCTTGCAGGCAAGTATAACAGTGAATAAAATGATGGTATCAGCTTTGGGTTTGTGAAGTGCAGGTGAATCTTTAGATGTGGGTGAAACTCATTAGGCTTAATTAATATTTAGGTCGACGGATAGTAATCGAACTAGGGTGACTTGGACGTTAAACCCATTTGTAAAGTGCTCCACTGATAATACGTTCAGCGTGGAGCATCTTACCGGTGAACAAATGCAAAAGCACACTTACTAAGTAAAGAGATTTGACAGAAGCGCTATTTTCAGGATGTGGTTTTTAGTAGGTGCCAAAAATAGTAATGAGTAGTCTTAAAGTAGAGTTTCTCAATGTTTTAGAGAGAAGCTTGAAAACAGTGTAGGGCCTGTTTACTCTAGAATTCCTACAAAAAAACTATGGGAAGTACAAAGGCTTGAGCGCAAGCCTCCGATTGTAGCAGAGTGGTACTGAGAAGTGGAAGTCGTGTAACGACTTCACACCATTAGCATTTAATAGCTACTTGTGCTTTGTGAAAAGTAACTACTGAATGTTCAACCATATATTCCATCCAAGTTGTTCTGGACAGTTGGGATATCGGAGAGAACTTGTTTTCTTCCTTCATACCCCTCAAACTTTGCGATCGTCTGCGTATTTAGGTGTTCGGGATTAATAATCTCCGGAAATACAATCGTTAATTAAATCATTACATTAATTTTAACTTAATGTAAGTCCTACTCCTGATAACATAAATTGTATTGGTAAAATGTTGATGAATTAACTTGATGACTAATCACTGTAAATTAATTGATCTTGAAAACAGATGCATTTATGTAAACGTTGTTCACCAGTCTTATCTCTGTTTTGCTTCACAGTACAAATCTCTCCTATAAATCTAGTCTTTTGGAATAGCTGGGGGCGAGGAAGAACAAGTTGTGGTATCCGACAGAAGTACTCGTGTCTGAGGTAGCGTTCGCAGTTAATCGTATCGAGAATTGGAGTGATCAGACATATAATCCGCCTACCCTAGAGAACGTAACGCGTACCGTATTAAGCCCATAAGAACTCACGCGTATTTTGCCTCATCTGACTGGAAAGACAACAGTTGGTGTCATAACATTAGGGATTAGGAACTTCATGGTAAAATGTTAGTTACTTTCAAATAATACGAAGTGGAATGGATGAAGCATGAAGTCATGTAATATTCTGTTACTTGTTCGGACCAAACAGGTGGAACTCTGACTGTTGAAGATCTTCCACTTGGGTACTTACTTAATTAGTTATTCGGGAATCCACAAATATTGATGGGTTTCAGCTTCCAAGGAAGGAATCGATGATCATTCGGGTCAAATGCTTCGGACAAATTTAGGATAGTTCTGTTAATAAGGTAGATAACCTATAGTTCCGGGGTTAGACAGTTTAATAAAGTGAATAGCTTAGTACCGTCTGATGCAGCTGGAAAAACCACTTTCCGATATCGATAGACAAGAATTGTCAAGAAGGTGGTTTTTAATTAGATGAGGATATGACGACACCTCCATTACAGATATTAGGTAGTCTCACTGGGAACGAAGAGGGTAGCTAGGGTAAACTAATCTGGCATGCACATCGCTTGATGGGCTGAGGGTAGATTCTTTCTTCGCCAGAAGAGATAAGATTCTTTTCTGAGAGTTTTGCGTGTAAAAATCCCTTGAATTATACACTTTCTATTGCAATTCGTCGCTTTACCTTTAAGAGTGAATTTATTCTTCATGATCCATTTGGCTGTGCATTCCGTTGATTTTGTGACTTAAATGAGAGAGTTACCATCTCTTTATGTTCTGGTTTTTGTTTCATCTTACATTTTACCGAATTTCTATGATCCTTATGAACTGTATCTAATTTGTTTTACTTAGTGCTTTGGTTATAGCGGCTGCTAAATTGGTTCATTTTCCTTTTAATTGTGTCGCATGAACTGACAGAATTTGTACATTTCCTGAATGTGAGCTTTTGCGCCTAGGTATATCCCTAGTCAAGCTAAGTTGCTGCAAGCTAGAGCACAGTTCTAGAAGTTGAAAAACTGCATTGTACAAATAAATTTCCCACTGATATTTCTACGGATTTAAACATTTTTTGGGGAGGTAAAGCGTGATCTATTCGGAGAAGGCAGGATAATATTCTCGTTTATTTATTAAATCAATTAGTTACTTAAATATGAGGAACAAATGTGGATGAAACTAGACTCTGCTGCTCAACATCGGAAAACTAATATGAATCAAGTTAATAGCCTCAGGGTAATATGCTCAAGTTGGGCCGATTAATCACACATTCGTATGACGGCTTCATTATTAGTAATCCGCAAGCTGTTGTATTACATCGTCCAGGGTTTACATCTATCAGTGGACTCAATGTGACCCTGTGACTATACAAGTGTTTGTTTAATATTTATTGCTTAAACTAAAACTAGCCGAGTCCTGCAGTCTCAGTAGCCAAGATGAGGCAAACCTTGTGGCGAGATGAAATTCAAAACTTTTGGACTCTGTAAAATATTGTAAATACTGTGTGTGCCATAAAATTTTACGGACATACGTGTGTGTTTGACTCTCGTTAGAAGTTGTTTGAATGCCTTGCTGATGGTAATTGCTTGCACCTGCATGTACTTTGGCTATCAGTTTCTGCGACTCGCCTTTGTTCATCTGTACTCCAACTCCGATCTTGAAAAGCATAATTGTCTGCTCGACTATCTTGTCTTCAACCACTTACAGCCATTGTTATCTCGCTGTCCGGTCACTGTGAGCAATTTTAGTCTAACTCTATATGGTAAAGAAACGAATTTCTGTTTTGCAAAATAAACATACCATAAAATTTCCATTAACTCTGTGTACTCATTTTGGCTATTATATATATATACGTTTTCCTTACGTATACTATCTAACTCCATTTGTCTCGACCATTACAACTTTCTCAACCATCATTGTCTGTTTTCTCTTGGGGCCTCTGTTTATATGTCCTTATTCTGTTTGTACTCATTTTCGTTCTGTCACGGCTAGTTGGTCTACATTCTTTTTAGTAGTACAAGCTTAACCCTAGTGGCCTACAAATGCAACAAACTGAATGTATTTCTGAATTTCTGACATAGCGTCAGGTAGTTAAATCTTTAGCTCTTTGGTTTCACTGTCTTAAAATCTCCCTCATTTTCCCTTACATATTACTCAACAAGTTGGCATTCTTCGTCTGCAACAAAATTTAATTTAAAGAAGATCTCCCTTATGAGCTACGTAACCATATATCCAGAATTACTCTCAGCACCACTGAAACCACTCTTAGAGCTAGCTTCATCTAGATTAAATTTTCCCATATATGGAACAGGCTCTTAGTAGACAACAGAACCTCAAAATTCCGTCCATGTTTCGTCAACTTACTTTACAAATTTCACAGTTCTACTAACCTAGTTATCTTATGTCTTACAACAGTGAACCGTAGTCACGCTCTAGACGTTATATCCCCTTAACGTATAGATTATTCATACCTTCTGTAGAAGGTAAACTCGCTTTTTTCTTCCGCTTGTTTCTCCTATATGTCTGTAGATACAGTGGTAAGTTGACGATTATGAGTTATTCAACTCTTGTATTGCTGAATGATTATCTATTTACCTACCACCATAGCTGTTTTTCACTTTTCAACTGTCATACCAGACATTCTACAGTCGGTACGTACGATTTTGTTGCCAGCTGCAAATTTGAATCTCATACTCTCCCCAACATGCCTTATTTGTTCCAATCCTCGTCGTTTGTGGATGTCACCCCTACCAAACTGTTCTGTTATACACATCTGTTGTTGTAATTTTAGACTTTACGCTGAACCTCTTACAAAATTGAGCACGTGTTTGTCACAGCATTAAAACTTTGTCTGTCGAAATTCGTTCGGCTTATCTTGTTCAACAGGTCATACAACATCCAAGTTGGCGTGCTGTCTGAGACCAACATACAGCACCTTTAGCCGTGTCCCATACTACTTATGAAAGGCAATGGCTTATGGCAACCATACTCAGAGAGTGCGACCATCCTCTTATATTATGAACAGAATCACACAAAGTAGTAAATTACTAAACTAAGGGTGTGTGATTAATCAGACATTCTGGTTGAACTTGAAGAGATGACCAAATATATGTATGTGTAATTACTTTGACAAAGTCTGTTTTAAATAAGATAAATCGCACAACCTTATCGTAGCGGCACCAGCCATGAAACCCTGGTTATGTCTCGTGAATCTGTTTTTTATTTGTTTAGTGGCCCAAAGTCAGGTAAGCCATCATATTTTGATAGGTTACGTCGTCTATGGCAATCATCACGGGAGGACGTTATTTCAGAGCCACTCATTGAGTAAATAAATATGCTCCTTTTCTAAGCACAACTCCCAAGAGAATTAGAGTATTCTGTGCTTGCTTAGAGTGATTTATCTGAGGCCAAGTACTTTACCACGTAGAAACTTATATATCACTAACGTCAGAACAACAAGGATTGCTTATTGGTTGTTCTTGTTACACGAATCGCTTAGTTGCGGGATCGACAGGGTGGAAACGAACAAAGTTGAACTGCCTGTTGATGTGACAAAGCCCTAGTAAAATTTCTTGTTTCGGACTTGTGAATAATTTTTTCTAAATTTTGCATAGTAGTAGCAGAGTAAGCTTATAATAAGGTTTTTATGCTGTCGACCACAGCGTTAAAGAGAGCGGTACTCCATTTGAAAAGAAACCTAAAAACTAAAGATTACTAAAATATAAATCTATCTTCCGTGTAAGAGAAAAATCGAATTGGTTGAGTAATTTACATTTTGAACGATATGACATGTAGTAACATATCCTATCCTTCCACTCCATCAAGGAACAATCATCTCGGAGGCTATCGTAAAATATATTTAGAATACATTATCGAAATGATCGAAGTTGTGATTCGTCTTTTCCCATCTAGTGGCGAACAAAAAAATCCTTTTACAACATCGCCCACCTTAGTGAATACTTTCAAAAAGAAACTAAATCACCAATGGAAAACACACTACAATTTAAACGCAGATCTATCAACAACAGCCCTTACTACTAAAGAATATTTTTAGTTATATTATACTTCATAATATAATTATTCACATTTCTAATAACAGCTGCTGTTTATCATATGTGTGATCCGCTGTCATCTGTATTATATGTATTTGTTTATTCATTGTGATTGAAATCTGTTTAAAGAACCAACTGCTGGCCCAGCCGCTGTCTTTGAGGCTAGTAGTAGTTATCGTATTCTTATCGGCTTTGTTGTTCCAAGTATTATTAAAGTCACTTCAGAGGAACAGATATACAATTTTCGACCGGTAAATGTATACTTCATATTGTAAGACTGATAATTATTAAAGGACTAAAACTGACTTTTAGAGCCCAACGATAAATTTGCATTTTTAAATCTATAAGTGTATCATAATTAACCTGTTCTTTTGTCCAGAATCCAGGGCTACTAAATAGTTGCCAGTGCTATATACATATATCATTATGGTGTCTATAAAAGTGACAGGTATTTTTGTTTATGTTGATATATAAGTTTATTTACTCGTAGGTAGGCATATTTGCGTAGACGTTGTGGTATTTATATACAATTGTTTATAAATAAATTACCTAATCCAATCATCCGAAGTTTCGACTGACAGTATTTTTTGTTTTACCATGAGTAGAGTTTGAATAGCGCTACTCGTCTTGTGCGAAACAGATTGCTTCTCGTGAAATCAGAAACATCCTAGTCGTTAAAGTTTGTTTCATTTGGGTCAAAACTTTGAACTCTTATGGATGGATAGTGTTACGTCATGTCAGTTGGCCAATTATTGACACAATACTGACCTAGCCAATACGGTGACTGGCGAAAATAAAGCTGATTAACCGATACTTGTAAGACCGTCTCAATCTTTGTAGTCCCAAACAGGGTAGAAAGCACATAAATTGATACGTTAATGAGCTAAAATTAGTCTACTTCTCAGACATTTTTTATATACATGTAAAACCTAAGAAGAACAAGCAGACTGGAAAAAAAGTTTAGTTCATGTGCAACCGAAGTAAGTATAATAATCTTCTGAGAAACTATACCTTCAAGTTAGTCATTCTTCTTTACCGCGCAATTCATCGGACAGATAATATAATTGGAGAAAACCGAGTTGATACTGTAACACGAGTTGATGCCAATGAGATTGGTATTGACTGGTTTTACAAATTTATGCAAAGCTATTACTTTATAATTATCCAAACCTTGGTAAACTTTATTTTTTTAGATTTTGAATATGAAGCTGCATTAATATTGGTTTCTTTGACATAGATAAAAACTGTAAAGCTGAAGAGTTAATGTCTGGTAGTCACTTGCACACATATTGTTTATCAGTGTCCTTTAATTTTGTATCATGCTTGCTACTTACGAATCCTTTCGAAAGTACCGTTAATCCGTTAGTCAATGAAAATGTCTAGTTTGTAACGTTCACCTTACGCTAAATCGTACTTGGCTATTAGTAAATAGAATAGTTTACTGGTCTTAATAGAAAAAGTGGCCAGTAGTATGGCCTTTATATCGGACGTAAATTTCATTGTTTTCGTCGCACTATTTTTTTATCCGACTAGTCTAGAGCTATGTGATATTTCGATAAATGGTAATTATTTTATTTAAATGGAATTTATTTGAAAGACAAGTCACTTAACTAGATGTAAGCTAATTACGTCTAAAAACGTGTTTATTATTTAAACCTATACATCTAGTGTTTCCTGATGAGTAATTTGTGACTTGAATTGTGATATTGCGTATTTCCATGAGACTTTATCAAATAAATGAATTAAATATTCGTACTAATTTGGACTTACTAAATGTATTCTTTCTAACTTAAAGCATTTATGTGTGTCATGAAAAGTCAAAATAACCATGGATTCTAGTCAAGAAAACGCATTGCCACTTGGTAACTTTAAGTCGGATGTGACTATAAATCCGACTAAAACTCCATTATATGTTACACAAGAAGCTCTTAGCATGTTAGAAGCCTATCTGAACATAAGTTACCTCAACAGACATAAGGCTTCCAAATCCAATAGTGTTTTTCTGACCCATACCAATAAGCTTTCTGATTTAACAACTGGAGAATCATACGTTCGGCACGATAATTTTCATACAAATTCCATGAAGGAGCATATAGTGAAGAGTGAATTGTTAGATGATGATCAAGGAAAAGTAAGGAAATACAAAATAATGCTTTTACCGTCATGTCAGATTTGCACGTATACTATCCACTTAAAGAGAATAGTGTCTATAGACGACAGAAAACGTTTCAGTTTGTCTCATGTTAATAATAATATAACGTATCTTAATGACGGTAAGTTCACATTTATTTTTAACTCTTAGTAATGTTATTGCACGCTTTCTGTTTTTTGATTCATTTAAGTATTTGATATTTATTATGAACACGCTGATCTCAAGTTCTGCCACGTTTGTGGACAGTTAACAGAGTAAGGTGTGTTAGTTTTGTAGCAGAGCTTCTTAAACGTCCTATAAACGCCGTTGTATCTGTTAGTCAACTGTGGGAAACATCTCACTGTTACCACAGGAATATAGTTGATAGTATGACTTTATTCCTGGATGAGATTAGACTTTCTGCGCCTGATTTTATTACCATTCAGTCGGCCATGTTAACATTGTAATATTCTTAAGAAAAAAAACAACTTTCCAACCCTTAGTAGCTAAACTAAGTCATAACGACAGGCAAACCCATTCATAACGTCAATGCAACAGCTATAGTTAGGTTTCAACATTTATTTAAAGTTTAAGGCAGATATTACAAGTCTTTAAGCGTGTGTTTCGTTCTTGTCAACAGATGGAGTTACAGATACTCCTACCGGTTAGCGTCAGCATGAATGAAGCCATTTTCTTATGCACTTTGTTGTCTGCTGTCTCTTCCTCAAAACCATCAAGTATTGATTGTCAAAAAGGCAAACATATACATTCAAGTATATTATCATTAGTTTACGTATACTATCAGTCTTTAAGCAAGGCTAGAAAACAATAGATCATTATTGATTAATAATTATGGATACAAAATAACCAGAAATACATAAGTTTTGCAATAAATGTGAACAGTAGTAACTGTAACGGTGGCAATGTAATTTGCTATTCCTGAAAATGTAGCCTTTGATTAGATCTTTCTTTGAAGCCATTCGTTACACAGAAATTCACGTCTAAAACGAATGTTCTAGTTTACAATTACAAAAGGTCATAAACTATTACTGTATCATCACACCACAGTATCCATATTTCAGACTTCTCCATAAACCAACTGTGAAACTGTCTGTATCCGTTTTAATAGAGAAGGATGGAATCACAAAAAATACTCGTCATATATGACCCTTTGTTCTTTCTTTCCTATGTTCATATAAGAGTGGAGATTTAAGTCCTACATAAATGCAATCTAAAAGGACCAGCAGTTAAGGTGATATGGCACTCATCTATTTTGTTATATTAGGTTATTTAAAGACTATTTAGCCGAAGCTATAATTGACATAAAGTCTCATTTTTATAAAGATCAGTTTATTTCACAGGAATGGGTTATTTAGTCAAGGTCGGCTGCTCAGATTTCCATTTATGGAGTTGCATGTTTTACACGATTACAGAATATTTTATAGATGACTTTTGCAACAATAAGTAAAAGCGTGTTTACTGTAGACCTAGGCATTTTTTACAGAAGGATATAAATGCAGTATGTAATATATGTATACAAACTATAAAGATACTCAGGCTCACATTAGGTAAAAAAAACTGATGAGTAAGTAACTAATTAATAACCTGATTCATTTCGCTGAATGTTACTGCTACTAACTATTTTGAATCATAAATCAAATAAGTTATGCTGTACATGGCATACATGACATACCATAGGAATTTTATTGGTAATGAATTCATAAACTATTGTCCAATAAGTTGACTTTGAACACTAAATCTCACCGAAGACGAATGTAATCTGAAACGACTAGACTTGTGACATATGCATCTTTTAAAAAGTATTGAAACCATCTGTAAAAATTGTTAGGACATATTATCTCATGTTTTCTACCGATTTCTTTATTGTTTGTAGCTCGTCTGTCAAATATTGAATTGATTTCCACAAAAATACTTCAGCAATTGAATGAATCATTTCCAGAGACAACCAAAATAAGTGAAATACATCCATATTTTGATAATGTTGATGGTCTTGATACCAAATTTTTACAATCTGGCTTACTATGTAATTTACAGGACACAGAACCTCCCAATTCACCAGTGTTCGAAATGTCATCTCAAACGTCTATAACAAAAGATAATTTCTCGTCTTCTAAAAAATTTGCATTAAGAGATGTTTCTTCTTCAATTATGCGCTATCATAGTGAAAGCTGTGGAAGTACGCAAAAAACTGATGTTACGCCTAAAATGGAGAAATGGTCAATATTCGGAGTTAACTGTTATCATAATCAATATACTCGACGCTCCAGTGTCAGATCAGCACCCGAGGACATGCACTATTGTATTCGTGCGAAACCTAAACGATGTGCTTTTAAAAAGTGGTTTAAATTTCGACTTCCTAAGAGTAATTTCAGCTCAAAATCTCATGTCGAAAATAAATTATATTTAGTCGAAGGCGATAAATCTAACTCAAAGCATATTTTCAAAGAAAATATATCAGTATTGGAAAACAGAGATTACAATAACTGTGATGGTGATAATGGTACTTACTTTACAACAGAACCTGGCAGAAAATTAAGTACAGATGAGATAAACAAACCATTTGGGAGGATTCATCATCCCCCATTCATTAACGTATGTGCTCAGTTATTTCCACGATTGTTTCGTCAGAGTGAGCCTTCGTCTAGTAGTTATATATCAAGCGGATTTTTCCCAAGAATGCAAAAGCTATCCGCAAGTACTATTCGTCGTGTGAAGCGAACCAAACAAAATGCTAGGAAGTTTGGTAAAATTTGTACTCAATGTTCTAAAGAAGAACAAGAAAAGGTAGTTGTTGTCATTTAAAACGATGGGTTGCATTTTCCAAATATCAAAATGTTTCTTGAATTATTCGTTTTTAAATGTTGTTGTATCTAGCTATCTATCTTTAAGTAATTATTATGGTTAGGTTAGCTGCTTCTTATGTATATCCTGCTATTACCTGTCTCAACAAATAACTTTAGCTAGCGTAGAAATGAGTCGAATATAGTCTGCTGATAGCTAGGCCGAAATTCTTCACTAGTCCATGAAGCCATAAATTGATGGATAGAGTAGAGTGAGTATTTATAATTTTACTTCACTAGTTATTTTTATGTTTCAATCGATGCATTTTTTCAACTATTATCGTTGAAATTATTTCAACTTACTCTCCATCAAGTTAAATTTTCTTTATGGTTATACAGACCGTTGCAAATTGGGGAAATTCACATTTGTGCTGTATTCTGTTCTGTCGATGACTGATAGTGTTCAAATTATCTTACTAATTATATTGGATATGTGATAGGAATTAGTTTGGTGTATTAGTTGATATGAACCAGATTTCAAGCATAATCAAGATATTTCAAACGGATTGTTCCCTTTATTAATTTAAAGAAATCGAGATTATTATTTTAATACTATCATTGAAACAAAAAAATTAGTGCAAATTGGCACCAAAAATATATGATCTACACAGGTACAAAAGTAATACTGTAAAGAAAATGAAGAATGTAATTGGGGGTTAAAAAGGGAAAGTTTATTACGATAACAAGAGAATTGCAAAACAAAAGATGCAGCTCGGATAGAAGTATGGGCGAGATTTCATTCCTTTAATCGTTTTGAAAGAAAATTGCTGCAGAATCTCCCCCGGCTTTAAGTGAATAATGCATGAGCAAGAATGTTAGATATTCAGTTTTGTGTGTAGCTGTTCACCATAGTAATAATTATATTTAATACGTTTCTTATTGTCTATGATAAGTGGGTTGTTTTAGTCTCATTTTATTAAGCAGTTGTTGTCATTCCTGTCACTGTTTATTCGCATACTATTGTACTTTTCCAGTTTCAATTATTACCGTTATATACCAAACAGCGATCACCTAAATCCTCTCATTTTGTAAAGGATGAATTATCTGGAAATAAAGGGAGCTTAATAGTTAAACAAAAAGTGCATAACATATCAGATAAATCAGACGATTCATCGGATACAGATTCACCTAAAAATGTTTTGTTCAATACACCACTAATGAATTCTAAAACATGGCCAATTGGTTCACCTAATGTAAAAGTAAGTGGTGAAATTACACGTCTTTATCGTGGATTAATCGAGACAATCGAAAGTGACAAATTCATGGGATCTACTTCACAGACATGGAGTCAAATCCAGTTTTCAAATAATATTAATAATTTGCCTGTAAGTTTTTGTAGTAAATAGGATTTGTTTTAGTTCATGATAATATATATAATGTGTGTTATGCTATCTTTTTTCCTTATCTTTAATCCATCTGGTTGTCTTTATTCATCCTTAACTTGGATGTAACTTGTCCTCCACTTCTACTCCTATTAGTCTTATAATTACTGGTCAGCTAACCAGAAATTATCCATTAAACAAGAATCGAAGTTTGTAAATATGTATGTAATTGATTTATTTATTTTACTCATGGAAATATTTTTAAGCAGTTGGAGATTTTAAACTGGCTCAGGTTATCCAGAATGTTCCCAGTGTTTACTAAGCATGTTGCATTCAACATTTTTCCGTTTATTTAGTTATGCTATACTGATCAATATTGGTATGTTCATAGAAGATCATTGCGAATAGCTCCAGACAACTGAAATGCCATGCTTAATGAAGATTTATAATCCCCCTCAACTTAATGAATAGAAATTAATGGGCACAACATATTTAGTAAATATTGAAAACATAACGAATAACATCAGCTTTATGCCATGAGTTGCATTCCTTTTTCTTGACGTGTTTCTCTTCGATTACATTATTTTTAGTATCCTACTGTTACTGGAAAATAGATTAAGTATTCCCATAGTTTTACTAAGCACCCAAATACATATCTTTGATTTTTAATTGCTTCGCTTTGTGAAATACGTATACGGCCTGTCTATCAATTGAAATCTTCAATTAGCGTCAATTAAAATACATAAATTGTAGTATTTTCGAACTTTCATACTAGTGCAGTCTAATCCAAACGACAAATCTTACATGGCAAATTCATTTAGAGTGACGAGAAACGAATCATTTGAGCGAGTAGGATTTACACATGATTACGCTTAGAATAACTTTGAAAATAAAACTAACGTCAGTATCGCTGTAAACGACAAAGCAGCAGGAAAATAGAGTTTTCGATCATTATAAATATGAAGGATGGTTCCTTTGTTGAGTCTTGGCATGGAAGGGCGGAAATTGTGATTTACAAAATAGACATAAACAATATTTTTCTGGATATAAAAATGTCAAACAAAAACACTTTATGTAGCACCGTTTTGTGAATTTACCACGTTCGCTACTAGGCTAATAAATCCAGACAGTGACACGTGTGCAACAGGTATATGTAATTAAGATAAACTTGTATCTTCCCGTTAATTTATCATGGACTGAAACTGGTCAGCCTCTGTGATTTATCGCTATATCAAGGCAATTCGCCCAGGGCGCACATATAGCAACAGAGGATAACCGATATCAGTTCATTATAAATCAACAAAATGATACAAGTTTATCCTAGGAACTAATGTATGCTTTAAAATTGAAGAGACAATTCATTTTTCTTCTTCCTAGTTTTTAGCTCTCAGCTCAATTGATATAGGTTTTCTGTTGTGAGATATTTCGAAGAAATTTTCGTGTATTTTTGCTCAATAAGAAAATTTTGTTTTAAACAATAAGTAGCTTTTTGTGAAAACACTTAACACTGCTGACAAAAAAATCATATTGCATTGATGTTTGAATGTTAATACGACCCCTATTCTCCTTGATTGTAATAATTCAACTGCATATTGAATAGAGAAATGGAGCATTAAATTCGATTTAAAAAAAGTATTTTTAATAAGTGTAATTAAATCACTCTTAGTTCTTAAGCTAATTTATTGGTTATAAGGCATTTAGTGTGAGTTTTATGTTATTCCATGTAAAAGATATTTTCCATTCTGTCCCACATGGTCGTCTGTCAGTTGAGTGTATATTTGTTGTGTATACATACTTCTTAGCTTATTATCTAGGTTTTATCTAAATAATGCAATTAAGACAGATATAGTCAACCCAGATTTTATGTGAACATTTACGTATGGACTAGTATTATCCTCTCCACATTAAAACTAGTGCACATGTATGAATCATTGTATTATAGTTTTGTATATCTAGTCTAGAATACGGAAGTTTTGTTTTGTTCATTCTCTCTAACCTATGGCTCCTGTGAAATCAATATACTACAGCACGTCATGATACAGAATAATCCACTTAAAAATGTAACCAATTGTACTTCAAACAAATTCGCTCATATTTTTTGTTGCATGTTAACTTATATGAAAGATAATACTGAAATCATCAAATGAAATTTTCTTCAGTTATCGATGTTGAATTTTGAAAGTTGTCGGCGTCTAGAATATAAATTTAATATTAGCACTGTAATCAAGTAATTGAAAACTTTGGATATACAACATGTTAAATCAGTCGTATCTACTTATCAGGGTTCAGTTAGCCTGTTACTAAATTTAAACCTCTCACAACATACGTGATTCACGCTTTGTGCAATAATGTAGATGTAATTAGTGAGTTAAATTATTTGTTCTGCGCAACTACTCATCACCAATTACTTATAGATCCGGAAACTTAAAACCATCACTTATATTTAATAATAACTTGAAATAATAAATTCAAATCTTGTGGTGTTCTCACCGAACTAATAAACACTACACTGAAACAAAGTTAGGCTTTCATTTAGATCTAGATAAACTCGGGTCTACATTGAGATGACTCTCTTAAACTATAAATTTAGACAATAAAATTAAAAATTGTTATGTGAAAATTTATCTGTGTTGAGAACTGCAACATTACTACGCTACTTAGAAAGCCAAACTGCATTTAGTTAGTGGTATCCGATTCTACTTTGCAATAAACTTCGACTTTGTTCTAGGTCACCCGAAAAATGAGTTCTGTTTAACGACTGGCAAGGTTTGGCATTAGATAGTTACAGGTCATCAGTGAAAATCTCGACCTATTTTTCATACTACGTGATACTCGTAAACAATGTATATCTATAATCTTATAGGAACTGTTGACCTCGATGGGATACATTTAGTATCTTAGTGAGCTGTTTGAGTGGTGACTGACTCCCTATTGCAGTGATATACTTGGATTGATTAGTCACTGAGTGGTAGCAAACGCCGATGACACTAAGGTCTTTTTAACAACAGATTTAGTGAGAAAATGTTAATAAGGTCGTTATCAACATTAATTAATAAAAGCAGTTGGATTACATGTTATTTATTGTTAACTCATACTTATATGAGTCGGGTTTAGGTTGAAGTGAAGTTGACTTGTTCAAACACAAAACTATCCGAATAGAGATTTGAATCATAAAAACACTAATTTTAGTCCAAGTTAAATACCAGTTTCAGTGATATCTATGAATTTAATCTTTATCTTTTTGAATTGTTGACATCCCATGACATTTATTCACATAGTTTCCATATTTATCCCCAATCATTTTAATACATTATTTCTTTCAGTACATTTTGCTATCTAACTCTATTACAAATTTTGCTAAGTATACTTCAGTAATCAATCTGATACTAAGGACTGTTTTCTCACATCACAATTTCCAAATATCATTTCTCTACCAACCAGTTAACCTCATCCGTTCTATCATAAACATTTAGTCTATTCTAATGTCATCTCTCCATTCCTTAAGTGTAATTGATAAATTTCTTCGATTTATTATCATTAAATATTGGTCTTTCATATGAAGCATAAGTTATGTTAAGACTGTATGTCTTTCTGATGAGTGTAAAATGGATCGATACCTAAGTGAATCAACGTTTCCTGCTATTTACCTCCAACTATCTAATATAAACGGCACAATTCACTTAACATACAGTTATTCAGATTAATGACCCAATTGCAATTGGATTGACTGAATCCAATCGGGATTAAACAGTACTAGACAACTATGATATTGATTACGGTTCAGTAGTCAATCAATCAATAAATCCATAATAACATAAAACGTTCTACTCATCAATCCTGTCTTTGTGGAAATACATGTCTCCATCTATATTTCCAATCCTTTAAACATCGTCAGACATCTTTTAGAATTCAAGCTTTTTAACTTTATAATGTATTACAGAGTTATGTTTCTAGTCAGTGTATTAACAAAACACATATACAATAATGATTTCATACATGAACACCATCTAGTCAGTATAATCTCATGAGTTAACAGCAAAATATCATGTCCTACTTAAAATTCATTTAACATACTTTTAATCACATTAACATTTATTATTTTTATTGAGTTATCTACAGAGAATATTTTACAAATATGCTATTAATCTATGTTTATACACTAATAAAAATTAAGAATTGTCATTTTGTATAAAGAGTGAGTAATGCATAAAAGTTTTCTTATTTTAGCTTGTTTGTAATATGACTCATCATGAGTAGTACACAATGAAGTTCATTGATGTTCATCAATGAAAACAGGCAAAGTTAGGGAGAGATTGCTTAAATTAACCTAACAAAATCAATTCGAAAATAGATCTCACTGGATATTCACTAATGAAAATCATGTATAATTCTCTAGTTTATGATATGTTTATATCAGAGATAAACTATGGAAATACAATTAAGTAAGTATTATGAGTGGACCGCAGTCTTTGGATTGATTTACTATGGGTCTCATAGGTTTAAGGAATCATTAGCTTTCTAGTTACACTTCAAGTAATAATAGTAATCCGCGATTCTATACGGTTTAATATCGTTTCCACTCTTTGGAATGAGAATAAATCAGAAGGCAATGAAGGATGGAAGAGAAGTTATATTTGATCGTAAATAGAGCGTATAACAACGCCTAGGCTGGCAAACTTGAGAGAGATGCCCCCCACAGTGCATCCTGACGTGATCTTGTTATGATGCGTGACCAAACGCTTCCATCTAGTCGTGTCCGCTAAAACAAGCATGGCCAGCATCAATGTCGAGGACCTATGTAACTACTTATTTTGGGGATTATTTACTGCCACAGATTTATTAGTTTTATTTTCGTGTTGGTGTTCTAACCGATTTATTTTACTTAATTTGTGTAACATTTAAGATGGTTAATTACGTAAACACTGTGTGGAACTGAATGACACGAGAAACATCAGTTTCCTCAATATTTGCCTTATTGACAATTAGAAATAAGCTTCAAACTTATTTCCAGAGTCTTCTTTAGACTACCTTCCATCAGTTTATATTTAACATTTGGATAATGCAATAAGAAGACGAATTTTATCAGAGCTATGTTATATATTTGCGCAATACATTTCGAACAATCTGATCACACATACACTTGTTAAGGCGTTTATATATGAAAAAATAAAGGTCACTAGACAATTAAGAGTATAAGATAAGTAAACGAAGATAATAAATATTACAATGTAAGTAACACTCTACCAAGGTAGGTTGAGAGAGAGTACAAATTGTTTTTGAACACACAAGGGGGGTTTGAACTTCCGTATAGCTAAGGCTTCAACAAACTTTAGTATACGTCCTAAAGCACTTTTATACAACACCACAAAGGCTGATTTGATAACAACTATATGGCCTGTCTCAACTAAGTGTTTAGCGATAGAAGATGAGGGTTGTTTATCCTGTACTTTTATTTCTCGTTTCGAGTCCATTTGTTTTCGGAGCCATTTAGGTATGTGTTCAGCTACCCTTACATGCAAATCACGATTGCTCCTCCCTATGTATGTGTGTCCACACATACACATAAATTGATAGATACAGTGGGATGTGATGCTTTCGTTTACGTGCTGTTTAGGCTTATTGTGAATCAATGACCTATACTTTTCAACTACAACTACTTCAGCAGCATAAAATATTCTGTTAACCGCTGACTTAAGCCTTTGTTTTAACACAAGGCTATTTGAGTCACCTCTGAAGGGTAATGTGATATAAACTGATTTTTTGGGTGCTAGTAATACAGTAGGTTTCACCATACTGCAACATTTCCATCGATTTATGAACTTCTTTGGATATCCGTTCAGCATTAACGTTTCTGTCAGTAATTTGTCATTTTCTTCAATAGTGTCATAAGTGCAAATACGATTAGTCCTATTAAATAAAGCTTTTACTAGGTTCTTTTTATACTGCACCGGACAATAACTATGGAAATTCATATACTGCCCAGTCCATGTAGATTTTCTGTAGACAGAGCCTTAGCTATACGGAAGTTCAAACCCCCCTTGTGTGTTCAAAAACAATTTGTACTCTCTCTCAACCTACCTTGGTAGAGTGTTACTTACATTGTAATATTTATTATCTTCGTTTACTTATCTTATACTCTTAATTGTCTAGTGACCTTTATTTTTTCATATATAAACGCCTTAACAAGTGTATGTGTGATCAGATTGTTCGAAATGTATTGCGCAAATATATAACATAGCTCTGATAAAATCCGTCTTCTTATTGCATTATCCAAATTTATCAAAGGGACAAATTGTTTTATATTTAACAGTCGGATCATGCACAGGAATTTCGAAGTAAAATTATAAAATTATGTAAATAATCCAATACATTAGTTATTATATTTAAGATAACGTGATCGTAATGTGTTATGTGTATGGAGTTTAGGCAAGCCGAAAGTGAAACAGGTATCACCAATAATGTTACTCCAGGACTGGCCTGCTTCTCGTAAATTAGTAATAGGGAGTGAAGTAATTGAATGCGTTGATCGCTTCACTTATCTCGGAACTCTCATTACCCCTGGTGGGTCCGTGTCTGACGAAATCTCAGCGCGGATCCAGAAAGCCCGATTGGCATTTGCCAATTTACGGCACTTGTGGCGCAGACGAAATATCCGTGTCTCAACGAAAGGCCGGGTGTACTGCTCAGCAGTCCGCGCCATCTTAACATATGGCTGCGAAATGTGGGCCATGAAAACTCAAGATATGCATCGACTCCAGATATTTGACCATAGGAATCTTCGTAATATCGCTCGTATATCATGGAATAGCCGGATTAGTAATAGTGAGGTTAGACAAAAGGTTCTTGCGAAACACGGTAAATCAGTCGAAGAGGTCATTATCATTCATCGACTGAGATGGTTGGGACATGTATTGCGCATGCCCGACCACCGTCTACCTTGTTGAGCGATGTTGGCTAGGGTTGAAGTAGGATGGAAGAAGAGTACGGGCGGCCAAACCAAAACATAGCATCAGTCCATGAAGACCTTGACTACTGGTCTAAGCCATGTAGGTAAATGTAGATTACCTGGTTGGGGTTCGCGTGACGATCGCAATAAATGGCTGGAGACACTAGGTGATATGGCTCAGAATCGGTCACAGTGGCGCAAGTGTATTTACTCTTTAACCTCATCTAGATCTTGAATTCTATTATTATTTTTTGGACATCTTTACTTTACTCTTCCCTCTTGTATTCTTTTTATGCGTTACTTCAGTAATCTCGTAGTGCTAGTGTGGTATAGCAACTTGAACCTACGGGCGTGTGTCCGGTTCTACGTTGCTGATGATGATGATGATGATGATGATCACCAATAATATTAGATAGTCATCACTATCACAAATTGAATGAAGAATCATACTATTAAACACTCGCCCAATGATACTAGTAGTTAGGCATTCGCTGTGAGATTCCTCATGGGGCTCATGGATGTGAACTAATGGGGAGTATCATACTGGGACAAAACAGCTGTCCATTACTCCATGGTTTTCAGCGATATTCAAACGAAATCAGTGTATGAAGAATACAAACAACATATTATTATATTTGTCTTTTTTTTGTAGTCCACCAATTGGAATTCAGCTATTCAGTGTACAAAATCAAATAAACCAACATGGTATTCTTCGTTGAAAGACTTACCTACAGGTAAATGCTCTACTTATCGTTCGAAATTTACAAATGAAATGATGTTTAGTAGGGAAAAGTCTAATAAAAAATTAAAAGATACGATTATTAGTTCTAAAGAGCTTCAAGAAAATAATTTTTCAGCAAAAAACAATCTATCTGTAAGTTTTAGTACCTTTCATACATTATTTTTAAATTCTTCAATTTTATTCTTTTAAATAACTGATACTTTCAAATGACGAATATTTATTAGGACTCGATCTAACTATATTATCTAAAGTTCTAGTTCTTCAAAATTGTTACCACTACTTGCAGGTTGGCTGTAGATCCATCAAACGAAAGTAAAATACACATAAGTAGCGCTGTTGATTATATTAGCGTGTGGTGCTAATAAGTGGATTTACATGGTTAACTAGTATCTCTAATGAAGTTGTCTTATTGTTGAATGCAAGAGTTACAATATAATACATAAAAACCGGTTCTTTAAATATAATGTCTTTAATAAAATATCATATAATAATGACATATTGATTGTGTTTCCTAACAATTTCTCCATATTATAAGTTGCAATATCAATATTTGACTCAATAATTTCGTATAATTTAGGTTTCCTGGTGAATTGTTTGTTGTAATAATGAATTATTTGTAATATCCTAATGACAAGAAATTCGAATCCTTTTAGTGCCGTAGCTTATTATATATTGTTTCGTCAGAGGACAAATAACTTTTCAAATAATATAGTTTTAAATAGTACTGAGAATAAACTGTTTTATTTTGTCATACAATGTATATATATATATATATATATATATATATATATATATATATATGATTGGAAGGTTTTGGTTCATGTTACGTACATTTTTTCGATTGATTTGAACATCATAATCAAGAGTTCTTTTTGTCTATATTATGGTTAGTCAAACTTCAGAGTTTGAATCGATGTTGTCACATTGTTTTAGTGTAAATGATCTGCCTCAATGTTTTTAGTATCGTAAATTAAGGTGTTTCATTCATCTTCATTTTTTATTGTAACCTTAAAAAAATAGATGATTGGGAAAAGTTTAATATGGACGCCAGAAATAAAAATAAAAGCTGCACTTATACTTAGTATATTGGTTGGTTTTGATCTACCTTAATTATGTCATTTTAAGTAAATATATACCGTCCTCCTGTCATATTACAATGCATAAGGTTAATCAAGATTAACCTAAAATTAATCGTGATTTTATGTTCACAGGTTCGACTTTCGTTGGTGAAATGTAGATAATCAGAAATGCTGGTATATTACAAGAAATAATTCTACATTATTAGATTTAACAATCCATTAGTAAATTTTTTTTAAATTACAAAATCTAATCACATGAACATAGGATCTGACAAGATTATATCTACGTACTAACTGAGGCCTTCTTGCAAGTAACCTCTTTGATAAAACCAGTATACGAGCTACGCTAAATGTAATGAATTAAGAAATCATAACCTGTATTAACTGGATGTACAATATTGCTTGAAGTGAATAGTCTTTGAGATCATCAACTAACTGCCTATTTCCGCTAGTAACTTGAAGTAAAAATGATTCTAGCAGTTACTTTTGTTAGAGAAAGTGATTTTAATTTTAAGTGACAGCTGTCTGTTGATGCAGAGATTACCTAGTTGATGTTCGCTCCTTAATCATGATCACTGGTTAGAGCCTTATGATTATATCTCATAGCAACAGTTGCAGTGGCCTAGGTGCATCCACTTTTAATACTCCTTTAGATCCGGAACCTACATTAATTTCTACCATTCCATGAATTAGTGTTTTCTCGAATTATATTCCTTACACTTGATCATTTTCATGACCACTAATGTTACTGCGACCTCTACTATTTTGGTAAGCTTCCTACAGTGTTAAAGTGGTGTTACGACTTGAACGGATGCATACCTGGAAGGTTCGTTGTCATACATGGCAACGTTTGTGACTACAGTAACGTGATAATTTGGATCAACATGGCTCAAAACATTAGTCATTTCCTTCATGAAGTGATGCTGCAATCTAGTCTGGTTTCAACTAACTTCCTTCCAGCTGACTCACATTAGCTTGGCACTGATTCCCATGGAATTTTTCCTCGGTTTCCACCGTACTTTATTCTTCCCACTTTCGGTATTTGAGTGTGTTTCTGTATATATCGCAACAAATCCTATTTAGTAACTACCAATTTTTCTTTTATTACAAAATTTCTAATTAGATTCGTTAAATGTAATTTTGCCACTCTCTGTTAGATTTCACAACTACTTTGGCTAATTCTATTTCAAATCTATAGTTTTGATTTGTTTTCAAAATTTTAGGAAGACGGAGCAACATGTAGTCTTGTAAAGTGTTTAGCAAAGAATTCTTCAGAGACTCCTGAAATTCATGATGGTTTAAAAGCACAAGATATTGATCATTCACCAACTGATGACACCACACAATATCCATATGCTAAATACGTTGCTGCTATGATTGATGCTTTATCTGAGCGTCTTATGGGCAAAATATCTGAAGATGACTTAGAATTGCGTTTTCAAACTTTAGAAGCGGAAGCATCTAAAGTGTCAGCCAAACGAATCAGCCAACCTGTTGTTAAGCGTGAACGATTTTACTCTGTTAGTAATGAAGTGGGAAGTTTATGTTGTCGAAATTCCTTGCAGAACGCGCTCGGTAATGCACTATCCGACGAAAATTTGTTAACCAATGTAGCAGCAATTGGAAAGCTGGGAAATGAAAGATGTCATTCTCTCCCTATTTTGCATATTATGACTGACCAATTCGATTTACATGATGTTGTACCTCTGTCATTGGAATCTAGTCATCGTAGTTTAAAGCATTGCTGTTTAGCTCAAGTAAAACGATTGAAACTTCGGAACAAAGTAAGTTGTCATGAGCAATTATCTTACTCAAATTATTGTAACGTTTTCTCTTTTATGTCGCCCATTCTCATCACCTGATTTTTTTTAGTTAAGTGACTATTATCATCTGGATAATAATGCTACAATTTACTTGTGATCTGCGTTGTTGTATCAGTGATGTTATTATCCGTGGTATTTAAATACTTAGTGAAAACACTATAACAAGTAAACCTGGGATGCCTTAATGATAAATTAAAATCGAAAGAAGCAATTCATCTCTGCAAGTCCAACAAATTTCCTTACTACTAAATGTTCTAAATGTTTAACATTCCTCACATATAGCGGAGCTACTTGGTGACTAATTCTGACATTAGAGTTAGAGATGAAGTTAGTTATAGTAAATTAGCTGATGAGGCTATATTTTTTCATGAAATTAGGTGGCAGCATCATGTGCAGCGTATGCTGAGCCACCACCTCCGATGAACAGTTTTGACTAGTGTAAGTTTTGTAAGAAAGTTACAGGTGCTAAACGATGACATATCGTCAGTCAGTGAATTAATTAACTATTGAACTGAACCGAGTGAGTAAATGTATACTTATGGTTAGAATCCTCGGTTGTGAGACTTTTGGCAACATAGTTCAAAACATATTACAGTTTGATTCATTTTTTATCTTCTTCTAAATCATGAGTCTTGTAACCTCATATGCTTTTCATCCTTTATTTGTTCATTCACCTTCAGTAACGTTTCATGTGCATAGTTCTCCATAATGGTTGGTATAATTTCTTCTCCCATGCTAACATTTTGTTTATCACTTTTCTCGTTATATCCACGTGATAAGTAGTATCGTAGATTGATGCATATGTACATTAATTTCCACGACGTCTTTGATTGACTAACACAGTAGATGTTTTTTATTCATTTCTCTGACTAGTGTTTTAATAAAACCTATTTTTGTTCTTACTACTTTAGTTTGTCTATTTAGAATGTGATGTCTGCTTATTTCAAGAATGTATTCATTAGTAAATTATGAAGCTCTTGTCATTTCATAACTGATAAATATTTAGTACCTACAGTCACTCGTTGTCACAGTATGAACCTTTGTGTAATATTAAGTGTAATTCACATCACTTTCTTATTTTGATCAAATTTTGGACACATATATAAATCGAATTTTATCTTTCATTCCTTAGTCATTTCACTTGTATTGTCATCATTATTACTTATTGATTTTATGGTGTGTAATATGGAACATGTTAGTTTTCTAATAGTTGTATATCGTTAAACACACAAATATTTGTATCTTGAATTGTTTGTGGTTATATTATTTGTCATAACAATTAGAACATCCGTTTCTAGATGTGAATTTTTTTACTGTTTAGCCATCTATTAATTCGTGAAAGGTGGTATAATGATACTCTAATTTAAATAATGCAATATTTGTTATAGATTTATCTTAATTGTGTGGCATTGAGAACTGGGAAGAACTGGATAGCTTTTTCATTTTGTTATAGAACTCCCTAGTAGTGCACACCTATAAGCCTACCAGAAATCAAACCCAAATCTTTAAAACTCACAGCAAATGCTTAACTAACAGCATCGTTGGTCGGGCTTCATGGATTCTGTTTCTGATAGGACCATGGGCATGCAATGCTGAAGAGTTTTATACTAGACCAAAAAGCCATCCAGTACTTTTTGACTTTCAGTAGTACCCAATCGCGATCAATCTATTACAAATATAAATGTTTAAATTAAAACGGATCTCTATAAAATCATCTCAACTCAATCATTTTATAGTGAAAATAAACAGGAGTAGACTACATAAAAAGTATCAAACAAAGACTTAATAAAAAAGTTTTGAGTGATTTGCACTATAATAACTTAGCTTACTTTAGCAAATATAAACGATTCTAAGCCATTTAGACACTTAGATAAACGGGCCTATACTTTACTGTGGGATCTAAGCAAACAATCAGAACTTCATGCTTTTGTTTACTTTGCAAATTCAAATGCAGCTAACATTATTAATTTTTGTTTGTTTTAATCAGAACTTAGTATTTTGCTTTTACTACTTGAGGACTTTTGCTCATTTACTATGACAGCTAGTGTCTCACATCCATCTCAATTAAAATCAGACATAAGAGCATATTTTACCATCATTTTAGTCTCTAGAGGATCGGAATGTTACTGTTTTTACTGTTCTTACTAAAATCCTGCTTAAGTATTCAGGATTTTGGAAAGTGAATTTATTTTGTGATATACATTCAAGTCTGTTACTGCATGTGTTAAAGAATAACGAAGTATGTTACGAGCTTTATTATTAAATTTAGGTGATAACTACGGCTAAAACGAAGGAATATTGATTGTTGATCATATTGTAATTCGAATGCAATTGTTAACTTAAATTTATATCACTTAATACCGAAGAGTCTTTCCTAATTGTTTTGTTCTTGTTTGAACCTCTTCTGCAATTTACGACAAAGACCCAAATGGACTTCCAGTTGTTTCAGTGAGCAAAATAAGTTTAGTCAGCTTAGTTGGAATCTTTTGTTTCACATATTTAGTTTAGGCCAATTTATGATACAGGTCATCACTCATGCAATTTTATAAATAAGTACCTACATCACCCTTTTCAGTTTGACTTTAGGAAATTTATTTCGTAGCTAGTCATTAATACGTATATAATATTGCGTAATTAATTTCGTCAAGATTATTTCTCAGTTTAAAAGTAGTCTTGATTACGAACTGATTTCAGCTTCTAGGCGAAATAAATTAGGACTGATATTATTCTTGCATGTTAATAATTACCACAAAGCAAAACACTTCAAATAACCTGTAGAAATAAGTGCTGTTATTATGGTCTCCTGAACGTATATGGAACTGTTAAGCTAACTAATTAACAAGCCCACTGACATTAGACAGTGACTCATCAAAAATTTAGTGTCGTGTGCATTATCAAAACTACTTCACTCATTCAGTTTTAATTTTTTGGAAGTTAGTGATAATCAAAACTTAGGCTTTAATTTTCTATCTCATTGGTTGGATTGTGGTTATCATTGGAATAAAATAAACCAGTGAATAACGTGTTGACATTTGGATCAAAAAGCACTACGTTCGGGCTATGAGTATGAGCGTCATCCAGAGACGTGCAGCTGACGAGTCTCAAAGAAGGCAAAGCTCGCGTCTTGGGTTTCTCTGCTGACCATATTTCAAAACATGCCATCAAGTAATGATATTATGGCAATCCTACTAGAACACACTTAGCCAACTGAAATTCATCAATTGCAGCTCTTAATATCAACGACGGATAAATATAAATCATTAAAGCATTCGAGACTTTTTTCAAATAACCGTTTGAATACAGCTGGATCTGCAACAGACGGAATTGCATATTTTGTAATTTGCATGTTTATTATAACATCAATTTATGATTAACTGTGATATTGTTATTATTATTTCAACATTTAATTTAGTTGATTATAACAACAAATTTATTAAATCGTCTAGTTAATCATACAAATTATCCAAGCTTTGAAGGTGATGTTCTGGAACTTTTAGGTCGACAACCAAGTTGGCATAGAATTGCTATTCTTTATTATCTAACAAGATGTTCAGTTAAACATATATTAAATTTACATATACAAAGGTTGAAAACATTACAAGGAACAAGTTCGTCAGTATTGCACCATACAGTATTTAACAATTCAGATAGTGAGGAAATTGATGAAAATCACTCACAACCACCAAGAAGGTAAGTTTCCTTGTATGAATTAGATAGATAATACTACTAAACAAGTTTTTCTTACTTCTATGTTAAACAATTAACATACTACTTAAGAAAAATGTATGCTTGACCGATATAATAATAGTATTTATAATACATTTTCATAATATCCAATTCCTGAAATTTACACTACGTTGAATAAAAATTTTATTGCCTTAGTGCTTTGTGTAAAGTAGATATCATGCATTATTATTAAACAGATCATAGTCCAATACTTCATTGTCGGTTAGTAGCTTAAATTTACTCGATAAAATATAATATTTTACTAGCAAGTGAAAGGCAATGGCATACTCAGTCATTTCACGTATAGATTAGAAAATTTTCCGTAAAGTTATACCATAAAGATAATACTCGTTAGCGTAGAAATACCATAACTAACTGGAATATTTATCAGATATTTGACAATATAAAAAATATATAGAAAGTATAAGATGATTGTTTCTTCCTCAAAGTTAGTAGTTGCATATAATGTGTTATGATATCAGAAAAGGCTATTATGACTGACTAATGGATATGAACAATTAGTTGATGTGATGTTATGCCGCCACTGCTATGTTTTCACTGCCAGTTGAGACAAAATACGCGTGAGTTCTTATGGACTTAATACGGTTCGAGTACGATCTCTAGGGTAGCCAATTATAGGCCTGATTGCTACGATTTTTCTCGATACCGATTAACTGCGAACGCTGCCTCAGATACTTGTACTTCTGTCGGATACCACAACTTGTTTCCCAACCCACGGCTATTTCAAAAAGACTGGGTTTGTAGGAAGATTGTATTGTGGAGCAAAACGGAGAGACCAGTCAAGCTTACAAAAAATCAATACAACTTCTCTCGCTTGATCTAATTAACCATTGTATTTTCGGGGATTATGAATCCCCAACACCCCGTTTAATAGTGGACGTTTCTCGGGTCCACTTGCAATCTGACTGTTTGACGCCGTTGTCTGAGTGGCCGTCTCTTGGCACGTATGTTGTCTGGCTTTTGGTCTACTTCATCCACTGGCGATGGTGGTAGGTTGAAAGTATCTAGAAGGACTTCAAGCGGAAGATTTTGGTTTGAAGTGGGTCGATCTGCAGCTACCCGCCTACGCAGCTGATTCCAGTGCCGAGTCCATCTCTCCCCCTTCACCTCTGTTTCGTACATAACATGGCCCTGTCTTCCTACCACACGGGCCTCCGTCCAGGGACTGTGGTTAGGTCTATAATCACGAGCGTACACCGGACACCCAACCTCATACATTGGCAACTTCTTGGTCACTGTGCCTGTGGTCCTGCTTGGTAGCATCAGATTGTGTATTGTCTAAAGTTTTCTACCCATAAGGTTCTCTGCTGGAGATTTCTTCTCTGGTAATGCATCATTTGGAGTCGTTCGATAGACAAATAAGGAGTTTTGTAATGACTCGATGGGCGTCTTTTCCCGTTTTGAATTAATTAGTACTCTCTCGAAGGTATCCACAAATCTTTCCGCTTGGCCATTGGACTGCGGGTGATAAGGTGATGAACGGTAGTGTGCGATGGCTAGCCGTTCGCAGAAATCTTGAAATTGGCTTGAGATAAACTGAGTCCCGTTGTCTGAAACAATCACATCCGGCAGGCCGTTTCTGGCGAAAATCTCGGCGAGGATCTGCAGCGTCTTCGTAGTAGTCGGTGGGACTACGGGGAAAATCGGCCATTTTGAGAAGGCATCCACCGCAAAGAAGTAGATAACTCCGTTGACTGGGCCGGCAAAGTCGATATGTATTCGTGACCACGGGTACTCAGGCTGTGGCTAGGCTATTGGTGGTGCTCTAGCGTTAAACTTTGCTGCCTGCTGACATTGTGTGCACCTGCCTACCAAGTTGACGATGTGTTAGTCCATCAGCGGTCAGTATGCAAAACTGCGGGCTATGGACTTCATTCGCCTTGTTCCAGGATGACCAGTATGAAACTGTTTCAGGACTCTTGATCGTAGTGACTTCGGCACAACTACTTTCTCTCCAAACATTAGGCAACCATCTACGATACATAATGAATCTAGACGGTGGTAAAGCTGGTTCATGTCACCCTCGAAAACGATGTGCGGCCACCCTTTCATGACATATTTCATAGCTTTTCTGATCAGCGCATCGTTCTTGGAGGCTATTTGAATATCTGACGTCGATACTGGTAAGGCACGGACGGCGTTTGTTAGGCAGGATGCTGCGTAGTCTTCTTTGGATGGTAAGGCAATGACTGTGTCGTCGTCCACCGTAGAGTGCTCGCTGATTAGTCGGGACAAGGCGTCTGCTTGACTGAAATGTTGGGTGCGCCTGTACTGAATATCAAAATCATAGCTTAACAAGACTAGGGCCCAGCGTTGCAGACGATTCACTGAATGAACTGGGATACCGGACTTCGAACCGAAAATCGTGAGTAGAGGCTTGTGGTCCGTCAGCAATGTAAATCTCCGCCCACATAAAAATTTATGGAAACGTCTTACGGCTAAAACAAGGGCGAGTGCTTCCTTTTCTATTTGGTTTTACCTTCTCTCCGCTTGAGTTAGTGCACGGGCAGCATGCATTATTGCTTTTTCCTTTCCATCAGGAAACACGTGGGATATAACTGCGCCTATTCCATGACTTGAAGCGTCGGCCGCTACGATGATTGGTAATTTTGGATCGTAGTGCGTCAGTAGCATGTTAGAACTCAGTGCAGACTTCAGTTTGTGAAAGGCTAAATTGCATTCCTTGGTCCAATTCCAAGCTATGTTCTTTCCAAGCAGATGGTTTAGTGGGTGACGTATTTGATGTAATGATGGAACAAAAGCTGAGTAGTAACTGATCATTCCAAGGAAGGATCTAAGTGAAGGGACATCTGTAGGTGCTGGCATTTGTTGAATAATACGAATGTTTTCCGGATCTGATCGGCGTCCTCTTTCATCAAAAATGAATCCCAAGTATTTTACTGACGTCAGAAAAAAATGACATTTTTCACGGCGGAGCCTGAACCCATTTTCTGAGATTCGTTGTAAAACTGCTTCAACTCGACTTCCAAGTTCTGCAGCAGATCTGCCGACAACTAATATACCATCTAAGTATACTGCATCTCCCTTGATATCAGAAAGAATCGTGTCCATCTACTGTTGGAAAATAGCCGGGACGGTTTTAACCTTAAAGGGCATTCGGTTGTATTGAAACAGACCACGGTATGTATTTATTGTCAGGAGGTTTCGGCATTCGGGCGCAATTTCAACTTGCAAGTATGCATCAGCGAGGTCGAGTTTCGCAAAATAACAACCACCGTTGAGGATAGTAAACAAATCATCTGGTGCTGGGAGAGGGTAGTGATGTTCTTGTAAGGGTGCGTTGAGACCTGTTGAAAAATCACCACAGATCCGTATAGATCCGTTAGGTTTCTTGATAACGACAATAGGAGCTGCCCAGTCTGAGTAAGTAACCGGGGTTATGACCCCTTGCTGCTGCAATCGTGTAAGCTCTTCATCGACTTTTTCCAGGGATGCATAAGGAACAGGTCTTCTGAGTCTGAACACTGGCGACGCATCGGACTTTAGCTTTAGCGTTGCATGCATGGTTTTGCAGTAACCCAGTCCTGGCTTGAAAACATCAGTAAATTTTTGTAGCAATTCATTTGAGTAGTTCATAGACTGAGCAGATTCAACGTGCTTGCATATAGAGTTGAGAGGTATATCTGCTAGATGAAGGCTATCAAACCAATCTAGGCCGAGAAGATTCAAGTCAGTGGGAGTAATGTAGCATGTTCCGGTGAAATTTATATCATGAAATGAAACATTGAATTGAAACTGTCCTACTAATGGTAGCTTACCTCCACATGCACTTATTACTTTCTGTTCGGTTTTCTGAATTCTGGGTTTTCCAAGTGAACTCCAAGTTTTCTGTGATATAATTGTTATGTCGGACGCTGTATCTATCTGTAGTCGTACAGGCTGGTCGTTAATTAGTGGAGTGATGAATTTTCTTTCTCCAGGTCTCTTTATCTGGTAAGTTGCTAATAAGCTCAGTGATTTAGCCGGACTACTAGCTTTAGCTTTGATTTTCGGACTGTTAAATTTTTCGGTTCCGACAATAGCCGGCCAACTGCTTTACAGCGGCGGCGCACGAGGTTACAATGGCAAACGCCAATAAGAGTGCCTAGCTAGTCCCTGTACATCTGCTCGATGTTTACTTGGTCCCAAGCCAGAAATAGAAGAACACAAAGTTGATGAACCAATCAGATAGAATAAAATTATATTTCAAAAAATCCTTTATATTTAAACATGAAATCTGACCATTCAATTAACCAATTAGGAAACTAAATTTAATACAAACTAAGAGTAGCAGTGACTGTGATCTGAAATAACTTATGCGCAAATGATCTTAATAATAAAGTCATTTTACAGCTAATGCAATAATTATTATTGCCGAATGAAGGTTCCGCATATGGATCTCTTTCAATCAAATTTAGGCTAGTAAACAGTAGTTTATTTAAATTTAATAAAATCTAGCTTTTGTAGACTGCATGTCGTCTATGATATACTGTTTCTATATTTCATTCAAACCATTTTACTTTGCCTAGTGATATCCTTAACTAGACGGATACGCCTCTAACGTCCGTTTCTTTTGTCATGCTAAATATGAGAAATTTACGTTCTGTCTACTAAAAATATACTATGAAAGTCATTTCGTCAATACTTTAATCCAGTGTATGCGTTAGTCACGTGAATTTTGGAATGCGTTATTTATACGGTGAAGATATTTCAGGAGATATATTGAAGTTGGTTACACTTCAAAACATTGAATGGTGCATCTTTTGACGCCCTAGATATTCGATTAAAAATGGGCCAATCCGATTGTCAATCGGATTTTCAAACGAAATCGATTGGCGTCTTTGATGTCTCACGGTTTTAGCATATGGTTAATTAGCGTAGGGTGGCTGTAAATGACTTAGGCTAAATGACATATTTTCTAATGATTTAAATAAAATGTGAATCCACTTGGACTAGAATTTGGACATTAATGGTGCAATACGTTTGGACAGCTTAAGAACATGACATATTACGAAAGCCGCGTAGCTATCATAACTTTTTTTGAAGAAAAAAAGCACAGTTTAGAGACAAGTCCCAGCTATTCTTAAAATGGCCCAGATGATTAACCATCTTGATTATCGGCATAGGCCATACAGATTTGGGACGCGGTGGAGCCAATCAGCATCAAGAACATGCATCTTCCTATAGCCAATTAGTAAACAGTAAGTCTTAAAAGATATTATCTTGCTAAGATGGTGTAATGATAGGGTGTGTGAGTAAATTTTAAGTGAATGACACATTAAAATTAGAACTTCGACATCCAGATCAAAGAAGCTCTCAATAGGACAACAAACTGTTTCTAGTGTTTAAAGTTAGTCGTACTAAGATTTAGATCAGGGTTAAGTTGGCTAAATGTTTGGACTGGAGTATGTGTTTAGAGTATCTTTATGAATATTTCTTCTGTGTTATACGCCGTTTACCTATTAATAGTGTAGTGTTTGGTGAGTTTCGTGTTATACATCGGTATTAAGGCAAATGGTTTCTGATTTGATAGGCTGAGGACTAGGGCTTATGATCAGGATTACGGATGGTGTCAGAGTTAGAGGTTAGGATTAAATTTCATATTCAGCTGAGCCTAGAGATATAATCGATTTGCTTGTTGCATACAACTTACTTAACCATAACATTTGACACATTTAATAATATGATTTTGGTGTCTTTGAGTACAGAAATGTCTTAGAACAGCTGATTCCTGATAGATTAGTTACAAGTTTCCCAGATCCGTGCAAATTATTATGTCCCAATCCGTCGGCGAATATATTAAGAACCCTAAACTGTACTTTTACCACGTTTTTTCCAATCAATAGAACTATGCTAGTATGTGAAAATATTGTGTTATTTGTTCAATATGGCTTAGTTATCGCATTTCACCTCACCCGTTTAAAATAAGAATAATGACTATAAGAAAAAGAGTTGTATTCTAAATGTCTCTAAAAAAGATTATGTAGTGATTATGGAAACATAAGTATTCGTGTAACTTCTCGACGGTCCAGTATTGTTGATTTGTTAGGAATGGATTAATCAGAATATTTCAGTTTTGGCTTAGAATGAGCATCCAATTATCAGAATATTCATCTACTAATATAAGCTTTATTACATAGTTATTCTCGTCCAACAAAGAACGAAAATATTTACAAAACTTGGGAGCCAAGTGTATGTTAGACATCTGAATAGAATATATTTGTAAATGATCTCAGCGGATGAAATTATTTACAAATATATTCTATTCATATGTATAAACTTGATTAGTTCTCAATATTTCTTTTTACGGATGTTTATACGATCATTTACGTCAGCAGACCAAAGAAAGTTTGTCCGGTTTTTCACGGTATCTTAGTCAATATACTCAACTTTCTAATTATTCTTTTTATTATGAGTCAAGCAAATTGCCTCAATATAATTTGGATCCTTCAAACCCAACTTATGAGAAAATTTTCGAAGACATTGGTCAATGTAGAGCTAATATAGGACGCATAAAAGATTATACAATTACTTTTTTTACACGATGGTATGCCGACTGGGTGTATAAACGTGGAGGTTGGGTAAGTCCTTAAATGCAAAATGACTATTCTAAGCTACTTTTAAAATAAGTAATGATTTTGTGTCTAATTAGTAGTGAGGAGACATGACCTATGGGTTCAACCATGTTAAGTGTATGGCAGTCATTCACCAATTGAAGAGTATACGATGAAAGTTTATTAATAAAGAGGGATTTATACTTATTGTCTGGGTTTTACAACGTGTGATCTTACACCTCCATATGTCAAACATGTGTCCGTTTGAAAATATACACAAGCAAAGACTACGATTACCTAGGAGCTAAGTTCAACCGATGAGACATACACCTAAACTTTGAAAATTGATTATTATAATACATTAATATCGTATAATAAGTTAACTTAATAGATGAACCATCTTAGTTCGAGATTTGTTTGTCGGGTTCACAAATTTACTTCATTGCATTCTAACTTTGGGAAATCCCTCTTCCAAGCAATAAGAGTAAAACAAAGATACGGTAGTGATCCCGAACCAGTCTTAAAGTAATCCTGAACCTATTTTAGCTAGTCAGAGGTCTGTTTTTTTGGTGATAGGTTTTTATTATTATAATAGATTATAAGCAAGATAAGTTAAAGTGTGTATAATAAATTTACATGGTTAATAAACTTTTGAAGGTTTGTTAGCAGTTCTAAGTCCTAAAAAGGAATGAATGATGTACAAATTCATCTATATGACTACATAACACTAACGTAGTCAACGGAAGTGTTTAATGCCTCTTCAGCATGACGTTGTTCATATTTACTCCAGTTGTAGAATCCGTGACATAAGATTTCCAGTCACCGGCGTATATTTTTACACAGTAGAACATATCGTTTAATGATAGAAAGTAGTATAGTGACTGTCCTCTTCTAGAAACTCCCAAAATTATCAAGATCTTTGCTAGGTATCTGTCACTCAGAAAACTTATGGATATCAAAATAAAGTTATAAAAGTAGTGCACTGCTTTTTAACTTTATTTTGTCTTCTGAATAGCACATGTCATTCTCGACCATCCGATGAACACTGCCATAGGTATGCAGGCCGTTAGCAGGATTTCAGAACATGAAACTCTTCAGTATTTAAACCACTGGGGAGACGTATTTAAAGTAACATTCCATAGTACTTTGGTTGTTATACGGACTTCTATTAGCCAACTTACTAATAAATACATAATCTGTCTCACAGTAACTTTAAGTTTGCTTATAAATGATCTTGTTAATATCTAGTGAGGACATCGGAACAAATATTTGATACTCTTCTCTTGTCATTTAACTCCAGTCATTTTATGTCCACAGTCAGAAAAATTGTCTTTCTAAGCATTACATTTCCTTGGAAATACATAATTATCACCTATTCGTCCAAATTACGAAGCTCTCTCCAGTACCAATATCATTATTTCAGCTATGCACTTCAACTATCATATATACTGACTCTTTAGTAGATATGTGAATAAAGGTGTTTTAGAGGATAATTAGTTTTTTTATAAAACTACTTAGATTTCTGTAAAAGAATTCAGGAAAAAACCTCCAATGTGAATACTTATGAAAATTCCTCTCACTGGTCATTGGCTGTAAAATGTTTATTCCCACTCCACCTACTTTCAGTTGCTGATCAGTCGTTGATGTATTCAATTATAAATGTTATTCTCCTTGAATTTTTGTAAATTAACACTCTCATTTAACTGTTTTCTTTATTACTTAGCAATCTGTCATAGATGAAACGGAAGATTCTGAACTAGACTAAATTATCAGTACTATTTCTTTTTACGATGCATTAATTATTTTTTTAATTGAATCGAAGCAATTATCAGCTTGTAGTGAAGAATTATGCCAATATTTCTTTGTCAAAAAGTAATTTGTTGAATTTGTTTATACAACATTGTAATGTATAATATGTATAGGCGGCAGAAAAGTAAAATTTGATTAGTTGATGCTTATCAGTGATGTTCATCAATCTACTTTTGAAAAAGAATGACACAACTGTAAGGGATTCATTGTGGAACCAGAAGGTATTGGGTTTGATCCCTGGTGAGGTCGTGGATACACACTGCTAAAGAGTCCCGTAGTAAAACGAAACAACTGTCCATTGCTTCCTGGTGATCAATGGTAGTCTAATTCATATTAGTTCATAATATCAAATAAAAATATCTTTATTAGTTTGTGATTTTCTTTTGCAAACGTTTCGATGTACACATGTATATACGCTTGATTTTGTTATATTTGGTTATTTTATAATGAGAAAAAGTTAACTTGATCATAATTTACTTGTTTTATCCTATAGATGTTATAAATGAAAATATTTTTCACTATTTTTTTCTGTAAATATAAGTTTAAGTAAAAATTTTTTGGGAACATATTATAGCTTGTAATCCATAAAATCTTCTATATTCACCCAATTCGATAGATCTAGAGTTTTAGTTAGTTTTTCGTTCATTTAAGGAATGAGAGCCACACATTTGAGTGAAATTCCATTCTAGCTTCTGAATTTTTCATTAACTATCCTTCAATGAACGTGAGAGTATAGTGCAGCCGGAAAGTTGGATGTAAAGTAAGAAATGAGGGCTAAAAATGTAATGTCTGGTGAAGTTTATGATGTAACATACATCATTTATCCACCAAATAAGCGAAAAACGCTAGATACAAATAACACGTGACAATTAGAAACATTGCCAATCTTATATTTTGCATGTGAAATGAAATTGATATATTAGATTGACATACTACTTAGGAGTAGCATACTTTTCATATTGTAATTTTCTAAGTGAAGTGGCGTCTTCAGTTGCGTTAAGTGATCATTTGTTGCGAAATTCGCTACCATAACTTAGCGCTAAGTTCGACCACAGATGACTGTATGTGTGAAACGTGTACGGAATGTTAGACTTTTAAACCGTTTTAGAAACTATGAATATTCCTTCCACTAATTTCTATTCATCATAACTGTTATTCTGTTTACGTTGGCCCATACTGTCAGGACCGAATTTCTGTATAACGAGGGTGGGATTTCATTTTTGTCTTGGACGTCTGGTGGACAACCTAGATTGATATGGAGAATGACCAAGCGACTGTTGCACAAACCAATTTACTGATAGAATACACCCAGATGGACGAATATGGAAACACAGAGCAATTGGTGATTGCTAATGTGTATAATGACACACGTGCAGAATTCCTGTCGCAAAATAAACTTAAATACCGAGTAAATGAATGTTAGATGTAAGTTTGATTGGTCAATACCCATTAGCCTTTGAAGTTAAAACCCCAATAACTTGGTTACTTTGTAGCCTGTAATAACGCAACTGTTCTCAAATAAAATGTAATACAAACATCCAAAAGATAAATATCGATTATTATGCAAATTATATTTAAGATTTCAAATTAATTTATTTCATATGTATGTATGTACAGACAAGAAGGGATGTAGGACATGTGTGCATCGGTCCAAGTTGCCACGCTTCAACTGCACATCAGGATTAACGCCAAAGTAGTAGTTACTTCAATGATAATAAGAATAAGTGAGTGGATATACAGAATATAGTCTGGGGGAAGAGAAACGCTTCATACGAAGGGAGCTATGAAATAAATTAAAACTCATAATTTAAGAGAAAATACATAATGAATACGCAGCCACTGTGGCCGGGCAATGTCACTGAGTTTCAAACCATTGATTACGACGTTCGCGCGGATCCCAACCAGATAGTCTATATCTACCAATACGGATAGACCAGCAGTCAGTAACTACATGGATTGATACCACGTCTTGGTTTGGCCATCCCTAGTTTGCTCCCATTCTTCTCCTATATCAGCCATTATAGTACGTCAAGGTGGTCGGCGGCTGGGCATATATAACATATTCCATCCACCTAAGCCAATGAAGACTTACAATCCCATCGACTGATTTAAAATCTTACCATGTGATCCTAGCAAAAGCGAGCGATGTTTCTAAGGCATCGATGATCAACTACCTTTAACATACGACTGTCATCTATTCTGAACGGCCACGTTTTACATCCATATAGTAAAACAACAGATTGCTGGGCAGTATCCTAATCCTTTCGTTGAGACGGACTTCTGTATCGTTTCAATGTGCACAACGATAATCAAGGGAATTGGTTTGTTTGATTGAGTTGTCAGATGCGTATTTTGCATTTTATGTATTTGTTTCATGAAATCTTCACAGCTGTGATCAGAGGATTAGATTAAGATGGGAACTTACTCCCTTACTAAGTAGCACCTAATATTAATTTTAATAAGTCACAAATTTCTTAAAACCCTATAAACATACAAAATTAATTGACACCTAAGATATCACGTGAAGGTTGTTAGGAAATCTAAGTTTTGGGAGTTGTCGGAAAATAATTGAATGAAAATGGCAAACCAAATTAGTCGATGTTCATTTCACTTCGTAGATAGCTGATATGTCCAGTCCAATTAAGACGTGACTAATTGAGAGCAAATATGTGTATACATATATCGCATAGCTGGTGTGAACAATTTTATCAGGTTCCATCTCCAGTCTCATAGTGCTCGACACATTTGTTTTACTAATACAATTTTCAATAGTATCGATTTAAGAAAATCATATTAAACTGTTTCTACATTTTGTGAACTTTTTGAATGTCTATGCTAAATTCTTTACTACACAAATCAATCATTTATGGCCTATATCTTATAGCTTAAAAATGTAAAACAAAAAAAGTCTAGTATGTATTCATTAGTTAGAGTGTACAATGTATGTTCACAATGAAGGACAAAACACTTCAAGAATTGATTGGACTATTTTGAAACACACTTGTTACAAAACGTTGACAAATAACAATAATATACCAGTTTACAAGCACAATTAAAATAAAGAGAATGTTAAATTGTACATTTTGGATAAACCACAAAGAACTTTATGCATTATGATGTAATAGTAATAATCGATATTTTATGTTGTAGATAGAATTACCAAACGTATATCATTATTTGCTGTTATAGATAATAACATTATAAGATGATATCTCTAGTGTTTAGCATACATGTTATGATAAATTGACTTTTAAAATTATCCACTTTGTAGAGTGATTCATCAAAAAAAACAAGAAAAACAATTCATTACAAACAAGAAGTAATACTTCGATGTACTTTGTATAACGTAAAGATTGGCTTAACTTGACTATGATAGTTTGGTAATCCATTGGTAATATGTTGATTACAAGGACAGTAGCTAGTTTGAAAATATAGGTAGCCTTTGTTGAATGTTTATTGAGCACGATAATTTATTCGTGAAGTCTTAACAGCTTCTCTACATAATATCATCAAGATAAATTCCAAGTAGATGATTATAAATCAGCAGGAATTTACACTATTTCCTCTGGTATAGCGAAAAAAACTTAGCCTGAAAGTATTGTGTTAAGACGCAGCTTGCAAAACTATTTGGTAGTTTAGTGACCATTCTATTTATCGAAAACACGTTCTCCTAATACAAGCCAATCAAGTCATGGTGTATTGAGACTTTTCGTCCCATTCGGTCAGTCCGCAAGATGATTCGCACACAACTAATAAATAGCACATGTTGATTATTCATAAAGAATCAATACGATCTACTGATTGTTGCATAATACAATGGTGGAAATTGGTGTAACACTTATAACCTTTTATGCTGTGTAAATGTCCACACCTCTAAAGTGGTTGGTTAATCTCAGTCGGATACGCATTCAGTTTAAATTACTTAATACTGACTTGGTTTTACATCAGTCTGAGTGGAACTCAATTATCTTAGGTTGGGCGTATGTATGTATAACATTGAATCTGGCACGTGTGCATCGGTCTTAGCTGCTACACCTCAACAAGACTAATATCAGATTAATACAAGTAGTAGTTACTTCAATGATAATATGATAAAAAAAGGGATATATAAAATCTAGTCTGGGGAGAGATAAATCGTCCATGGGAAGATATGAAATAATCTTAAGCTCGCAATTTGAAGGAATAAAAAGAATGAATGCACTTACATCACCAATTCAAGGTCGTATTACCCAGATTCTTCAACTAATGGTTACGGCAGTCGCACAGACCCAAGCGAAGAAGCCTGTATCTACAAACACGGTTGCATTATAATTTTAATACTAATCAGTTTTGATAATAATATCTACTATCCATATGAAATTAGTGAAGCAAAATTAATGTTCAAAGTTGATTGTTGTAAACATTTAAAGTTCAATTATAACACAAGACATATTATTATCATCAACTTTTGTTCTATTCTAATTGGGATATGTTAACTAGATGTAACTACACTCCAGTATAGATGTTCTCAATACATTAGCGAGATAATATAAAGTATTATTAATAAACAGCATACATGTTAAACAGCTTCATGTCTATGTCAACTGAGCAATTCAGTAGATGATGGATTATCGTGAGGTGACAGATGCTTCTCATTAGCTACATTATGAATAACGAAAACTCAAATATATGTAGCTAATCAGTTCCGATTAGAAGGCAGCATACCTCTTGTATTTTCAAATTAGGTAGTTGAGAGAGAATCCAATCATAACCAGTCACAAAAATGAGACGGACATATCGGTATTAGTGTTACAGGTATTGAGAAATGAGTATACTTATGTATATATATATATATATATATATAATGCGTAAGAAACGTTTTTGCTCCTAATTCAAAGAAAACGATATAAAATATATTGACAACAATGTGCTCACATATTAAAAATATATCATAGTAATGCTAGGATGATTGTGGTTACAGGATTGTAATGTTGAGCGATTAAGGAGGAATTATGTTTCGGAAGACTATTTCAGTTGCTGCAGTTGTGTCTGAAATAAAAAATTAGTTTTTATCGACGTTACGTTCCCCTTGCTTTATTCTTCCGTTTAGTAATTTACTGTTAGTACATCACTTCTCATTTGTGAACTGCAGTTAACTGACTGTGTACACGTTACCTCAATTCACTACCACTGTCTCCCTTGTTTCGTATTAATGCTAATTCCCTAATTGGCTGGATGTTTTTCGTTTATGTATATATAAAGGAATGGCTGGAATATAACACGGTTTTGTATGATTGATTCATAGTCTACTGTTCATCCTACTTCAGCCTGGGTTTAAGGGGGCATCGGGAAAATGTAAAGGGATTAGGTAGGCATGCTCATTAACGTGTGCTATTGTAACTTCGTGCGCACAAGGTCGTATCAACTAACTGGTCATACACATAAGTCATAATAGCTTCCTCTGACGTCGTAACAGACTGGTTAAAACAACTTGACATATTTTGAATCATATATTTCCTTTCACTAAGAGATAAAAAAGTTCCAGAACATATAAATAAGCAAAATGTTATTGTTGACACTAGAAAACAAACAACAAATTTTAAGCAGACAAGAAAAAACGTTAGAACATATAATAAATAGTTAGATTATGCCAGATTTTTGGTATTAGTGAGGTTACGCATTTGTAACATCAAAGAAACCTTTAATCTTGTTTAGGTCTTGTCATTGTACCACGATAGATAATTCCATCTCGTCCAGGATCCATATTCCAGATACCCCAAGAAACACCCCAAACAATTAGTATTAAGGCTATGCTAGTCCACAACGTTATTTGAAATAACTCAGCATAATCCTCTCGAATTTCCGGAGCTAAATTTAGTCGCTTAATAATTTCTGGATCCTGAAAAAAATAAAATAATTAGAATAACTATGTATAAATAATTAATAAACATTTCCAAATGGACAAATAAGAAGCACAGTAGGACGATCATTTTTTAAACTTGGTATTTTACATAAAGCAATAAAACACTTAGGAAATATACAAAAATTTTCCAAATAGCGTTTAATGTATTCAGTCAGAGTACTGCTGTTCACTCTTGTAATGTAATTGATTGGATTACTTCATTTAATTGATTTACGTAGTCGGTATTGAACTACATGAAGGCCAATGATACAACCAACATGTATTAGCAACCAAAGTCGAAAACCAAGTGCTTTAACCACTAGGACACAGCCCCACTTAGTAACAACTCACGACAGTAACTAAGATTAAACATAAAATCGACCTTTGTAACCAAACATTTATATATGTGAGTTAATAGCAGTATTCAGTTGCCGAAATCCATAAAACGTAAGGTCGTTATGTATTCACTAAAGAGAAGTTAAAAGGCAAATGATCTAGGTTTTGGGCTATTAGTCTACGATGCTAGTTACAATGAATGGTAAACAAAAACGCAATCGTAGGTTTTTTGTATAAGAGTTTTACATAAGATATTTCATCTAGATGTAATGATATCATGATATAATTAAAGGAAAGCATCCACTCTAAGGGACACACTAATATCTCATTTTTTAAGTACAGACTCATGTAACTAATCTTGAGCTACATTTTAAGTAAGACCTAGTTGTACAATTCGGCCTTATAACCGGAAGTGGGTAGACCAAAGCTCGAACACGTAACATCGTAGCTGAATGCAGAAATTCTTAAGTGCTAAGGAGCCACTCCAATATATATGAAGAGTAGATAACTGAATCCTGTATATCATTGGAACAATCGTTGACATGAAGGTTATAATATGAAAACGGAGCTGTAAATCAGTTGTTTGGAACTTCAACTATCGACGCACTAAAATGAGAAGCCCAATACTAATAGATACCACCTAGAAATAACTAAAAAATAACATCTACAATCAAAGACCTTCAATCTACACATATCTCCTAGTACTAAAGACAACTTTTATGCAATCCTGTAGTGAGCACTTTAATGATAAACACTGCTACATGGTCTTTCAGTTAGCGGAGTCGAATGCTGTTTTTGAAGTCAAGAAATACAAGTGTTGTAAGATGTTCGTATTAACTCATATGTTCTAAAATATGAAGATGTGATCAATAGATTAATGTCAACGTCTGAATAGTAGTTGACACAAAAAATGTTAAATCGTACAACAGTGTACACAACATAGATACACGCTATTGAACATTTAGTCCACCAGGATAAGCAATGAACAACAAACAAGATTTTCTTAAATATTGCAAAGAGAAAAAATAAATGACTAATTGTGATAGAATTATATTAGGAAATATCAAATTATCATAGATTACTAAAGTAAAATAAGCGAAAAGAAGAATGGACAAAGGAGACAAATTAAGGTAAGATCTCAATTTTGTACAAGGGAGAATCATCAAAATGCGGAGTGAGCTTTTTTAGAAATTATTATTATGAATCAGACATAGATAAACCAGAGTGAGATATGCAATTAATTCCATCTACGAAAAGATAAAGTAGGTAAAATAATGAAAACAGCGAACATTAGGCATGAAAATACAATGTACATGTTAGTCGACAGAAATCATTACGTGATTGTTTAAATATGTCGTTGTGTTTGGCTTTTCAGCGGTTGGATAAATTTAATGATGCTAGTCATTTCAATATATACGAATATGCAATACATGTATACGAATAGGTAGGTAGATAGCAAACATCATAGATGGTAATATTCACATGTTAAGCGGTAAGTTCTACGCTGAATTCCATTTTCATACCGATAGATTGATCTAATTCAATCTGTTTAGTAAATGATTCAAGTGAAATCGGTGGAAAATGGGTAAATATACTTGAGAAGGGCATTATACACGATCCAATCATATCTAAATAAAATAGAATAATTTATAATGACGCTTTGTTAATAAACTAATATGGAATTAATACGTATTTATTAAAACGTAAACATCTGCAATTTAGGAATTGTCCAGTCAGTTAGAAATAATAAACCTGGCATAAATGTGCCACGGTTCAAGCTGCCACGATATTTCAATACGGCAAATTGTTTACGAAAGTGGTAGTAGTAGTGATACCCACTATAGCGAAAATGATTGGACAGAGAAAATATTGGTTCGATAAGAATTAACTCACTGGAGATAGCTAAGAATCTAAGGGAACACAAAATATGGACACACATCACTGCCATTGATTCTGAGCCATGTAGCCCAAAGTCACTGGTAATTAATCGTGAGGACACTAACTGGGTAGTCTGTACCTAGAAACATGGTTTAGAGAAATAGTCAACGACTTAATGAACCGGTGCCACGTTAGATCGGCATCTTCTTTCTTTCATCTTACTCCAAAATCAGTTATCATCGAACGTAGAGGTAAGTGGTAGTTACAAATATAAACAATACAAAACCACTACAGTCGTTGAAATTCGTACAACCTGATCGAATGACTTGTCATCTTTACGTAGTACTCTGCATCTAACCTTAGAACTAAACAATCGATGGTCCTTAAATAATATGAGGAACATTTAGAAGACACACATGACTACATACCAGTAGCCTATGAATGTCAACTACTTGAAAGGACCAAATTCCATATCCATAGTGAAATAGAGAGTGGGTTGGGACTGTTATATACACAACTTAGGATTTAGTAAAATAGTGCACTGGCCAGAGTTACTGTACCAGGAGTGAAGGACTGAGTGGGATAAAAGTAACCAATAATAATAATGAACGTGAAGATCTAGTAGGTAGATAAAGAATATATATGAGCCATTTATAGACATTACTCACTTAATGCCTTCAACAGTGATTAAAATGACTGTGCGGATCACGAACGCAATACTTGGTAGCTACGTCCAATAGTCAAAGTTTTAATGGGTTGGTGCTTAAGTCATGGTTATATTAGGAAACGTAATTCAGTAAATAAGATCGTGTCGTTCATTTTAATTTAAATTTGAAACGCCTAGACTGATCAGCTGAAGATTAACATTCATTTCCATGGATTATTTTATATTAGTAGTAAGTGTCCGCAATATCTCGTTGGTGATATTCAGGATCAATTTCTGATAAGTCACCGTTAGCATATGGGCATTCTGAGGAGAGTGCTGCGAAATATCTATTTTTATCGAATATGAATATTCCGGATGTCTAATAATGTGAAGAAACGCACATCTTCGATACAACGGCTAGTTACAATCATATACTGGGGAAATCGATAATTTACATTAGGAATTGCTAAAGCATTTATTTATAAGAGAGCTGTCTAATCGGTCAAACACAATAGTGAAGATTACCCAGAATAATGGAGACAGGAGATATTATATATCTTAGTTTTTCACTAAACAAACTGCAATCTTAACTGAAATTTACTATCTATAATAATTATCTATGATACAATATGAAGCGAATAGTTGTATACTAATTAATTAAGTTTAAGTCATTGAGATATGCTGTAATCTACAGTTGAGATACAGCTAGTACAAATTAGATGAGGAAATTTGTTGAAATAATATAAACACACAATGCAAATAACGTATGAGTTTTTACGGATAATCCTATCCTTAGTAGGTGGATAACAAATGACTAATTAATTAACAATGCAAACCACGGATTGATTGTAACAAGATAAGTATAGAATACTAGGAAGAAATGAATATATATATTTGATCGTAATATAGAACACCTTTGAAGTGAGTATTTGTGACACCAACAAGAAGTGAACTCAGTACCTTCAGTTGGTGATTTAAAATAGTGTTAGAGAAGCTGTCCAATACTTCGTGGCTTTTAATAAATGTCTAGTCATATACACCCTATGAAGTGAACTACAAAATTTAATAGGCGCCACAAGCTCTCTAGTCCAAACTATTCAAAAAAAGTTATTTCATCTGTTAATCTGTCAATAAACTGCACCAACGTGCGAAAATTGCAGAAAGACAATAGTTCTGGTGTTTAAGTGATATAATGATTTTTCGGTCAATCATAAACAACGTAGAATCTGACATCTATGTACACTAGCTTAAGCTGCTATATTCCATTAGCATGACGAGACCAAATGAATAAGATTGCAACCAGAATGCAGCTCAAGAAGAAGGGATGAAAAGGTGTGTATGAAAGAATAATATAAGTTAAGATTTAGAAGAAAACAAAGAGTGAATCTATCTTTTCTGCTGTGATAGATTATGAGTAGTACCACTTAGTGTTACCAAATACTGATCGCGATTGAATAAACGCGGTCTTTTCTCAATATGAACATACAATACATGATAACAGAAACATACTTGAATTAATAAATGGCAATGATTTGAAAGCAGTTATATGTAAACTTTTTTCTGAAGATTCTGGCATAATGAAGTTTAATGTTTCGGATGTTTTCGATTCTAATAGTGACTGATTAGCAAATATTTGACAAAATTTCCACATTTGATCAGTAATGCTAATCTTGAAGTGAACTTCGAATTGATCTGAAATGACAATAAATACAGACAGACAGACACACAGACAGTTACAATGTAGAACTTGGTACATGCGTACATCAGTTCAAGTTGCCATGCCTCAATTAGCAGATAGGGATTAAATTGTCGAATCAAATCCCAGAGTGGGGAAGGTAGTAACAGAGTTAGTATTCATGGAAGGGAATAGAGACCGAGAACATTTAAGAAAATATGATTCAGTAAAGAGAAAATTATGATAAGTTCAGAGCCTTAGAATTTGGAGGAAGACAAGGAGTGGATGAACCTGCGCCATTGCCAACGATTTTGAGCCATATCACACAAAGTCTCTAACTATTTATTACGAGCGTTACGCGGACCCCAACCAGGTAGTCTGCACCTATTAACATGGCTCAGCCCAACTGTCAATGACTTCATGGACTGGTGCCATGTTTTGGTTTGGCCGCCCCTAGCTTTCTTCCAGCCTACTCCTACACCAGACAGCATTGCTCGTCGAGGTAGGCGGTGGTCAGGCATACATAACACATGTCCTAACCACCTTAGCTGATGAAGATTTGCTACTTCATCAATAGACTTACCGTATCTACCTAGTACTCTATTCCTAACCCACGTATTGCTTACTCGGTGGTCCCAGAAAACACGAGCAATGCTTCGAATACCAGGAGCCTACGAATATCGTCTATCTTTAGTGGACATGTTTCACATCCATAAAGTAAGACGGATCGAACTACTGCGCAGTAAACACGTCCTTTGGTCAGTAGTCGGATGCCTCGCCTACGCTACGAGTGACGCAAATTGCCAAACGCTGATCGGGCCTTATGTATACGCGCAGAGACTTCAGCAGACACCAGACCGTCAGGGCTAGTGAGGCTGCCAAGATAAGTGAAGCGGTCAACACATTCAACTGCCTCACTCCCTATCACTAACTTCGGTGTCGAATCAAGCCAATCCTGAAGTAACATTTTGCGTTTGGGTGGAGAGAATCGCATCCCAAACATCCTTACATTCTTGTTTAAGGTAGTCAACAGATTCTGCATTTTATCAGCATCGCCTTAGAGAACTATATCATCTGCATATTCTAAGTCAGCTAGTTTATCTCCTGGAAGGAGGTCAACCCCACCGAAGTCAGACGATGAGAATGTCAACTCTAAAAGTATATCAATGATAAAATTAAATAAAAATGGGGAAAGCGGACAACCTTGACAAACACCACTGGAGGTAATCAGTTCTGATGACAATCTGCCATAAACTTTCACTCGACATGTGGTGTTCAAGTAGAGAGCTTGTATAAGGTTAATGTACTTCTCTGGTACGCCTTTCATTGACAGACATTGCCACATAACCTTACGATCGATAGAGTCAAATGCCGCCTTAAGGTCAAGGAATACAACTAATATTGGGCGTCTAAAAGTGTGTCTATGTTCCAGAACCTGCCGAAGTGTGAATAGGTGGTCTATACAGCCACGTCCAGGTCTGAAACCACCTTGGTTCTCTCTACTCTGCTCTTCACGAGCTTTAGTTAGGCGTCGAAGTATGATTGAAGCTAATATTTTGGACACTATATTCGTTAGGCTGATTCCACGGTAGTTGTCACAAGAGGACTTCTGTCCTTTCTTATAGATTGGAACAATTAGTGTTTGGTTTAGTTTGCTAGTAGATATTACTGCTGTTTCAACAGCTTTTTGGATATCATTCCAAGCTGACTCGGGGTGGGTATCGTTTATACAGTTGACTAATTGGTTTTAAGTTTTTCCTGAAATATATTCTTGACTTTTTCATCATTAAGTTGGACTCTTATGGGGATCTTTGCCGTGGGTCTTTTACGTCCAGTGAGACGCAGACTAATACGCGCTCGTATTAAAGCGTGGTCTGAGTCTAAACATGTGCTCCAAAATGAGCGGCAGTCTTCTATCGAGCCTCTCCAACGGTGGCTGATGGCAATGTGGTCTATTTGAGTCCAACGTTGAGTTGACTGTTGGAGGCCGCCATGTCAACTTATGTCTTTCTTTATGTTTAAAGTTAGTGCTTGAGTGAAATAGACGATTATCTGAGCACAGTTGTAATAAACGGTCGCCATTAACTGTTCGTTGGGCCTCGACACCATAGGATCCACCTAGGTGCCTTTCGGTTTCGTCTAATCTACCTACTTGGGCATTAAAGTCACCAGCCATAATCACTACATCAGTACGCTTAGCTTTACGAAGGAGGTCTGAAAGCTTTCTGTAAAATTCATCTTTTACTTCATCAGAGCTGCAATCAGTGGGAGCGTAGGCAGAGACAAAAAAGAGGAAACGGCGTGTATCCCTATCTTTCCGAGTTCTTACCGTCCCGTTTAGACGGACAGCGCATAAGTGACTGTCTATGGGAATCCAGTCAAGGAGAGCCTGTTCAGCTGTTGAACTTAGTGCAATACCTACACCAGCAGGGCCTCGAGTGGTAGCGGTGGGGTCTCCGAAAACATAAAGCACATTAATGTAATGCAGGCAAACAGTAAATAAAACAGAAAAGATAGTCATTTTAATTATTCGCTAAGGTGATGATGATTTGAACAGGCAAGATATTCATTCAAAGACAACTACGAAAAACAAACATTTTTGAGCCTTTCTTAAAATTGCAATAAAATAAGGAAAGTATCGAAATTCAGTAGGGTTGGATGGTGATCAGAGGTAATCAACAAGAAACCCGTTTGACCATATTTTTGTGGCAGCTGACACTCGTCAGTAAATCTTACTTGCAATCTTGAGGGAATGCATGCTCACTGTAGGATTCAAACCTACATAGTCCAGCTTCACAATATGAAACGCTATCAATGACCTATTTTGGATAGCTACTGGATGACTGGAACTGATAACATCTGTTATTGTTAAGTCACCTAATAAAAAGTTAAACTTTACAGCTCGGGATTCTCTTTTAACTGAAAAGTTATGATTATAATTAAGTCAAATAATAAATGGCTGTAAATAATAACTTTTAGATATTGCGAAATGGAAACTAACAATTTGTGTGCTCAAGTGTCCTATAAGATGATGAATATAATAAACTAGATTTGATAGTTAATGAACTTTTATCTACCTTAACTAGTCTTAAATTTTAATGCCTGAGATAATCACGACGAGACGTCCTATATACATATACCTCGAGGATTTGAGTGATAAGTGGCACTGAGATGCTCACTATGACACATGTGATGGTAAACGAAGTGAAGGCTTAAGTGCTTTTTAACGCAATATATCTTGGACGGCCTATTAGGAGTAGTGAAATCAAGAAGTATTACAGATTATGACTAAAATCAATGACTCAAGTGACTGACATCGTCGTTCAGCGAACCGGTATTTTGTAAATATGTTTCAAGAACATTCTGGTTTAGTAAGAAAAGCTTATTTCAGACTTTATATCTGCAATTCCAAAGACTACTTTACTGTATTCACAATTTGAAGCACGAAGTGCGACAATACATATGTTACAATATGGGGGGATCTGGATGAGAAACCAATCATATAAGCCAGTCAGTCATAATCCTCGTGGAGCGTGGCATACATTTGCATTAGCTAAAATTAAAACACACCAGCATTAAAGAAGTTGAATTAAATGTAGTGGTGTATTAAAAACCAAGTTAAGTAGGTTTCCTGATCAGCTGGAAGTAGTGAGTGGTAAAACGAACATGCGCTGATCATAGCATTATGCCACATCACATATCTTTAGAAAATGCATTGCAAGATCCAATTCTTATTAATCTGGTGTTACTGTTGTGACACTCTGAAATGTTAATAGAAATCAGATACGAATAACTTCAGATGCTAAAAACGAGGATTTTGGTTTTACACTTTAACACGCAACACTCAATAAAAAAAGGAAAAAAATGATCAAAAACACTGGATAAAAAATGAAAACGTTATGGAAGCATATTCATAGAAGGATTACAATGACAAGATTAATAGATTGTTCTTTACTAGTAGTAATCTAACATACCTTGTGAATTAGTGCTAACATTCAGAACTGTAAACATCAAGTGTTGTGGACATTCACTTTTCAATGCTTTAAATAAAGATCAAACAAAAACAGAACAAAGGAAATAATAACTCAGAATTTTGAGAATAAACGAGTTTTTAAAAAAGAAGGAAGGATAAGTCACTGAGAAGAGTACAGTTAGATAAGAAGTAGAGAGGTATTTGTGAAGGAATAATACAACTCAGGGTAGAGCGAATGTCACAACTATCTCAGTCGGTGAAGACCCACAACCTTGTCAATCGGTAAGCCATCTTTGTTCACCACTGTGTCTACCTCCAATATTCTTTACTCGGCCATTAAACTATACAACGAGTGTGCATTACGGATACATTTCAACAAAACGTAGCATCGTGAGCATGTGGGCTACTAGAAGAGCCCATGTTTCACAACCGTAGGTTGAGAGTTGGAAATTAACCACATGAGATGCACTTATCACTTCAGTGGGTTGTTATTATTATTAATCTTACAACTGGTTATAAACCGCATGATCGTGAATTATGCTTCATCTTCAGATAAAATAACTAACGCAGTGTGAGCTTAGTTGACACTAACGGATAAAGACAAGAGGTCAGTTATACAGTCCATATTACCGTTTTAGGTAATTCGCAATGTTTTCGGTGTTTATTAAGTGAGTTGCATTTGGAATTCCTGTATTGATTTAATGAGTCAGTGATGCACATTTTCATTGAAAATTTCATTTCAAGATACTGAAGAGATATCCATAAGTATTGTTATGAACAAGTCCAGTGTCAATTCTGTTATTATCACTTGTTCTGATTAAATTTTTTGGTTACAATGCTGGCGATCACTTTCTTTTTAAACCACACTCACACCGGATTATTTGTAAGCATCTGTAGCAATATGAAGGGAGAATCAAACTTTGGAGGTTACTTCATTCGTAAACTTCATATAATGCAACATTACGAGTAGCCTTTGGAATACATTGTTTGAAATTTTAGGAATACAACTGCAGTAAGTAACAATTCATTGCAAACTTCCAGTTCAAAAGTTTTCCCACACCAAATCTATTTGAATTTGGGATATTGTAGAAAGTATTTAGCAATATATAACTTGAACTAGAATACTGCAAACATTTTGTATTATTTCATCAATTGAACATTTGAGAGATAACTTATAGTAATGATATAAACGAAATTCTAAATGTTGGAAAATATGATGACAATTGTAGACATCATATGTGAAAATAAGGTATATTATAACAATGAACTCAGTAAGTGATGCAATAACTAAGGGTAAGACACATTCCTAACGATTTGTAAATGACATTCAGTGCAGTTGGAGTACCTTTGTAAACTAGAAAGCTCTAGGCAGCTTGTTTCGTCTGTTCAGGTGTGAGATAGCTCAGCAGTGAGCACTAACAAATTCACCAGGTAATAAAACGAAAATCCTTCAAATATTGCAGAAAACTCGTTTCTAAATATTGTTGAAAAAATTTCGTTAAAGAATTAGCTTACAAGGTGAATGAGGAGGATGAGATCCAAATGAAGTGATATCTGTTTTAGTATTCTCTCTCAAAATCGACACCCAAAGATCACTATATGAATTCATAAACAAAAATACAGGAGAGATAAATGGTGGCATGTTTATTCAAAATAAAGGCGTATCAGCAGTGAAAACATTTTTTTAGAGGAAGTCATTTACTAGAGCTGTACATTCGCATTTGTGACAATTTTAGCAAGTGATGAACCCCGTTGATTGGACACGAGAAAGTGATTGCTTTTTAATTATTTTGATAATCGATTATAGATAATTACATGCTAAAATCACTATAAATACTAATGTACAGCTCTAGTCATTGACTTAGTCGAAAACAAAGTTTTCTTTGCTGATACGTCTTCATTTTGATCGTACATGTATACGGGCACATATATAAATATTACTTAATATAAAGAAACGGTTGAGAATATCCTCAACGTCATCAGTACTCACTTAATATTTACACAAACTTTACTAATCAGATGCAAATGTTGTCATCAAGACAATAAGCGGTTGTATATTTGCAAAAAAGTGGTACCAGTGTTAGAAGATAAGATTCTAGAAGTTCACAGAGGTTACTGGTGCGCTGGACAGAAATCAAGAAGTGAATAAAAGATTACATTTATGTGGAATACACCACCTACGTATACACTGGTTCTCTCAAATCTACTGACAATCAAAGGTGGGATGATTCTGCTTTCCATCTTATTCGGATAACCGATTATAATCTATGTTCGCGAGGCCCTACTCACTGATTTCGAGTAGTGAAGATGAGCTTACGGATGTGAGAAGATGGTAAGTAGACATTCATGAATAAATCGGGTTTACGGAAACAAAAATATCACCTAGTGAAATCAGAAAACAATGATTTTAAACTAATAAGCAATAAAGGACTCAGGACCCGGATAGAACGAATGGCATGAGTTTCCTAGCTTTGCTTCACTATCTTGTGGATTATATCTTTAGGTTAAAGTCTTAAATCTGTGTATTTAGGCAGTGTGCTAACCCAAACGCAAATATGACGTTTATTAGTGTAGGAATTATTCATTTTCATATCTAAACAAACAATATTTACAATTATTTTATTACTAGCGAATTAATTTCCTGCAGCTTTAATTTATTATTCCATTTAGTGCATAATTTTCCTATTCACTCATGTACACTTGACACAAAATCCCTAATAAGAGTAGAATAGAAGTTTAAACTGCCACATTATATAAATACTTAATAAAAAACTACAAAATTACCAAAGTTCATTTGATGGAGCTTTTAAAGTTACTATAGGTTGCCAAGAATTTCTTCGTTTAAGTAAAGAAAATACATTTGTTGTTGAATATTTTACAATCTCTGATAGACGTCTATTATTGGAAGTTGAATTATCAACGGAGTCACTTAGTGTACACGTGGATACACATCGTACAATTTCATTACTCATAGATTTATCATAAGGTGTAGAATGAGGGGGTGGTGTTATTGATTCAGAATTTTGTTTGAATGATCCTTTGAATACATAAATCTAAAATGAATTACGTTGAAAAATAAAATGCTATATTACTGTTTAAAGTAGTGCGACACAACTTTTAATAAAGAGAAAACATTGGTTAATCAAGATGACAAATTGCATAATTTCCGATTCTACACATAGTTCCAGTTTCCACATGCGTATGGTGTGAGCTTAGGAGATATATAGGAAAAGGAAACATACTTCTAAGATCGAACCTCTAATTATTAATAACAACGTTACTAAGTCTGCTCAACCATACATATATAATCCAGAGTTGTCAAAATATGTGAATGGATAAGAATACTATGTATTAAGTCGTAAATCTTTTACTGCTTATCATATTACAAAGGATAAAATGAAACCGTTGGTTAATTTTGCACTGAAAGAACAATAAACTGGTAATAGATCGGAGTGATTGAGGTGATCCCAAGTGCCAGTGAGCATTATGGACTAACTGATATATATATATATATATATATATATATATATATATATATATATATATATATATATATATATATATACTCCAAGGAATTAAAGCTTCCAAATAAATACACAAATATCCAACGTAGGAAGTATAACTCTAAAAGCAAAAAAAGTTATTAACAAAGGAAAGATGAATGCAATAAAAGGATAACCAACGATCTTCATTTCCATCCTTCATGATGAATACTCATTATTTGGTAAAAATAATCTTGGATTCTTGTTCTTGGCATACACATAAAAGAAATTGGAGGTGTCTGGAAACTTCAGTCATTGAATTTCGAATCAGAGTGCTAGAAACTTAGTTTCAATCCTACATAAGGTTACGAAGGTTAGAATGAAAAAGCTACACGCTATTCACTGATTTTTTTTTCGACTGATATTAGTTTATAATAAACAAGCCCCATCACTGAGCTATACAAGGTTCTCAATTAAAACAACCTTAATAGCTATCGGTAATGAAAACATTATCGAATATCATAATTTTGTCATAATAAGGAACTCATAGCACCAATAATGAAATATTATAACTAATTTGTGTGCCAGATAAGTAAATTTAATAATCTGTACCACCTCACTTCGAATACGCAAAACTACTTTTCCGAGGACTAAAATATATCTGCTTCTCGCTTGTATTTTCAAACGATACACAATAAGAAAATATACCGACAAGTGCAGTGGTTATCATTTGAGTTTGCTAGTACTTAGTTCTACTTAATAAATTAGCACGCTAGTACATACAACAGTTACTAATCTAAATCATTCAGTTCAAACGAAGCTAGAACCAGAAAGTTATTTCCACAGCGTTTTAACCCAATATGGTAACCTATAGTAAGGGGCACCTATATCACTTCAGTAAAACCGAACTAAGAACCTTCATGATTCGAGGCGGACATTTGATCCTTAGGCCGCTGAGCTTGTATTAGATGATTAACGCTCTTAACTTCCATCAATCTACTAAAAATTGCTTAACTTCATCCGGTACGTTTGGTGGGTGAGTACTGATGAGTCTCACATTAAAACAAAGAAAAATAAAATGTTTAAGCAATCCACCAAGTATATATAAGATAGTTAATTTTACACCAAGTTATTTTATTGATTGACTTATAAGTCACTGAAAATATTCGTAAACAGGCTATGTTAATCTACTTGCGTATACATACCCTTTAGCATTCACAATACAACGTTGATGTAATGTGATTAGTAAATAATTTATTCACACTGTTGTTTGTACAAATAACAAAAGTAACACACACCAATACTTAACCACTACAAAATCTAATCAGCGAATACTATAATTACTCACCTGATTCAGTGCTAGTGGTTCTTTGTACAGCGTAAAAGACCATTTCATTGCATTTGGATCATTGATAGGCGGAAATTCAAATAATTGACCACTAGTAGTATAATTCGGTGTAGTTAAAATTAAATACTTGTTAAATAAAAAGCAAACGAATTCTCGATTGTTCTTAGCCTGAGGATAAATAATGACAGTGGAAAAATAATAATAATAATAATCACCATCACAAAACAAGTTCACATAGGTCTGACAACGGATTAATTATATGAAAATGAAAAGTCCTACCTATAAAATATCGACCCAAGTACGACAATTCATTAATTAGTTCAGTGTAAACCTTTGTCATTCTGAATAAATGGAGAAAAATGACCGAACTTACAGAACATTATTCTGTATGCTGGTTGGAGTTAGATAGTAACGGGACGAAATGAAAAGTTTTTAAGATATATGGTCATTGTCAAAGGCTGTTGAATCACTCAACCACCGATAAAGGTTGTATCACTAGCTAGTGAAAATCACTAGGAGTATTTTTCAAACTAAAGGATATTCTAACATTGAAATTCACAACGGCAAATAATCATATGTCAATAGTATCACAATATAACAACAGACTTATAAAGCATAGGCTCAAAAATTCAACTACTCTAAATAACTAAGAAGACATTATGATGAATCTCCTCATTGACTTGTCATGGACTGAAACTAATCAGCCACTATTGCTATATGTGCATCCTGAGCAGATTGCCTTGAATCCCAGTGTGAACATCAACATTGGGATGCAGGTACACCCAACAGACAAGTCCCAACTAGGACAAAACGCGCGTCTTCGATTTTTCTTTCCAGTCACGACACAACTTAAACAACTAGACAGACAAATGAAACTCATTTGAAACAATTCACCAATTTACTAAGAAGCTAGTGGTAAATAGGTTTATGATGGGGATATGAGAAAACTATAATTATACGCATCAAAACGGATAAATTTCGATGGAGTTGCGTTAGCAGGGTTAGGCGGTATGGTCATGAAGATTTTATTGTCGCTCCAGAAAACATTGTCAGCACAAACTTTTGATAAAAGAGAGCCCTGAGAATTCGACGTAAATGGCTAACAGATTATTCTACTGACCTCGGAGGCAGTCGATTGTTAGTGAATATTGTATTGAAGTAGACTGCATGTTTATTTCGGTTGTCCTTTCATCTGGCGTGATTCCTAACCTTTTAGTTGTGTATGGATTTTCTAATGTATTAATAAATTGGGACTATTTGAATATGCTTGCTTTCTTTGTATCTCCTCCGTTGAAAATATCAATGTGTCCTCAGACGAACACGTGTTCATAACTGCCTGAATGTATGTTGCCCATATAAGTTGAGGGACGAAAAGGCAGTCAAAAATAATTTTTCACAACTGGAGCAGTTTGTCTCGTAACCGATATCTAGCTCATAGAAGGCAACTTTATCAGGGTCACACACCCAAGCTATAAACCTTTATCACAATTTTAGAGTAACTGGCGTACAATGAAATACAACAGATATAGAGTTAGTTGTGTTTAAGATGAATAGTGATAATATAAACTAATTAATTAGCTTAGTGAATAAAATTTAAATGTAAAACAGAAAGTTTCAGAAACTGATGTTAGTGAAAATAAATACGTAGAAATGATCAATACATTGAAGAATATTAGTAGAGTTGAAGTGGATTATCACATACGTAAAAAAACTCTATAATAATTATTAGTACTGCATACTACAAAAAATAAGATCATAAATTACCTTATAGAGAGTACCACAATGAACAAGGTGAGGTTTATCATGACGATGTTGTGTTGTGCTATTAGATAGCCAGTCTAATAGCCATTTATCAGCACCTATCAATCGCGAACGAAACCATTCTATTCGGTTATAGCTATCTTCAAACCCAATAGCATGATCGATTGATTTTAAAAGGGCACATATAAGATCATATGCTTTTACAAATTCACCGTGATTAGGCAACGACAAATCTGTATTCAAAGCAATCTAATTTAAAAGGAGTAAATAAATATAGCACATGACAGTAGCAACGACAAACAGCAAGCATTAACGTAAGACAAGCTAGAAGTCGGCTTACTTGTTAACACTTCGTAACATACATACCACTACATGGGTAATTTTTAGACATTGTCAAACGAAGAAAAGGACAGAAAACTGTGACAGTTCTAATGGGACTCAATATTTTTAAATGATAACCCCAGTAAAATTCTAACGCGTCAAGTAAGTAAAAACGTTTATAGAAGCCAAATTAGGTTGCCAAGCCTACAGTACTTCTTTAATTAGAACTAAAAACAAACACAGATCTCCTGAATTCGCATCATTTATGTGTGCTTGACGCTTCATCTGCCCATCTCGCGTCTGTTACTTCGAGTACACGATTAGGCAAGTTCACATTGAATTTCTAACAATCCTGCCTTATTGAGCAATGGATAATCAAAAGCGATTAAGAGCATCACTCTTGGTCATTTGATGGCGAGAAGACATAAAGTAAACATTAATATAACTTTTCGAGTAATTCATCGTATCTTCCTCCATTTGCACTGTCGATTGCGTATAATCTGCTAAATACAGAAAAAGCTATAGATAATCATCTTAACATATTGAATGTATGCATCCAGAGGAGATTCGCTCACCCTCTCTCACCATGGTCCACAAATGAATGCATGTATGCACAACATAGAACCAGACATCAGTTCAAGTTACTACCATCACCATGGCCTATATAAGAGTGAGTTGCAGGCATCGTATTTGAAGAGACCATATTGGTGCATGGGGAGATGAGGGTTACTGCTAACTGTGATTGATATGGCCTTATTCTGATAACAAGGCCATATAGTTCGTGTTTACGAGCCGTGTTCGAGTTACGCGAACTTTAATTGGTTGATCAGCGTCCCGCAGATGGAAGAGGATAGATATAGCACACCTTTCACGTAGAGAATGCTTTAATAAGTAAGACAACTTTCATATACCGCGGAATAGACTACAACGTAAGGCAGTCCATTAAATACAATAAATTAGGATTACAAGTATCTTATTTACTAAAAGTTTAATAGATACAATGCAAATCCCAGAAATATAAAAAGCAGATACGTGAGTCTGCTATCTTCGATTATCGTCCCGATGTATCAGTTAACCACTAGACTACGACGTGATAATCGAGACTGAGCTAATGAGTTTTTCATGATATATAGAATCCTTAAACAACAGAAGAATAGAAAAAACACTGACATGTTAAGTGATGTGCATTGTGTTCCAGTGATTATATGAACAATATTGAGATGCAAGCCAACTCGTTTGACAAGTCCTACATAGGACGAAATTCCGATTACAACCAATGTTGTCCAGGAAAAACACCAACTAGCAACAAGGGAACCAACTAAGGGGGGATCACTTTAATCTTGAATGTAGACAACAGGAACATAAGTCCTCTTATCAATAATTCTTCTTAATTTACAATTCTAAAGATAGACATTTTTAAAACTCTTGGATGACAAGAAATGACTTGAAAGAAAAAAAACACGAAAATGCTAACCTTTCCAACGATTAATTTGTATTTTGTAATACGCTGCATTGGTTTCAACAAGTATGAAGACAGAGGTAATCCTTTGGTTTTTGTGTTCTTTTCAAATATTTTTATTATTTGATTTAGCCGATAATTAGTTGACAGACAATGTTGTAATGTTTCACATGCAACACGCTGTCGGATACAGTAGTGGCGATAAACTTTAAATTTACCCATCTAAAATGAAACAAATAATTTAAGTCAATGGTTACATTGAAAAGGTCGATACGATATTGAAAGGAAGAAGTTTAAGCAGATATTAACACTTCAGATTACATATTTAACAGTAGGATAAATTATTCACATCACATTTTAGTCCATTCTATTTTATACGCTGGAAACGTTAGTAGACAATCTACTCCATTGTTAAGCTGAAGTAGGTTTGTGGAGATTGGTTTCAATTCGTTGTTTACATTTATATCAAAGATTAATTTTGTCTGTGTATTACTGTAACCATAATGCATTGGCCGGGTGTTTAATCCTAGTATGGGAATATTCAGCAGTGCGTACTGAACTACATCGAGGATACAAATTAAGACATCCAGATATGGTGGCAAACATTTAAGCGTCAATATAACTAGTGTGGCGTTCACTGGTAGAATTCTACACCAATCAATTTGTAATATTTGCATGATAATCGTCCAGAGAAAAAAAAGCAAGTAAGACCACTCTCCACAAATTAAAAATGATAATTAGTTCACTAGTAATCGAACTCAACATTTTTGAAGTTATAGTAAAGAACCGTGGCTAGTGAATTTCAGGCAAGCTATAAGCCGCAATTATCATCAACGTCTCACTGTTAAGCGAATTGATTAAAGCGGGAACCCAATTCAGTGGACGCCGATTCAATAATGTTGTAAAACCAGTCAAAATAAACCATTTATTTATTTTCCACTGCAATTTTAAGTAGCATACAATGCATTTAAAAAGTGGGATCTTTCCTAAACATTGGTTCTTTGTAATTACATGCCACGTTTTGTCTTCTGATGTTGTGTGGTTGAAGACGATCTAGTTAGTTAGTGATTTATGTATCATCAGCAAATACAAATTTAAGTCATAGCAGCAACTGCTGACTAAATTATATGTACGGAAAAATATTCGATGCAAAATGACAGTCATCACATTGAAAAAATGGTAGTTCAAAACAAAACAGATGAGCTTAGAATTCAGATACACAGAGATGTATCGGTTGCAGCAACTGATGATAGGAAGATTGAGGAAACATATGCAGAGTGCAACGAACGACGGCTTTTAAAGTTTTATTCCTTTGGCAATTTACATTGATAAATAATCAAGTTATTACATTGATTTATCACTGAAGAGTGACTAATGTTAGGTTTGTTAAGTAATAAACGAACTCTACCAATTAATAGTCTAAATAACTCGACGTCCATACAGTATGTTTAAATGAGAGGATGCTAGGAGTAGTCGGCTATTTAATTTAGGCTTAGTGTTAGTTGGTAAAAATAAGTATTTGTAATTTTCACGGGACTGATGTTTTTTGTAGTATTTAAATACGCAACACTTATCATTACAGTTTGGGGTGTTATCAATGACTTATTAGGGTTGTGACAACCTCCTGTTCCACTGGGATATTTGTGCTGACTGCATAACAAAAGAAATACGATCACTATAATAGTTGAAGAATGTCAAGTGAATTGAGTATACAAGGATCGAACAAGTTGGTTTCACAAACAGTATGTATCACTCAAACGGAATACTACAGATTTAATTATTGGTATCCGCTGTATTAGCTAACATACACATTGAAATCTTCAAAACATTGTAACGTTTCCTGGTGGCATTTGTCAAAGAAAGATGAGGTTGGTTATGAAGGGTTGATAACAAGGAGATAGGGAAATTTAGGAAGGGTATAAGATTGAGATTGGACAGGATGAACAAGTATTTTGTAGAGGATGTAATAGAAAATCACAATTAGCAAAAAACTTTCATAGGGTTACAGTAGTCAACAGAATAAATCGATACAGATTCCTACAGAGGTGTTATTATTACACCATAAGATAAGCAAGTGATCATCAACAAGTATTAATACCTGGTAAAAAAAATGAAAAAAAATACTAACATACATGTTTTAGAAGAATTTGACCAACTAATTGAACAGATGGATTTGCTTCAAGACAATCATTTAAATCACTAGGGACGAAAGGTAGAATTAAAACGAAATAAAACGACTAGTCGAAGTATCAGATATCATATATCTCATTAAATTATCCTTCTAAAATGATGATGGATTAAAAAAGTAATATAAATAAAAATCAAGTGTAGAGTAGACTACAATTTCATTTGTAAGAGGTGGCATTTTCCTGTTGATATTCCAGATAACAAAAAACATTTAGAAATAGTACATAAACGATAAACACGTTGAACACGTTAGCTATATGAACTCAGCAGCTCAACATTCCAAGCAAAAGTCAGTGAGATATAAATGAAGGAATCCAAAAGACAACCGAACGAGTCCTGGATTTCATTTTTATTCATATTAATTATACTTAAAAAAGCGACAACTTTTGTACTTATATTAATGTCCTCCTGTTAGCTAATAAAATAACTATGACACCAATATGGTAAAAGGAAATGTATGTGATCTCGTACAACTGAATTACTGATCTTTAAAAGCTGTTAATTCTCACTATTGAAACAAAGTGGTAGAAAAATTACTAATTAACGACAAATCAATCATGATCAACTAAAAGCCTAAGGAAATGTACATAAGGTCAACAATAATATAGAAATGAAGTTAAGATCATAACCGAAAAATTAGAACATACATGAATATGTAAGATAAGTATGATAATACTAAACCATGCTAGACTGTGAGCATCTTTACCTTGAAAGATTCGTCGCTGGGTGTTGAATAAATTACTTCGACTCGTTGAAGCCAGGAACTGTTTACGCACACAATTTAATAAACAAAGTGGACTCGGCATGTGCGAAAGCGTGGGTGGCGATCTTTCTATGTACTCTTTAATATAACATTTATTGAGGAAACAAGAAAATTTTGGCCACCAAAATAAGGATTTGCAAAACCAGGAAGTTATTGGATGGTGCCAATTCAAAGTGAAACTGCATAAATTAGGTAGTTACACTATCCCAATCGAATCTAGTTAATTCAGACTATTAGCCGAATTGAATTAAGCATCTTCAAATGCACATACAATTGCAATGGGAACGGAGGCTCAGATGATAAACTCTCAACGTTCAGCTACTAAGTTGAAGGCTCGAATTCCAGTTTATATGCTTCAATTTAGCTGACAAAGTAATATCAGTAGACCTTACGTTTAAAGTGTGATTCGAAGTGACTACCATAATCTATAGGTGTTAGTATGTTAGTCAAAATAACAGTGTAATAATAACAATTAATGTATCCCACCAAGATGTACGAGTAACGAAACACCCGTAAAGAAATTCAGTTATTTGACTTACTGATAAAACTCTGTCGAAGTGTCAATCAACTCATTCCAATGTGGGAAAATATCATCCAGTTGTTGAACAGTTAGCATTTTTGATGCTTTCAATGGTTTGTAAAAAACCTGTATAAAAGACAAATAGAGCTGTCAGGAAGAATGACATTCGGAGGTATCATTCGTTGATATGATCGACTCAATTACTAAGTACAGATTTGTGCCGTTATCTTCGAATCACACTCGAAGTGTGAGAGCAGTAGTGACACCACCCTGTCGTACAGACAAGAAATATGGGATAGGCATCCCATGTATCTTCTTCAAATTTGAGACTTAGTGAGTGAAAGTGGAGTGCTATAACAACGGAGACCTAATTCGCTGACCAGCTGTAACTAACTGGTCAAAAATACCACACATTTAAGACTATTATGATTTATAAAAGACAATTAGTAAGAAAGATCGTGTTGAATGTGGTTGTTTTATAATTTAGTATAATGAGCCGATGAATTCAGTATATCGTATGAACACAGTGGGCGGCTGTTTGATTAAGTAGTAAGTTAAACATATTTAAATAATTCGCTAACATACGTATCAAACTATTTAAGTGTAAAAAATATGGAATAAAAATCCAATATATTTTTTTCTGACTGTTGACAACTGAAAATGAAGCACAGCATTTTTTATGTTAAATGTATCACAACGAATTAACCACATATGAAAGCGTTGTTGCACTGTTAATTTTGTTCAACTGATGTTATTCAGAGTCTATGATGATACTAAACAAAAGTGAGGATAGTGGATAGCCCTGACGGATACCAATTGAGATCGTGACTTTAGATAACGATTTGCCGTAAGCCCTGACTACACTAGTAGTATTCGAGTACACAGCCTTTATAAAGTTTACGCATTTTTGTGGTAAGCCTTTCAATAACAGACACCGCCACAGAACCTTCCAGTCTATGGGGTCAAGTGCTGCCTTATATTATCCAACGTCGATAGTGAGCATACAAGTCCTCAATGTAAAACTCATGTACCACGGAATGAGCGAGTAAGTAATGATGTTAGACACAGAGTACTATGGAAAAATGGAAAATCAACGAATGAATCTGGATATAATAGAGATTACAGAAATGTAAAAAATGAATATAATTTCAAACGTTTAGGTAGACAATTATGCAACACGGAAAAACTTACATCCTGCACCTCAATCAGACTTTTACCGTATGCTAATTCGGTTTCTATAAGTTCCTTGATAGCGAAATCACGTTCACGAAGGTTTCTGGAAATATCACTACTTACTTAAGTTAAAAAATAATAAACACAAAACAATTGTAAAACATTACAAACTTTATTTCAGATGTGTACCAAGAAGAAATTGCGGAGCATATTCGAGTAAAGAGAGCAAACAACTATTTATTAATAAATAGCTTTAATGAAAATAAACAAATAATGAAGTATCCTCTGTATTATTGATACGGCATCCGATGGTTGAATTCTCACTTTGATTAATTTGTGATATAGCGCAACGGTCATCCATTGTCATCGATGATAACTGTCTCACTCCCGACAAGTCTGGACTTCAACAGTCCCGTCTCACTATAGCTTAAGGAATATGCTTAAATTGGTAACTAGTGAGCTGATAATTATCAATCTGTGATGAATTCAACCAACTAAAACATAATACCAATCTCCGCGAGTTACAACCAGTCTAACGGAATTATAAGTCATTATTTGTATTGAACTGGTCACTATAACTTTGCATTAACTTCACTTCATATCTTTAAGGTCCATTAATCAATAATAGGATTTAAAACAAATAGTCACTGTTTAAGTTGAGATGTGATTAGAAGACGAAGTTTGTGATATATTTACGCAATAGATTTCGAACAATTTGATCACACATAAAGTTGTTAAGATACGAAACATAAACATCAAACTAGATAGAATAAAAAGTAATAAGCAGAAGATTGTGAATCGCACTCCACTCTGGATATAATATTATCAGGGTAGGTTTAATATAAGCACAAACACAAAGGGGGGGGTTGAAAGTACTTACAGCAAAGGTTTTAATAAGTGCTACAAGCAACTTTTGTACAACACCACAAAGGCTGATTTAATATCAACTTTATAACCTGTTTCAACAATAATTAACAATAGAGAAAAGCGGTTGTTTATTCTGTGCTCTGATTCTGTTTTAGATTACTTGTTTTTGAAAACATTTAGGTAGGTGTTCAACTACCGTTACGCGCAAATCATGATTAGTCTTCCCTATGTGTGTCAACAAATACACGCAAATTGATGTCATAACAAGATTATGTGATTCCAAACTGTTTGGAATCTATTGAGCAAATATATCGCAGCTCTGATAAACTTCGTTTCCTTATCGCAATAACGGGATGTTGTACGAGATACAGAATTGGCTCCTATAAGAAAAATAATAACGAGAAGTTAGAGATACTAAAATCATTTTCGTTGAGAGGTATGCAGTGAATGACAAGCGCATACGCAGATGTACAGAATTACTTGTAATTATGTCTTCATCAAAGTAGTTAAAAGAAGTAAAATTAACCGAGCACGAAAACAGAAGCTAAGTAATAATTGTTAAATTTGAAACTTTATACAAGAAAACAAATATGATTTTTATAGGAACTGCAGCGACACGCGCCCTGTTTGCAATTAGCGTGTATCGCAGAAACTAAGTTCAGTTTACTGATCATGCATGAAAACCATGTATCGTTGTAAAAACATCAAATCAATTCTTAATTGTAAGACATACATTCACCAAAACAAATATATCATTTTTAAAGTAAACCTAGAGACATGGCACTTCGGTAATAACTACAGAAAAGTACGATTAAAATTATGAATGACATTAATTATGGTAGTAACCGGTTTAAGATTAGTAGTGTGCATCTAGCACAAACACTAATTAATACTCACAAGTTAACATGTTTGTTACAGAACGAATAAAAACTATAGTAATAAAAGTACGTAAGTATGAAATGAAATATCAAATAAGGTTGACAAACAACGAAAACCATCATGCGTAAAATTCTTAAGTAAGTACATAATGATTACGTTTTATTTAACTAGAAATGAGTTTTTTATCCTTTTAGAAGTGGGAATGTGAGGTAAGTTTATTTCAAAGAAACAACGTATTGAAAAGAAGTTTGCATTGAATTCAAGACATCAAAAATGTGCTGGTACAGAGTTCAGTTTGTTACGACCAACAAATCTTAGGAAATATGAGCATGGAAACTAATATTGGTCAGTACTAAATGAATCTACATACATGAATGTACAGTCTTACGAGTCAGTTGTAGTCTCAATAGCTCAACAGTGACGGTAACAAGCCGTGAAGTCGCGTGGTACAGATCGCTTCTTTCGGCAACTGCCAATGTCCTACAGATTGAAGGTAAGCCTTTTTGATAAATACCAACGAGGTCGAAATTTAAATCACACAGGATTTCTCAAACATTGCCTTTAATCGCTTAACATCGCCAACATAGATAGCTTGACGTCGAGCCACTTAGACCATATTTTATTTGGATCTGTAGCGTTCCATCCACAATAAGTACCTAACAAACATGACGTCGGTCAGTTCACAGTAATTAGGAAAATGTTGTACCTAAGTATGTAAATAAAATAAGTGATATATATTTGTAAAATTCCAATGAGTAGAAATTAAAATTTCTGACGTTTCGCGGCTTAATGCAAGTAGCTTCTTCAGAGGAATGAATGTTATGCAGTGGAAAAACTACATAATAAGTCATATGATTAAATGATAACAGATAAGAAAACCTTGATTGAAATAAACCTACCAGTTGATTGAGCTTCGAAATAGGGCTTAATTTTGGTCAGTAATAAGCACTAGCATCGGTCCATGTTGCTACACTACATTAGCACAGTGAAATGAAATTATCAATATGAATGGCAAAGTAGTAATATCAATCATAAATTACACAATTAAAGAAGAAAATGTTCATGGAACAGCGAATAAAATAGCTTTGAAACCCAAGATAGAAAAGGAATGAGTGCTCTCGTATTACATCAGAAAATCATGAGAAATTTCGTCCAACGCTTCAAACTTTTACTGCACTTATGGTAAGAACTCCAGCGACATAGTCTGTAATTACTAACATGGCTCATACCAGTTAGTGATTTCATGGATTGATACTACGCTTTAGTCCAGCACTAACTTTTTTCGACCTACTACTACGCCAGTCAATATCACGTATGGAGGTAGGCAGTTGTGATATACAATACATATTCAAGACAATACAGTCAATGGAAGTAAAAACATCAAAAATAGATTTGCCATCTTCGCTTAGTACTCTATGCCCAAACTAAAGATTGTCCACTAGATCGTAACAGAATAAGCAAGCGATGCTTTGATGGCATCTATAGTGAAATAAGAGCAACCGGTTATTTGCATGAATTAAACGAATTGAGGAAATAAAATTCATATCCTGAGACAATGAAAATGAATGCAGTTCAGTTAAAAACAAGTTCGTAAAACAAAACAAAGAAAGCTATTAGCTGATAACCTCATAATGCGCACAACCCATGGATAGAACACTAGATCAAGATAGTATTAGTATCACTTTTGACCCGAACAAGTCTACCAAACTCCATTCATTCTACTTAACAGATAGGCAATGAAGAATATTTGGAGTGAATATTATTATTATTATTATTATTATTATTATTATTATTATTATTATTATTACCTATATTATTACTTCATATAAATATACTTTAAATGAAGATTAAATAAAGAAATATGCCAACTGAAGTAACAAAGCAGTATTAATAATAGTATTATGATAAATATTCATAATATACAATACAATAGTTCTAAAGAAATTTTGTACTGTGTTGTACATAAATAAAAACTGTGTAACGATGCATATAAGATGATATTTTTAACAACTTGTAGAAGGCATAGTCAAAAATAACAGCATTCAATAATATATCACGACAAAGCATGCAACAATCATTCATCACAATGAATACAAATATACGTTTCATAAATATGTATGCATAAGGTGTGTGTATAGAAATCTCACATACAAATGGATATATAAAACTAACCATCCGAATACAAATACATCAACTATATATAAAGCGTTGAAATTCAATAGTTATTCAAACAGAAAACTAATGGTATAAAAAAGCACCCGGGTTATTTGTTAAAAAAGAATGATTGTAACAAGGGATTAAAGGTTCGCTGGTAGTTTTATTACGATGCAGGATGTGTGTTAAGATGGAAAAAAGAAAACAAATAGGGAACAAGATGAAGACCATGAAGAAGAGAATAATTAAATTAAGTGGTGGGAGTAATAACACTACTAAAACGAAAAGTAAGTTTATACAAATTTACACAACGGTGATCACTGAGTAATGAAAATGCGACAAAAGATACTGAGAGTAACAAGCAAAGGCAACACAACAAAGTGACGAGAATTTTTGGAAGTAAATATATGGTAGAAATTTATGCAAGTAAATGAGAAATATGCCAGTTATGCTTCTGATGATATATGCATTCACGCACACAATAATAATGAAATACAGGATGTGTAAATTTGCCCAAATATTACACTGATATGATACCAGTATCTACCAGGAGAAAAAAAGTGAGTCGATAGTAGGAATAGCCAAGTTTGGAAAAATGTGTATAAGGAATAAGTTGAATAAGAAAGATAATAAATGAGATAAACATGTATGTATTCAGTTAATTTAGCGATCTGTGCGAACTAGTTGGCAAAGATTAATTGGTTAGTAAATAAAACACAATGCAAGTAAGTATATTTAATATTTTTGGGAACCGTTAGTGTGCACATACAAAAAAAGTTTTCAAAACATAGTCATTGGTATATACAGAAAACATTAGTACATAACAAACGAAAAAAGTAGTTTAGATAAGGATATAATTTGTGGTTTTTTTGAGAAATAAATTATTCCAATCATTGCATAACATAAAATTAAATGTGTAATAAAATTACCAGTAAAACGTCAGCATAAGTACATACGTATGTGTGTGATTCATATCGGTATTTACCAGAGGGTCAGTGGTTGACATTGACGTGAGCCGAAGTATACACATAGAATGATAGACAAAGTACGCCAATCACCACGTTCGAATCACAATTAGCAAGATACATATATATATATATATGATAAAGAATCAATATAAAAAAACAAAGAGAAAAAGAAAACATTAAGAGAACCGAAATTTAGGGGAAATTTCAGTGAAAATGTTAGACAGGGAAGGATTGTGAAATACATCATTATTTATGATAATTAATAAAAATATAGGCCACTGAAGTGCAAATATTCAGATTCCATACATAAATGTGACTTTATTCAAATGCGTTTAAGCAAGATGTGTATGTATTATGGTTGTAATAATAGTAATCACAATGGGCGATACTGGCATAGTAGATACATACATAGTAATAAATATGAATTGAATACACCACAAAAATTCCAATAATGAAAGACCTTAATCATGCTCTCGACTGACCAAATTAGTGGACATTAAAGCCACTCAGATTTTTACAAACTTAGATTCATTAAGGACCAGATAGATAAATAAACAAAAAACTGACTGAAAGTTGTTCACTAAGAATAGTGACACTGGAGCATTTTGCATATGTTGAAGAGGAATACAGAGGTATATAAGACGGAATAAGGAATTCCAGATTTGTTGGAATGATAAAATGGAGCTTAAATGGAAGGAATCAATAATACGACTAAAAGTGATACTGTTAGCCATGACTAAAAAAAGATAACCAACAGTCACAACCTTGGGCAACATATAATCTATATTTTAAGATTCAGCAATTCTAAACTTTTGAACGAAGGATAGATGCAACGAAACTCTGGATCTTACAGCCACAAGTCGATAAATTCCGTCACAAAAAGAAAAGCATCATCTTGTATTAACAGCTATCAACAATTCTAACGACTATTTTGATAGGAGTTGAGTACCAAGTATAAAAGAATAAAAAACATATTCAGAAAAGATTAGTGACAAACTATGTCTTTAATATTAAATTGTGACTGGCACGTGAAGTTCAAGAGGTACATATCATTATATTCACGAGTTATCAGTTGCATGTACATGTATACCAGAGTTGACGCTGGCACTGGAACCTAAACTAAATTTATTCGTTTTAAATCAAACATTTCAAAGGATAGTGGATATTAATAAATAGTAAATGCAACTAGACATAAGTGACAAAATGGAGCATCAAAATCTGTATGATAATTATATCATTCTTGTGACTAAGTTGTCAGATGGTCAGAATTCCAACTTAAAATGAGGTAGCTAGATTAAAATTATAAAAGACAAACTACGGAGCTCATATCAAAAGCATTAAAATATTAAAGTGTAAAATTTTTATACAATACTGCTTTCATTTAATAGTACTAAATAGGCCAGTTATAGTCGACGTAGACCATAAGCACAAATCCACATTCGATCGAATCATAACGAAAGAATAGTATTATCAAAAATAATGGCGAAAGAGCGGGAAATATAGTAAGAATGGCTTAAAATTGGAAGTACGCTCAGATAAAACGCTGTGAGAAGGTATATGTAAATAAAATACTAGAACTACGAGATTCAAAAAAGATAAAAAGAGAATGCATCTACGTCAGTGTGATATGCATCTACGTCAGTGTGATCGATTTTAAGCCACATTACAAGCACCTACAACTACTGACTGAGGTTATCACGTTGACTTCAACCATGTAATACGTACCAATCAACATGGTTCCAACCGACAATCAATGAGTTCAGAAATATTCCATAAAAACAAATGAAATACAAAAGATTAATTAAATGGGTTACTTTTTAACGCGCTTAAATCAAAACCCTCTGTAGTATTCGGATGAACTTGTATATTCCCGTTGATTTGTTATAGACTGAAGCTGGTCAGTCATTGTTGCTATAAGTGCATCCTGAGCGGATTACCTCGATATAGCGAATTTTTCACAACTATTATATAAGTTGGATTGTGACTGGCAAGTGAAATCCAGGACGGTCGTTTCGTCCTGTTTGGGACTCATCGGCTGGATGTATACAAGTTCATCCTAATACCAATGTGCCCGTTGCACAAGTATGACTGTCTGGACTCAGTAGTCTAATGGTGAACGCGGTGGCGTTTTACACGAAATGGACTAAGTTCGAATCCCACTGTGAACATCAACATTGGGATGCAGGTACATTCAGCCGATGAGTCCCAAATAGGACGAAACGACCGTCCTGGATTCCACTTGCCAGTCACAATCCAACTTATATAATACCTCTGTAGTATTGTACGTAAATGATTATTAAGAAAAATTTTATAAAGTAGAATAGCTTACTCTGAGCAGGAATAACAGAATTAGAAGCCTTTCCTTTTTGTGTAGGAATGTATGGACGTACATAGTTAACAGGGAATAGTCCTTCTGCTCCAGAACTTTGCAGCCGGCCACGCCACCATTCAGGTTCATCGCGACCAAGTACTGTGATAATAGCACCTTCTTCAAAAGTTAACTCATCTGCATGAACAGCTTTATAGCTGAATATAGTTTGCATCATTTCTACACGGTTTGACTGTGTTTGTTGTGAATCATGAATAGAACTATCAGCATCATTCGGTATTGTAATAGCTTTCGATGCTAATGCTTTCAAACTAGTAGGAGTGTAATTTTTAGTCTGATTATTAGTTGAGCTCGTCGACTTTGATAAAAGTTGTTGATCTTAAACAACAGGTGACGTAAAAAAATTATCAGAGATAATAAATCGATACGGAGAAAGTCATGCACAGTATCAAAAAAATAACGATGCATTCTAGAGGTGAAATGAAGATAACAATGGTTACTGATTGATTTTATAAACAAATAAAACCAAATTATTTTTGACTGGCTATTAGATATAATCAGCAAGTTATTGTTAGTTGTTGAGGCTTGTAATATACATCACGAAGTAATTTAAGCTACACAACCAACTATTATTGGGTGCTGGCTCAACAGTGCAAGCGTTCACTGTGAAGGCTGATAATCCTGAAATCCCTTCACTCCTACCCAAAGAGAACATGGGATGTACACAGCTTAGCCACATACTAGGGTGAGGCGGTTGTCTGAACATTTCTACTATGCATACAATCAAGAAGGTTTAAAATAAACATAGATTCGGCTATTGGATTGTATTGTGTGACTACTGATGATTATTAGCATTAAATAAGTGGCGGTGAAAATTGTTAGACAGAAAACAAAAGCTTATCATATCAAAGCAACTAAAAGAGACAATACATTAAAAAGTATTGTCATGACGACATAGGAGGCGAAGATTTCCAATCATATCACAAAACGGATTAAGATGTATTGACGGACCTTTGTCGAACGGCAATAAATTAAATTCAGAGGCGCTAACACATAAACTAGATTCACAGCAATATTATTTCTTGTAAATAAAGGATTCACTGGATTACAATTAAATGGTAGTTAATTCAATGACGGAAAAACTGGTGAAAACTAATAAAAAAGTGGTAAAATAGCACTTACCAGATGAGTTAGAAGATCCATTAACTGTCAGTGGTGTAATAAGACGAACAAAATCTGCTGGAAACCAACCAATTTGCCGAATATGACCTCTTTGCTACAAATGAAATAGAAGTAAACAAAATGACAGTAGAATGAACACACGGATAGAAAACGCCCTCTAGAATAAAACCAACGGTGAAACAATGAATGAATATACACGCAACTATAATTCACAGATAAAAAGGCAGTTTTATCAATTCAAATAAATAATACATCCAATAATCAATGTATAAACATACATTAGTACATTAAAAGTGTCGTTCATAACTTGATAGGAATGCAAATCATTTGCTTAAATTAAGCTAAGGTAGCGACAAAAAATCACTGATCGAGAAAAGCAGAAAGATTAGGAGCAGAAAAAGAGTTGATTTATTACTCAGACTCATAATTCAGTAGAAAAACGGAACACATGAAATAATGTATATTAGAAGAATAGGTCGCATATTTAATTTTTACGACACAAGATTCTTTCGCTTTTATCCTTACTGTCTATTAAAAAGGTTGACTTGTCAGTTGTGTGACACATCAATCACCCATAGTTTCATGTGTACAGCAGGACTTTAAGGGATCAAATAATAATCTGTACAACCAGGTAGAAAAATCATTGCTAGTTACAGCCAAAGATTTTTAAAATGACTTCTTTTTTGTGATATACTGAACTTATCGTAAAATAAGTATGCGCATTAATATAAGTGTAATTTTGATATTTTATTTTATTTATTATGAAGTCTGGTGAATTTCACTAAGGTGGAAATATGATATTCGTAGGTCACTATATTAAGATTTTACACAAAAATTTTGTAATCTAGATGTCACTCTAGTGTTTTTCAGGTTGGCTGCTGTAATGACATGAAACGAGTAAATCGTTCATATTCCTACGTGTTATTTGAGTAATAAACATGATATTCACAAACGTAATGTTGATTAAAGTGATTCAATTAGATAAAATATCTAGATGGAGAATGTGGTCGAAGTACGTTACGTGAATGACACTTTAATAGTAGTAAATTATATAGAACCGATGTTATAAAACTGATGGATTGATTCACTTCCGTATCAAGCAGGAATTTATATATTTAGTTGTAGAATATACTTGAGTTGTATAAGGACTCGCGACACTAAATGGATGCCTAAATTAAAAGAAAAAAAGTAGAGTTTGGAACTGAGACATACAAATTGAGAGCCAAGTGATTTAACTTATAAGCTAGTGTTTATTAAGGTATAATAAACAATAATGACTTATAACAGCTTCTTTAGCCTTGTAAATGATATGCTATCTTTGTTTTTAGGTCCAATTTCAATGTTAGGGAGTGACAATCAGTCGGCATTTTCTGACTACCAAGAGCTTTAAAGATGATATCAACTCGTAAAGATTCATATTTCCCTTCCTTTTATTTCCAGCTGTAACTGCTACTTTAGTGTACTGATTATGCTTACATACTGAGATGAATCAATCGATCAATAGTAGCTGTAACACTGGTACTCTTAGGTGCTAAAATGACAGGCAGATCAATTAAAGATTGTTAAGACCAAAAACACAAATTTAAAATCCCTTGAACAATCATCATCTGCAGTGATGCTGCAACAGGAGTTAGAATACAGCCGGCTCTAAAACCAGCATCACTTAACGTCACCCCCTCCCAAAAAGGATTTCAATTTTCAGAAAAGTTTGAAACAAACGGAGCTAATGTATCAAAAACTACTCACAAAAATGCCATGGGTAACCCATCTTAATAAGGTTATTCCATATGTTATGTGGTTACGATCCCAAGTTCCTAAACCACTTACAATTTGTTCTGAGAACTTGTCAGCGGAACGGACAAGCCGTAAGTCAGATAATTATCAATGACGGTTATTATCTTATCTAATCGGATATGGAAATATTATTTGAATAATTCCTGACTTACATATTATTAATTTATAATTCATTGAAGATACATGTTCACAAAAGATAGGAACTTTAGAAACAAACTATCTACTTCGAATGTACCTCCCTAAGAAAAAACTAACCTGTATGTGGTTATTGTATAACAATACATAAAAAGTTTGGAAGTCATATGAGGCCAACTGTAAGAGATTAATAGAAAGCAAGTAGCCGACGTAAATACCATCACTTAGGTCAGTTACTTAAGTACAACTTAAGAACTAGCATATATATATGCATCAGTCCAAGCAGTCACATAATTTCAACAAAGCAAAATGAATCTCAGAGTAGAGGAATTAATAGTAAGAAAAGATTGAAGACAGAGAATACGATTCGAAAGAGGAATAATTAGTGTAGAAATTCGTATATAAAAAGTTTAGAGTCAAAGATTTAACGAAACACAAAATGTATATGCATCTGAGCTATTATGCTTATAAGTTATTTACAGAACCACTGATTAGGAGAACAGCATGAACTCCAACTAGGTAGTATGCATGGGTAATGCTTGAAATAACTCTGTAAGTCAAACAGAACCTGATCAATTGATTTGCCATCTTTCCCTAGTACTCTGAATAGAGTTCCAGAATTGTTCACTAATCGGCCAAAATCAACAATGATCAAACGTAATAGCTTACAAATGTCATTTACTCACAAAGACCACATATTTATACGCTGACGGATCGTTGCGCAGTATACTCGGGTACAGATTGACAGGCACACTTCAAGTAACTTCCTAATATATATATATATATATATATATATTTGTGGAAAGAATGAAATATGATTGCCAAAATAAAGTATTCACTCAAAAAGCAATTTGATTTATTCTTGATTCATAGATGTAACGGAAAAGAACCAATAGGTTAGAATTGAACTGACTAGACTGATGATTAGAAAAGTACTTGGAATCATTAAACTACTTATACACAAAGTAGACAACGAAAATTCTTAAGATAATAACGTTAAAGACCAAAAGCCATAAGTGCAAATGCTACCGATACCGATGAACAGGAATGCATTCTTTTGTAGAAGAAAACATCATTAAAGACTTAATCCAAAAATGTGGTACTGAATGCTTGTAAATAAATTTTAGGATTTGACCATCATTGAGGGAAGTATAATGTGGAAACAATACTTAAAGTGTGTTTCCTAACAAAATATTAAAGTATTAATTGAGGAAAATAAACATATTTATATTTATCACATAAAATTAGTGCACCGAAAAGATGTATTACGCAAACAAATGGGATGTTATAATTTAATTGTTTATATCATCCCGTTCATGTTGATAAAAACTGAATCTGACCAGTCACTGATTCTATGTGCCTGCCGTAAACAGTTTACCTCGATCACCGTAGAATTTGACATAGATGCGTGATAGCATACACGATCATACACTGTCGGTACGATGACATGACAATAGCAGCCTGAATAGCAATGGAGTAGAGATACAGCTGTGGCACTAAGAATGAGTAAGCATTGAGAACATGGTTTAAAGAGAGTAAAGGTATGTAAGAAGTAATAGTGAAAATCAAGACCAAGAGGAAAATAATGCCTGAATGACATTGCAACTGAATCTGAGCTAGGTAATTGAGCAACAGATAGAGATTATCGTGTTGACGCATAGCTCACAACGTCAATCAATGACTTCTTGGATTAATGTGACGTGTTAATTCAACCATTTTAGCTTTCCACTAACATGAAACGTCGACGTAGATGGTTGTTAAGGATTAGCAAAACATGCCCTAATACTTACTACAACTACTCGGCTAAGTAAACGGAAATATATGGGAGCGAGTTCTAACTTTAGAGCTAACGTTTCAAGGTGATATATTATTCACCAAGAATCTAAGATATTTAATTAGATCAAAACATAATCAATTAAGCAATCAATCACAATGAAGCGCAACAGTAACTACGTATACTTTCGTGTACCATACTTAGGTCAATCGACACATGGATGTATTTGTCAAATGATGAATGAATTAGGTGAAGCAAGATTTAACACATCATCGACTCGCATAGATGCTATGCGAAACTATTAAATTATTTAGTCATAATAAGCAAATTTATGGTGACGATAATGAACAATAGTACGAGCAAATAAATCGATAGGCAGGTTAATTTGCATATTATATGCAGGACAAAAAGATTAATAAATAGTTTAACAACTAATACATTTCTAATGATGACGCGAGATGTAAGCATATATTTTTAAGGAAATAAGCAAAAACGAAAGTTAACTAGAAAAAAAGCAACCCAAAAGGAATGATTCGAATCAACAGTCCATAAATGAAACAAAATATTATGTTATGCATGTTTTGCACGATTTGAGCTAATATATCGTCAATAATACGTATGTGTATATTGCGTTAAATATGTGAACCAATTCAAAGTAAAAGAAAATGACAAGAATGGAATCGGCTAGCAGAAGCAGACAGATAACAATAATATGTTGATAAAAACAAATCAAATGAAAAAGCTCAGTCTTCAGTATTAATCAAGTACGGATTTGATTCAGATGACATCTTAATCAGATATAGTGACAACAATAATGAATCATGTTGATTAAAGCAATATACACACGAATTATGAAATAAGACAACAAAAAGAATACCCGTACATACAAGCAAGGTCATTTAATCATCAAACCAATGGTAAAGAAGAAAAGAAACAATTATAAACAAAAATAATCATTTAGAAAAATTGGTTAAAAAGTCTAATTTTATCTTGCTTTGATGTCGATGGCCAAAATAGAGTGAAGGTTTGTACAAACTTCTTTTGAATGAAAAAAGAAGCTTAGCTAAAACCTTAACAAATCGTGCACAAATAATTTGCGCCGAAGATGTGATTTAAGAAGACCTAATAGGTATTCATAATTAACCTTCTAAAAATGGATAACTGATATATTCAACAAGAAACATATGAACAAGACAAAAATAACACCAAAGATGGTGTTTGTCTCCAAGAGACTAATATTCTTTAAACCAAAATTTAATAATGACGTCACTGACAAAACAACTAAGAATAAAATTGCAAAAGAAACGATGATGTCCATCAAAACCAAAGACTGCTTGAATTCACATCTATATGTGTTTGTTAATTCAACTGCTTTTGTGGAACCAGTTATATGGAGTGCACAATTCAGCAGACCCTTGGCTATGTCACTAAAAAACTATTCAGCCTGATTAAAAGACAATTTAGATTGAGAGCTCTATTGTCACTCATTTGATTGACACAGGACATCAAATGGACCTGAATAAATCTTTTGGAGCTATGTATCGTATTTCACTAAACAAGGCTGATAGTTTCGCCTGTTACATACAGCTGAGGTCACTGGAATCCAAATTCATAAACCCAATCATCCTGGTCAAAAGATATTTGCATAACTCCTTACTTACCTTGGCCATCAACAAAGGTCAAACCAAAGCAGGATAAAATAAAACTTTGTTAAAAACGATTAATAAGCTGATTAGTAAATGATAAAAACATATGAGAAATAGTAAAAAAAGTAAATGTTCCTGTGCTAATCACAAGGACCACTGAAAATTAGCTTCTTACGAGAAATTTATGGAACTTGATACATGTTAACACCAGTTCAAGTTGCCATGTCTCAACTAGCAGAAAGTGATTACATTGTCGGATCAAATCCCAGAGTAGGGGAGGTAGTAACAGAGTTAGTATTAACGGAAACAAATAGAGATGGTAGATAAGATTTAAGAAAATATGACTCAGTAGAAAGCAAATAATGAAAAGTTCAGAAACTTAAAATTTGGAGGAAGACAAGGAGTGGATGCACCTGCGCCATTGCCAACGATTTTGAGCCATATCACACAAAGTCTCTAACCAATGCCTACGATCATCACACGGACCCCAACAAGACAGCCTGCACCTATTTACATGACTCAGCCCAATTGTCAATAACTTCATGGACTAGTGCCATGTTTTTGTTAGGCCACCCCTAGCTTTCTTCCAAACTACTCTCACACTAAACAACATTCCTCATCGAGGTAGGCGGTGGTCAGGCATACGTAGCACATGTCTTAGCCACCTCAGCTGATGAAGATTTACTACTTCATCAATAGACTTACTGCATTTACCTAGTACTCTGTTCCTAACCCAAGTATTGCTTACTTGGTTGTCCCAGCAAGATATCTATGATCGAATACTAAGAGCATACGAATATCCTCTATCCTTAAAGGCCACGTTTCACATCCATAAAGTAGAACGGATCGAACTACAGCGCAATAAACGCATCCTTTGGTCGAGAGACGGATGTCTCACCTACGCCACAAGTGATGTAAACTGGCAAAAGCAAATCGGGCCTTCTGTATACGAGACAAGATTTCAGCATACACCAGACCATCAGGACTGATGATGTTTCCAAGATAAGGGAAGCGGGTAACACATCCAAATGCTTCGCTCCACATCACTAACTTTGGTGCCGAATCAAGCAAATCCTGAAGCAGCATCTTATATTGGATGAGGAGAATCGCATCCCAAACATCCTAATATTCATGTTTAAGGTTGTCAAAAGATTCTGTATTTTATCAGTATCTTCACCCAAGAGAACTACATCATCAGCAAGTTTATCTCCTGGAAGGATGTCAATTCCGCAGAGAACTTAGACGATGACAATGTTAACTCTAAAAGTATGTCAATGGTAAAATTAAATGAAAATGGGGGGAGTAGACAAACTTGACGAATGCCATTTGAGGTAATCACTTGCGACGACAATCTGCTATAAGCTCCGACTCGATATGTGGTGTTTGAGTGGAGAGCTTGAATAAGCCTAATGTACTACACTGGTACGTTTTTCAATGACAGAAATTGCCACGTAACATCACGATTAATAGAGTCAGACGCCGCTTAAGGTCAAGGAATACAACCATTGTTGGGCGTCTAAAAGTGTGTCTATGTTCCAGAACCTGCCGAAGTGTGAACATTTGGTCCATACAACCACATCCAGGTTTGAAACCAACTTGGTTTCCTCGAGTTTGCAATTCACGAGCTTTAGTTAAATGTCAAAGTATTATTGAAGCTAATATTTTGACACTATATTTAATAGACTAATTCCTCGGTAATTGTTACAAAATGACTTCTGCATTTCTCATAGAGCTACACGGTTAATGTTGGAGACCAATCAGATGGGATTATGTCCAGTTCCCAGGTTCTAGCCAAGATCTCAGTTAATCTCGTTGTTAAAACTGAACCACCATCCTTAAATATCTTAGGGGCTAACCCATCAGGTCCTGCTACTCTCCCTTGCATTAGATTCCCTATAGCCTTATCAACTCCGCTAAGACATGGGGCACAGGTATCAATTTACCATTCACATTGTTTGGAGATGGTGGGTAATTAGAATAAGGCCCAGAGACAGTTGAACTGTTCCCTTAAGTGTTCTGCCCATCAGTCTAATCTACTGGAATGACAGTGAATAGTAGTCCCATGTTTTTCTCAGATAGTTTCACTTACACTTGGATTTCCGATACCCATTACCTTGATCAGTTTGAACAGTTGCCTACTGTTACATATTACCGCTTGTGTTTAATTTGCCTTCACTCTTCATCGTGCTCAGAACCAGACGAGATGTGTTGCCGAGCATCTATCAGCTCAGTAGATACAGCTGAAATTCAATGTTTTCTTAACTTTTTTAATTTTGTTTACTTGGACATATTACTGTTGTTTCGACAGCTTTTTGGATATCATCCCAAGCTGACTCAGGATGGGTACAGCTCACGTAATTGACTAATTGGTTTTCTAGTTGTTCCTGAAATGTATTCTTGACTCCGTTATCATTAAGTTGAACTCTGAGGGAAATCCTTGTCGTGGATCTTTAACGTCTAGTGAGATGCTGACTAATACGGGCTCGTACTAAAGCATGATCTGAGTCTAAACATGTACTCCAAAATGAACGGCAGTCTTCTATCGAGCCTCTCCAACAGTGGCTAAGGACAATGTGGTCTATTGGAGTCCAGCATTGAGTTGATTGTGGGAGTCGCTATGTCAAATGATGTCTTTCCTTATGTTTAAAGTTGGTGCCTGCGAGAAACAGACGGTTATCTGAACATAGTCGTAGTAAACGACCGCCATTATCTGTTCGTTGAGCCTCGACACCATAGAATCAACCTAGGTGCCTTTCAGCTTCGCTTAGTCTACCTGCAAGAGCATTAAAATCACCAGCCATTATCACTACATCACTGCTCATAGTTGTACGAACGAAGTAGGAAAGCTATCTGCAAAATCCATCTTTTACTTCATTTGAGCTGCAATCAGTGAGAGAGTACGCAGAGATAACAAAGAGGCAACAGTGTGTATCCCTATCTTTCCGAGTTCTTACCGTCCCGTTTAGACAGACAGCGCATAAGTGACTGTCTATGGGAATCCAGTCAAGGAGAGCCTGTTCAACTCTTGAACTCAGTGCTATACCTACATCAGCAAGGCCTCAAGTGGTAGCGGTGGGGTCTCCAGAAACATGAAGGGTGAACCAGGCTTGTCCTTTAATTTGACAAGGTGAGGTCAAGCGAATGATTGTACTTGGATCTTGTATACGCGTTTCAGAGACGCAGTAGATATCGATGGAGCGGAATTCTGGAGTCATAGCAAAGGAGGCTTGTTGTCCTATGTGACATAAGGTTCGAACGTTAAAGGCTCCGATATATAGTTTAGTGCGACGTTTCAGGAGACCAGGAATAACGTTTCGTGAACTCGAACAATTAGTATCAGAGGTGTGAGGTGATAAAGTTATGCTAGAAGGGTTAATCGTGGGGATAAGAGAGTTATTAAGAAATGATGGTGAGATTTGACCTCAAACAAAATGATCGCATGTGCTGTTAGAGGTACAAGCATGGTTGTCACTTCCTGGCTGCCCACACCATGCAAGGATATTACTTCTTCAGGTACCTGAAGAGAAAATTGGGTTGGTGTGTTGGTCACAGTGACCTGGAAGCGAGATCGTAGAGCCCAAAGAACAACTGTTTGAGACCGATCACGCACGACCTTGTTATGGAAAGTTTTCGAAGCGTTAACTCCGTTCTTTAGAAGGCCTTACTGCCGGAGACATAAATCCGTGGAGTAAGGTGAGAAGTGACATTTTTAGGGTCGACCTTTCCTAACCCCTTCCTTCCTTTGTGAGAAGGCAGCATCGCTACAGATGCTGGTTATCCGAGGGGAACACCTTACTGCAGTGACATCCCGTTGCAGCCAGAAGTACGATTTCGCCCTCAGATCTTAGGTTGCTGCCTGTCTTATCGCTCTCCAACAGAGCTGCTTGGCATGGCAGGACCTGGAAAAACAGGTGTTGCAGCCAATATGGCTCGGTTGTATCATAACGATAAGCAGGCCCGATCACCACGTCAGGGTTGCAGCTACCGTCGGGATATATATATATATATATATATATATATATATATTTATATAATTTAGTAAAGAGTAATTTCGTGTATTGACAGAGCAGTTTCAAAAGTCAGGATATGAAAGCAAGGAAAGACTTGAATGCAATTACACAATTGAAACTGTTCATCACCAAACATTTTGTACCAATTTTTATGATCATCATGTGAACCCCAAACATATAGCCTATCAACACAGCTGCGACAAACAGTCAATGACCTTCTAAAAAAATTTCACATTCTGATTTGGTTACTTCCTGGTTTCGCTCAGGATTACCCAACGAACGACGAGGTAGTTGGTGGTTGGGCACAAGTATTGTATGTTAGAAAGTCGAAGTGTAGGTAAATCTCACAAATTACGAAAATAATTAAGAATAAGGGTATTAAAATATGAAGGTTAATTATGTAATAAGTTTTTTTAATTTATTAGATCATATAAGAAACCTTTTGTTCTATTGAAATAACAACCCTGCTAAATTGAAACTAATAAGTAAAGGAAACGGAAATATGATAACCACATACAGGTTAGTTTAAAGTTCTGTCATATATTGTATAACTAGCACTTAGAATCATATTTTTGTGTTGATACGACGTATACATGCTTGTAAAATGCCGAGGAAATATGATTTGGAGTGCATTAAAACAGCATTCTTATTAGGCATTACTTATTCGTGGCCAGCCAAATGCAACTTCCTTGAGGAAGGTGTAAACGAATACGTAATATGTTTACTAATCTATCCATACGCTGCACAAAAGTACTCCTTTTGGTAAAGCGAATTGGGAAGGGTTAGGGCATTTTTTAGAAGTAAAAGGATTAAAAATCATTTCAAAGATAAATGTATATAGTTAACGTAAGCATATCTAACCAAAATTACAAAACACTGGTGTCAGGCCCTATGTAAAGGTGTGTTTTAGTATTAGAAATAGATAACGTGATTGTCCTGTGGCCTGAAATTTCATTCTTGAGTAGTCACTTTTTAACTGCAAGTTACTCGAGGTTATGCATATTTAGCTTGTCAAAAACTTTTATTATACAGTTTTAATATAGGACTCTCGGATTCACAACATTGCCAAATATGAAATCCACAGCTATCAGATTTCAATCAACTACAAATCAAGATCCCTAATTTATTGACGATAATCGGCTAATTTTAAAATTCGTTTTAACTTAGATAATTTCTCTGTGTTCAAATATTTCACAACATGAATCCATGATTGTTGAAAGTATTGTTTTTGGTGTATACTGGTAACTTAGAATTTCGACTAATAAGACCATGTTCCGATTTATGTATTCAGATTCGACTTAAATTAGCATGAACAGACGGAACTAATAAGTCTAATAGTAAAATACAGTTTAAGGAGAACGACTGAGAAAATATGCATGAAATAATAATAGGACAAGAGGGTCTAGAAGAAGAAAAAGAGTAAATACACGTCCACAACTGTGGTCCATTCAGAGGCTTACAGCCGAATGACTCTAACCACTGACCTCAAATGTCAGTGCGGACTCCAACAAGGAAGTCTGTGAAGATTTTTCAGACAAATAGTCAATGACTTCGGAAATTCAAAGGAAATAATAGAACAATAAGTAAAACTAGGGTTACTACATTATATGCCAAGAAACAGCTCATCCTCAGTGGAAAAGAATCTGAATTTCCGGAACAAGAATACAAAACATTAGAAGATTTAATTGTATCACACACGAACAGTACAACTAATTCCTGTGTGCAGTATACTGGCCATGATTGTTAAAGATACGAATCACAATAGATTAGTAGTATTAGTATAAAGCAGAAATAGTATTGTACATGTTAATGGAGCGCTGACTGAATATTAGTGCATAATACCCTCACCTGTGTTCAAGGTCTTTTGATTTATGTTTAATTAGTACCTTAATTACTATTCGAAATTCTAATAATTATCACAATTCCGTTATTACAGCTTTTAACATCTCCCTACTCGCATTTTAATGACTTCAAATATGATAAACCAGCAATCCACAGTGGTATGTTATGAATTAGTAATAAACTTGATTATCGTCACGTGAATAGAGAGTTACCAAAAAATTGCACTTAATGAATTTGATTTTTCTTTTATTAAGTGTTTGGCATAGACATGTTTCCACAAATTTCGCCTGGTGTTTAAAAAGACTGATCATCTACCTAGATATTTACTAACTGATGATGAGTTAGTTGTAGTAGATTAAAGGAATGGTATAATACAGTTTTTTGAGTGTTATTGTGGTGGATACTACTCATAAGGTCATCTAACGAAGGTAAAACACTACGGAGCAAACTTGTCAAGGTAGTAGCCAACACTGATGAGTCACCGTCGGGCGCTAGACGCACTGGCCTGAACTGCTGCAACGCCGCCGCCTATCCGCCGGGCCGTCGGACTCGGACGTCAACCTGGCCACATCTCCCCATGTCGCCCAACCATCAGAAAGCTCCACGTCTGCGAACGCAGCCCTCGCACACCCCAGTAACAGGGTCCCGAGGACTGTCGCCGTCGTCTTCTGTCCTGGCACACCGACCAGCTCCGCGATGGCTCCGAACAGCACCAGGAACGCCCCAAAGTCTCTGTCCCCAAACTGTAATGGCCACGGAACCATCATCTTGTCCGGAGGCAGAGACACCAAATGTAGAAAGACCGATTTGACAACCGAATTGTGTATTTGGTGAACGTCATAAAATATTACATACATTACTTTTAGCCATCAATTTGCACATCATTCATGTTCTCTGATCCGTGTCGGTTATAGGCTTGTTTCCTTTGATTGTCCTCGATTCTCCTAGGTATTTTAATCATGCTTTACTCCTTGCCACCTCGCAACTCACCTCGTATGCTGTTTACTGATTCTTCCCAATTTCCCGCGACGCTCGGATATCTACTACTTATGAATGACCTTATGAGTAGTATTCACCACATTATGAATGACAATGCAACCACCAGAAATATGGATTTATATACTCGGATTTGTGAAACAAGTTGTGTGACGTTAATGGTGCTACTGGGGCAACCAAATCAATGTAATCAGACCAAGACTCGAAATTGTGACAGGCTACAAGGAAGGTAAACACCATAAGCGCAAAACCATTTCTACCCTCCCTACCCAATAACAATGTAGAGTATTGTACTGCACATAACAGAATGACAGTGCCGTTAATACTGAGGATACTTTCCTGACTTTTTAAATGCGAAGTGCTATAGTGCTAGTGCCTAACTGGAAGAAATGAATTATTCGCGCGTATCGATTAGTATACTTAAAAGGAAGTTTTGGCATATGGTAGGTAAGCAAATGCTGAAATGGAGAATTGGTTACTAAATCTTCACTTGCCATTTCAAAATATGCGGCAAATGTGGCACGCGCGACATTTCCGGTTACCAATCAAGAAGTTAAAATATGTGGTAAAATAAGTTACGTGATAGGTACTTTATATTAATTACCTGTAGCTCTCCTTCCCACCAACCTTTAGGTGATCGTTTACGAAGTTGTACAACCTGACCAGGTTGAAGTGTTAGTTGACCGGTCGAAGTAGCTTTGTATGGTGCAATGACCCGAGCGAATTCCGGTTGAGTACATACAACAACACCACCAGACGAAGAAGACGAAGATACATTAGATGAAGACAATAAACTGGTCGTACAATTATTATCGGGATTTGCTTCCATTAGTTTTAGTGATGACACTGGAATTATTTTCGGTTGAGATGGTGAATTCTAGTGTAAAATGTGATGATAGTAAAGTGCACTGCGGTCAATAGAAAAGTGTTAAGTTGAATACAAACTCTTCAGGTGTAGCGATTTACACAAATTCTAAAAATATACGACTAAGTAAATAAGTAATTAGCTATCTCTAACCATAAAAGATTTTGTAAAGCTCATATAAAAATCTGACTAAGAATGTCCAACTCTTCAGTATGTACTATTACTAAATTCATCAATAAATAGTTACCAGTAACTGATCTATTAAGTACAGCTTTATGTATTCGACCTTGAGCAACACTGTTAGTGTAATAGTTTAATGATATTATAAAGGATGCCCAAACCAGGTAAGGTATAGTTAGGTTTCGAATGTCACAAAAAGTTTTCAATAGCTGCATAACTCAGACCAACTGGTGATATCAAGTTAGAATTAAACGAACTTCACAACAGTCAATTAAAATTGTGATTACAGTTTTCGGTGGTCGACTTTCAACGGCAAAACCACCGATAACCCAGTTAGATAAGTAAATTAAAATAAACTCCGTTTAGATTTATATTCATTTATATTCTTATCATTGTTTATTCATATCTACAACAGAATTCCCAAGTTAATTTAGTATGAGTATAATTGAATGAAAATTACCTTGTGTTAGACAGTAGTTAGATTTAATATATACTGTAAGGGCTTGGGGCTTCCGTTGAAAATATCCAGTATATTTGACTAGTCTTTATTGGGCTATGTGCATCCTGGATAAAATTCCTCAATGGTGCCTTCAGATACAAGACTTAGTAAAGTCACATTGCGGAAAGATGTGGAATCCAGGAAGTGAATAAAAGGTGCATGTAGCTGACAAACCTCAAAAAAGATGGAACGCGTTTTGTAACTCACTAATAGCTAAACTCCCAATTTACTAAGTGTTATATTTCACATTTACAACTGAAAAAGTAAGTACAATGCATTAACAACTTACAACAATCTGATCACTGATTGAACCACCTATGCGCAGCTTTTCTTCCATTGACCGACTTTCCTATTATGAAAATCATACATATATGTGGATCAACATATAATAAATAAATGCAGAAAAAATAACCGAAGACCTGAACACTAACAAAAGGAGATTAAGACTTTTTACTAATACTTTCAAGGTAATGACCCATTTGATTCAAAGGACAATGCGTTTAGCATTGGAAGCTAAGGGTACAGAGTTACAGTTGCGACGTGAAAATCAACAATGCGATACAAGTGAGTACAGCTGATAAGGCCTAAATAGGAGGGAACGAAGACTGCGGATTCTACTGAGTGTCATAAATCAAGTATATGTTAAAACGTTATATCCAGACAATCAGCTCCGGTTGTACACATAGTAACAAATGCTTAAAATTTAGATTCAGAATACTGACAATGGGAAACTATAGACCTTTACTATTGCAGTTTATTATTAATTCTGTAATCTACTTAATGTGAAATAATTAGATTGTGGAGCTTCAATACAAAGGAACTATAAAGTCTCAATAATTATGTGAAATATTATATATAAATAAAATTGTTCAATCGTTTAATTACTTAACTATTAATTATCATAATGACGTTTTAAAAAGCCACACTGTAACAATTTCAGTTTGAGCAGTCAGCTAGTACCTGAGGTCCATACACACAATAGATGTAATTCAGACTAGTAATAGTGAGGTTAGACGAAAGGTTCTTGGGAAACACGGTAAATCAGTTGAAGAGGTCATTAACCTTCATCGACTGAGATGGCTAGGACATGTATTGCGCATGCCCGACCACCGTCTACCCCGTCGCGCGATGTTAGCTAGGGCCGAAATAGGATGGAAGAAGGTTAGGGGCGGCCAAACTAAAACATGGCATCAGTCCATGAAGTCCTTGACTACTGGTCTAAGCCATGTAGGTAGATGTAGACTACCTGGTTGGGGTCCGCGTGATGATCGCAACAAATGGCTGGAGACACTAGGTGATATGGCTCAGAACCGGTCACAGTGGCGCAAGTGTATTCATTCTTTAACCTCATCTAGATCTTAAATTCTATTGTTATTTTCTGCACATCTTTACTTACTCTTCTCTCTTGTATTCTGTCTATACGTTACCTCAATACTCTCGTAGTGCTATTGTGGTATGGCAACTTGAACCTACAGGCGTTTGTGCCCGGTTCTACGTTGCTGATGATGATGATAGATGTAATTCAAAATGAATTACCACAATTAAGAAAATACATACTAACTTTATGCAAGAGATAAATAGAATTCATCAATCCACATGTTCATCATTTACTGAGGTGCAATACTTACTGTTAGGGATGCGAAATCCCTAGAAATACAATTGATCATTTTATCAAGTTGTATTGATTTTTTGTTAACATGATTTGTAAACCTTCATCACTTTATGTGAGCACATCTGACAACATTTAATTGTATTAATAACAATGTTGATAATTTCATTTGATGAATAATCACTACGATTATTTTGTATATATAAGGGAATGTGTAAAATATAATCTGAATCTGACTCCGAATCTGATTTCTACTTGCCTACCCTTGTTAACCAGAATATAAATCGTTCCTGTTCAAACGTGTTCTGATTTGGGATCTTGTCGAGCGTTCGGTGTCTAAGAATACTAAGCACTAGGAGTATTTGGGTCGTTATATCCCAGGAACATAACACTTACCTAAAATTCATATGTAAATTAAGTCAAGATTAGTCACCAATGGATTGTTATATTATCTGTTAAATGCTCATAGACCTCATTCTTATTGAGGAAATCTCCGAAGTCGCTAATATTATTACAGTAATCCAATCCTATTGTCACGAACCACAAGACAATTATATTTGATTGGCGAGATTCATTTTATTTAAAATTAAATAGGGTAAACCACTTACTTCAATACTTAGTTTGCGAACGTAATTAGCGGGAAATAAACCTTTGAGTTGAGTTCGTTCACATACGCCCTCCCACCAATCGTCTTTAATAACATATACTCTGATCAAATCACCAACAGAAAGATTCAAATCACCTGGTACATTAGATTCATAGGGATATAATGCAATACAGGAAAACAGAATATTGTTGGGTTGTTTTGAAGAATAGCTTGGTGATGAAGACATATTTGGCCTACATTATTGATCCGTAAACAAAAATTTTTTGTATAACGTTAGAAAAAAGATTAAATATATTAAAATATGTAACGGCCAGAAGTGGGAAATAATTTGGAGACATTTTTGTCATGTTATTAGATATTTCATGTCTTACCCGTTTTTCTCTATATCCCCAACTACCGATGTTTTTAACAAACATCGATCCTACTACTATCACCGTCTTACTCATTTTGTTACATTTTGTTGTACTGATATGGTATATCAGCTTAGAAGACCATGCAGAATTGTGGAGTAGTGGCTGTAGTTGCATGCTCTAGCTCCTTAGCATCGACATCAGTTTGGATAGCTATCTAGTATCATTAGTTCTACGACACTAAGTGAATCGAAGTCAAGTACATCACAATCGATATTTATTTGTATTAGGTTTTAAGTCAAAGGCTGCAAACATAAAACAAAATAGTTTATGACCACTAGGTACCTTATCCATTTAACAGGTACATACCAGTCAACTTGATTTAGAGATACACTTGAAGTATGAGGACTGCAACACTACCGACTTATTTAGAATGAAATTGAGGGGGGGGGCTCAAACTTGTGAATGATGACTGAGGCCAAAACAGAACCACCTCTCCATATCACCTTTTAAGTGCTCATAGGATACAGTAATCACTTTAAGTTTATAATGGAATGAAGAAAAATCGTTAAAATAGAGCGATTGGTATTAAACAACTTATAAATTATAAATCACTGATAACCAAAATATTGTAATTTACAGAATAGTGTCCATTCAATTTGTGATAATTAACTATTTATGAATATTACTTAAGGGTGGAACGAGAGATACAATTGTGTTTACAGGAAAAGCTCACATTCAGTCACGGTTCAAATAACGTCATCAATCAAGTGGAAAGAATTACTTATTAATCACATAGTTATGTTAACGCGAATAATCGGGGAAATTATAACTGTAATAAAATAACTGAAGGTCACGGTGGCTCAATTCAAACAGCTAGTAAGTCGAAAAATGACAATCAAGAACGACTTTTATGCTTAGGAGCGACAAATGTCCAACAGAAAGTAATTTGGAAATGTATGCAACCAGCCAAAATGAAGTTTCCTACGCATGGACAAAACATTTTTGATTACTGACACGGAGAGCATAAATATCAAGATGTACTAAAAAGTCTTCCGAAAGCAGTATATCAAAAGAATGCTGTTGTATACATAAATAGAACAACAAACGTATAATCACTCACTGATCATGAAAATCTCACAGAATTAAGAAAAAAATAAATTCATTCAAACACTGTAGCAAAGAACTAATAAAGAGTAGCAATGGCCTCCAATGCAAAGTGGACTATAGGTAAATACTAATTTCTAAACAGTACCATCAAAGATTACCCTGGTATAGGAGAATATTAAGCGAGTATTAGTAGTTGGTGATTTATATAGGACTGCATTAAAATAAATGAAGAATTGAGACATGAACGATTAGTCGTACACTTCATATATTTATATATCGTGAATTCAATTACTCAGACATTCTGAAGTACCACCACGCTGATTTGTTTTTTTCGCTACTGTATTAAGAGAAACGATAGGTGAATAGCCTACAATTCAAGCATCTAATCAACAACATAGGAATAAGTGGTCGTAAACATCGGGTGCATGTGATTGGTAGTTAATCGCTGTTTTAAAACTTTATGAATACACTGTTTAACATTCACAAGTTCAGTGTTTATAATTATCTTGACATTTTTCATTTTTCTGTGTTAAGAATTTCTTTACTGCAATCAAACAAATAGTATTAAATAAAACAAGTACTTATAGATATATGTACACGGTTGCATTTATACGTCAACGAATACTAACCCAGTTTTAAAATCCAATGAACTAGGCTTAGTAAATGGTTTTAAACAGTTAGCTGGAAACCATCCTCTTATCACAGAACCAAATTTATCGGTAATTTCACCAAACAGCCACTCCTTATTATAATTTTCTTTGATAATTTTCACATTATCTTCAATTTTCAGGGTTAAAAGTTGATCTGATGTTATGTTCTCAGGTAAGGATATAGTGGACATTGATATATCCCAATCCTGTTGTACTTTACCATAAAATTCATTATTATCATTATCAGTAATTGTATCGCCAAGTTTTGTTGCCGATTCACTTTTGACTAGATCATCGAGGGGTTCAGTAAAACTAACATGGATGAAAAATATACATTAAAGGAGTTAGTATGAATAAAAAGAGGATTAGAAAGATGAATAAAAAAACAACTTGAATAAAATCAATACATATGAACTTAAAGTGCTGCTACAATCCAAGGTTGGGGGTTAAACGAATATAGCTTGTGTGACGTTGTCTAGAGTAGGCTAGAAGAAGAAAAGGAGAAGTCAAACTGAATAGTGAAATCAGTCCACGAAGTGATTGAATGTTAGCCTGAGCTGTATATAGGGAGATACATATTTGGGTAACTGACTTGCAGTATTCTAATCGCTAGTGCACCATACATATAACTGATGCATGTGAGATTTTTGAGTTTACATTATAAAGGGCAAATAAGCTTTTAAGTAGAATATACGAGCGTGATAATTAACTTTATTAAACACTGTAGCCGTATTTGAATGGCAGTGTAATTAGGTGTAATGAAGACTCATCAGTAATGGATATACATAAGAGTGGTTGAGGTCAAAGATAATCGTCTTAATGCTTACTAGGTATATTGTAATTTTCAAATTTAGTGAGTGAACATTGTATATTAGAGTGACCTTTTGACTAACGATTTCATTTCAAACTGTTACGTTAATAATTATTCCTGTATTTCTCATTCAGTATGCGGAGCTGCGCTACCTCAATATATTTATAGCGAAATTTTAAGTGATTACGGACACTTAAAATGAGAATCTTTAATGAAAACAATACCCCGTCACTCAGTACTCACAACTAAATCAGCGGAAAATGATTAAAAATTTTAGATATATCACGATGAATATGGAAAAAGTCAAGGACGATTATAGGCTTAGAATGAAGTATCCTTACTAGAGGATACAAAAAGAAAGAAAATCATATTGTTGAAATAAAATATTTAAACACTAGATCCCTGACTTCTTTAATTTTACCTGTTAGTACTTTTTGCTGTAGTTGCATTTAAAGGTATAATCGTTGTAGAGGCTGTTGTTGTTCCTATTGTTGTAGCTGTTGTCATTATTCCCCCTCCCGGTACAAAAGTATTCGTCATTATTTTATGAACCCCAAAGGGATCAAATGGATCAATCTTGCCATCAACTTTCTTTCGTACATACGTCTCTGGGAATAAACCAACTCTGTCATTAATTTGACCATACAACCAACCCGGACCAACATTGATTGGTGCATTTGCAAACACCTTAAAATAAGAATAGCAACGAACAGATATAGTAGTAGTTACCTATTATGAGAAATTTATTTATGTCAGATTTATCAGTTACAAATTCGTGAACTAGGCTCTCAGATACACAATAAATGTGATGACTAGTTATACTAACATCCTGAGCAAGTCGCAGTAGGAGGAGCACGGTTAGGAGCTCAGACCTAGCTGGCATAGTCGTTCGTTTAAAATCAGATCCTACTATATCGATTCGAGCAGCAACTTAGTATGATTAAATTTCATACTTAGAACAACTTGAAGATATGTACACAAATCGGCATCCGATGCATTAGTCAAAATCTAAACTAATTTAACAGTACTACTAAATTAAACCGGCTAGTTAGATGAAAAAGGCACATTCATTTAACTTACGTTACATGTAAATACATAAACAGAAAGTGGTTAGTTAGTGAATCTACACAGTACATAATATGTAGGCCAAAATTGTTCGAAATTACGGAATGCATTAATTAGCTCATTTACTACATGCTGTACAATTTGAGAAATCATAAAACGATGCAACTAGATAAATACTAATAAGGACAAACGATGTATACACATATAAAACACGCTAGCATTGACAACATGCAATACAGTCAACACTACCAGGGTACATAGAATGTAAAAGCGAACATTTTTTGTCAAACAAATACCGTCTGAATAATCACGCAACTGAAGTTTTGAGACATAAATAATCATGTCTAACTACATGTCAAAACTACGAAGGCTCTTTAATCTAAATATTATGACAATTCGTCTACCAACAGAGGGGTTCGAATGTTTAGAATAAGCTTTAATTAGATTACGATACTTTGTTTTTATAGCCATTCTTCATTGTGTTTTGCCAGTACACTGTCTATGAATGTGTGTCTACACACATATATAAATTGTGACGTACGGAATTGTTAAATTTTGATCATATGGTAAGATATCAACACGCTAATACATATCACATGATACTGAATAACTGGTACTTATATTTCCGTATGCATATATAACGTGAATAATTAGATCAATTTAACACAGTAAGTTTGTCTATTAAACTTTAAGTGCGCGTATGTGATTTGGTGATAATACATTTATTAAATTAGTCTGACAATATATAGTAACAGAACTCATTTCAGAGGCCAAATAAGTACACAATAATCCTATTACAGATTGATCTCGCTTAGATACCACTGAAACTAAGGGTCAGAGGAGTCCCTTAATCATACGAAACAAATATGATGTGCAACCTGACTTCAGTGGTGCAAAAGCGAAATCAATCGGTGATGAATGTAAACAGCAAACTGAAACCAAATTCTATAAAGCCACTTTACCATGATAGTCCTAATAGTTTAGTATTTTCAATGATGGTAGATGAAATCAGTGGCATTTGACATAAGGAGCAGAATATAATTTAAAAATTTAAAGTGCGAACAAATTAGTTGTTCTAAGAACATATAATTTTGAAAACACTATCATTTTCAATATTCCAACTTATTTGACCGCTGAACAGTAATAACCACTTTAGAGAGTGCCTCAAATGTACGCCAGCCAAAGTTGTAGACTGCTTCGTCATGAGATATTGGCTGACCTACGAGTCGGCTGCAAAAAGCTAGGGGGTGGTCAAACCGAAAAATGGCATCAGTTAATGAAGTATTTAACTGTTGGTCTAAGCCATGTAGACTACGTGGTCGGGGTCAACGTGATAATCGCGACAAATGGATGGAGATCATGGATAACATGACTCAAAATCGGTAAAAGTGAAATAAGTGTATTCACTCTCTATCTTCTTCTATATCTTAAATTCCAATATTCTTCGCGTACATCTTTGTTTCATTCTCGCCAGTTGCATTCTATTATTGTCTTTATCCTTGTAAATTTGATCTCGTAGTGCTAATGTGGTATGGGAACTTGGACCAATCAGAATAAGTGTCAGGTTCTGCATTGTTCATGACTAATTAGCCGACTGAGTCCCAGTTGCCCCGACTACGTTGATACGAGATTAAATTAGCAAGACGATTGTCAAAGAGATAGAGATAGCCGTAGAAGTAATGAAAGTGAAAAAGCATCGAGAACATAGTTTGAAGAGATGGAATGAGAGAATACTGGAACTCAACATTTACAGAGAGATAATGAGTGAATTAGGTAACCAATTTTGAGCAGCACCACGTTACCAACCACACACCATAAAAATCGCGAGGATTCCATTAAGGTAGCCTTCACTTATCGAAAAAGCTCAAACCAACAGTCGACAACTAAATGGATGTGTGTCAAGTCTTAATTTAATCACCATCCTTTAATTTACTGCATTCCTAGTAAACATTGCATGCTAAGATAGGTAGTTGTTGGACATATATTACACATAACCCAACTTGCTGTCATTGCTTAGTATCATTCAGCTAATCACAGGATCACTAACGTGGTCATCCCACGATACGCTAGATATTGAGGACCGAAATTCTGCAACCTACACGTCTTCAAAGTTCAGAGTAGGATAAATTGAAATATTGTTTCTTTCAATATTTATTTTGAGCACAAATTAATGAAATTAGGTGGAGCTAATCGTAACTTACATCAATCAGCGTTCCAGTTGTAAAGGACAATTCATCTGGATGTCTAGCAGTAAAATCGAACATAGCTTCATATAATTCTTTTTGCGCAGATCCAGTAGATGATGAAGTGGGTCTTTCGAAATAGGAAATAAAAATACAGACAAAACAGCATAACTTCGTTGAATAGGAAAGAAAGTATAGACAGTGAAGATTTCTTTCCAAAATAACGAGTATTACACTTAGAGTTTATAGATATAGTGAACATAAATTCAACCAAACTGAGAGCTTTTAAATCACGGGTGACTGATTTACAAAGTTAATATCCTTTAGTCACTGATAACATATAACTGTGTTATCTCTGTAGTTCATAATTTGTATATTGGAGAAAAAAAATCTATTTTCTAGGCTAGTAGTTAGTTCGGGAGTTTGAATCAGTCAATTTCGTTAAAAGCCACCAATCGGTCACGTATCATTGTGTTTCATCACTTTATCAGCATTTTATTTACACATTTTGACAACTTAAAACTAGTTCACCATTCTGCATTAATCCGAACCCGTAACACTCGAGAGATAAAAAAAATTCTAGCATATATTACGCCAAGAACTGTGTTTTGCAACTTGTCGAGATTGGCATTATATTTACAGAAAAATGAAAGGAAAGACAAGAACTAAAACAAATATCCTGTAATTATTTTCAAGCACTCTGAAGTATACAATGTCATATTTCTGTCCCGATGCCTTCCACTCATTTCAGTGGGTTGGAAGTCACTTATTAGTCATATTTCTAAAGTACTTAATAGTACAAAACTTGATCTTCATTTACTATTGATAATAAATATATCGCAAAAAGGAGTTTAACATATAAAAATAGAATGTAAACCTCTATAATCAACTGATTAATTTGCCTCCTAAGAAACGAATATCTCAGTAATAAGGTACACGGTACATCTCAGCTACATCTAAATCGTACGACTAAATAGCCTAAAAATATTCCAAAGAGGTTATGGAGATTTGATAATGTCTATTTGTTTCTTTCTTACCTGATAGCAATGAGCTGATGTACATATGATGATGATTTACATATGAAACACTTCAAATAATATTAGGATGAAAAAGCCGTAAAAGTAATAAGGAGGTACTTTAAACAAAAGTCTGAACAGTTCTGTGAACACATAGCCATCAGGAAAGACCATCAAAGGGATGAGAACGGTATTACTAATCCGTTGGGTTACACCTAGTAAATTACATCTATAAATTCAGTTGATTCATGATGTTGCGAGATCATCACGCAATGTCGTTGATGATACTTGTCTCATTCTCGGAAAACAGTATCGCCATTCGATGTCGAACATTACTCCTTACTCATATTTTATACTCACGAAAAAGCACCTAATCATGAGCGTTCATTTTAGCCACTATCTGTTAATGTTACTATTAGAATCGCAGTTTAACATTAGCCAATATTTCTAATGAAACTTTATCATCGAGTTCCACAATTAGGAATACTTGATCAGATAGTGATTGGAATATTTACACCGCCTACTTATTCTCTTAAAAGTATTTAACATAATATATGGCTTTTTCAGACATATACACTGATGTTAATATTGATTTGTAATTACCTATTGTTGACTTTTTATTTATTTTAAATACATGTAAATTGATTATTTTACTTCCATTATTATTGTGTTCCTAACTCCAATACATCCAACCAAACTCATCAACTAAATAATAGCATTTGTCATTTAGAAACTGTAACCAATTAACTATGTATCTGCACTCTCAGCTCCTCATAATTATTGTCTCCGTTTTGTATAAATGCTATTCATGCTACTAGTCAGCTGAGTGATCAGGTTTCATATGTATATAAAAGGATGAGTAAAGTATAATATGCCTGGTGGTTGGTTCAGTTGTCATGCTTTCTTCATTCAAGCTAAGTGACTAGTAATCCCAGGGCAGACGTGTGCGCATTCTGATTAGTCCTATCGAAGTGACTGGCTGTATTTCAAAAGACATAACGACAAGTACATTCCGCAGTTTCCTAAACAAGACAAACGCAAATCCTAGATTACATTTTTAGCCATATACTGAATATGCTATATATGTAGACGGTTGAAAAAAACTGTTACATAGCATGATAATCAAGGTACTTAGGTAAACATTTGCGTTCTACAAGCAAACGGATATTTTTAAAAAAATTCCGAAACTCACATGGATAAATCAGTAGATTTTCTTTTTAACTTATATGCTTGCATTTTTTGTTCGACAGAATGCCGTAAATCAGCTAAATCAAGCGTTACTCGTGATATACGACTATGCGAGTCATCGATTTTATTGCGCCTGGTAGCTAACTCATGACCTTGTTGAGTCATATTTTGATCTAAATCATTTAATTTATTCCGTAGTTGTTCAATTGTCCTAATACGCGCCTAAATATATATTAAAAAATGACAAAAAAAACGGTATAATATGACTTCAGAACAAAATGTATTATTCAGAGACCTACGTATATTAGACGGAATTCTAATAGAGCATCATCGCAGTGAATGCAATAAGTCATTCTAATCACATTTATACATAAACACTGTTAGTGAATTCAATAGGTGACAATAGATTTATTCACCAATATATAGATACAGTTAGCCAATTGGTTCGTCATGAAACAGTTTGTGTAGGACTTTCATTACACTGAATATAAATTAACTTCCTTAATTAAGACCAAATGGGGGAGACCATAGACACAAACACATCGAAGAACACTCATGTAACACAATGAAACATTTTGTTTATTAAATCTTATCAATGTGATCGAAATTGTTACGGGTTTATGTTTTTAATCTAATAAATGTAGTGTTGATTTGAATTGGCAGAATGATGATTAACGTTGGAAAACAGACATATTAGTGACCATACTATTCCACCATAATAATCCATTTGCGTACCGTGAAAGTTAAATCAGTGTTAGTATTAATTTAATTATTGCTATTGATTAAGTGTGAAACTTATCAATGGTGTGAGACTAGGTTCATGAAGACTACATAAAATGGTGCAAAGTAAGGATAACTGTAGATATCAAGTGCGATGAAAACATGAATGTGTACGGACTCATATGCTTTCTGATGACAATTTCACTATCCGGCAGACGAACTGAATTTAGTATTTGGAAGACGAACAATCAAACGAAGAGCATGTATTGTTTTGAGTAATAGGAACGGATAAATTACGTGTTGTAGCTAATGAAACTAATGAGTATCCCAAAGGAGTCAAGATTCATGCACTCTATAATACTTTCGGCAAATTTTAATGAATAACCGATGAGACAAGTTGTTAGTGCAAAGGTGTTCGAATTACAACAGGTCAGTTGTAGTGGCCAGTACAGCACAGTGGTAGCAACTCAGACTAGAAAACGATGTGGATGAGGCTTGAATTAAATTAGACGTATAATTCTGAACGAAATTGTTGGTACATCTTACTGAAGAGTGCCAATTAGCACGGAATCTAAATCCATGACTTCATGTAACTGAAAAATTAAATCCAAAGTTCAAATAAAGCATGCCTTTCAAATTAAAAGAAATTTAAGAAAAAACATATATCTACGTGCATCTACATTAAATTGATAATTTTAATCGAAGTAAAATCTGCAAATCGCTGATTTGTTTTGTATTCGTCACAAATTATTTGCAGGTGTGCACGAGTATGGGACTCCTAAGCAGTTGGTAACCACCATGCTCAGTTCTTGCAGTGGACGATTAACCATCTACTTCTGATTGTTGATGATACGCAACACAATAGACAATGGCTAGTCCCTAGCTTGCCTTAATCTTCTACTCAGGCACAAATATCTGACTGAAAGACCACAAGCCAGGTGAAGGACAACAAACAGAAACTAGTGAGAAATCGCACGGAAAACATGAAAAGCAAAATATATGGGTCATAATAGTCTATACACTCGAAAGTGGTGATGCCTGACCATCTTCCATCTCAATAAAGCAATCATAATTTCCCAGGCCGGCATATCGCAGTTCCAGACATACATCTTTATTTCATGAATTTCCTTGGAAAGTAGTCTGTTGTGTGATATATGAAAGTATTTAACTTATCAAGGCATTCTCTACGTGAAAGGTGTGCTATATCTATCCTCTTCCATCTGCGGGACGCTGATCAACCAATTAAAGTTCGCGTAACTCGAACACGGCTCGTAAACACGAACTATATGGCCTTGTTATCAGAATAAGGCCATATCAATCACAGTTAGCAGTAACCCTCATCTCCCCATGCACCAATATGGTCTCTTCAAATACGACGCCTGCAACTCACTCTTATATAGGCCATGGTGATGGTAGTAACTTGAACTGATGTCAGGTTCTATGTTGTGCATGCATGCATTCATTTGTAGACCATGGTGAGAGAGGGTGAGCGAATCTCCTCTGGATGCATAAATTCAATATGTTAAGATGATTATCTATAGCTTTTTCTGTATTTAGCAGATTATACGCAATCGACAGTGCAAATGGAGGAAGATACGATGAATTACTTGAAAAGTTATATATATATATATATATATATATATATATATATATATATATATATATATCATCTAAATTATCTTCAATTGTTTCATCTGAACAAGTAAACCTTTCATTAGACTTCTGTTGTACTTGATAGATATAAAAATGTAAAAGTTCGTACATAGGCTAGCCGACGTTGAGTTTCTAAACGTCGTTCTTATTAATGTGAATCTTCTCACCAACAAGACATCCAAAAGTGAGATCACATTATTACATTCTTTATCCTGGATGAATATAATTAGAGGGTGAATGGTGCTAGATTCGTAGAATATGGGCATCATTTAGTATTGTGTCATCTGTGTAAGCAGAATGAAATGTTACGTGGTTAATTTCCTACTAAAGTGGATCATTTTGGTAGAAACAACCTTACGAGAAATGGAACTAAATGGTGATCCGAAAACAACACTATCCATGTTTATAGATTTCACTGTTGAGCTGGGAATGAACATTCATCTGACGATCAGCTCCTTTGATGCGGAAATAGAAAGACTAATTTTAACATTTCTTTCGATAAGTTCATCGCATATAAAATCGACTATCTACAAAAATGGAATGTTGGCAAATAAAGACATATTGCAATAAACTGTAAGCCATTTATAAAAGTACGTGAGTACATGGAGATAGCATTCATAGTCATTCACATCAAACAAATCTAAAACAGGAAGGTTACTTGTAATAAAAAAGCAGCTGGAAAGTAGGTGACTGAAATCTCTGAGCGGGTCACCATTTCAGTATCAAAATAGGACTGGTACGCTTCAATGAATTAGAACAAATAAATACACATCATTGCTAGGTTTACGAAAAACTACCAAACTAATAAGTAGCAAAATAACTATAAAGCCTATAACTACACAGAGGTTAAACAGATTTACTTCACGCATTGACTGTAATGTTTTATATTGTTCCATGACAGGATTCATATCTACTCCGGCAGCCATTCGTAAGCTTAACTGTTCTTTTTCTCTTTGCCAGTGGGTAAGTTCGGCTTTTGCAGCTTCCATTTGTTCAGTCATATCACGAATATCACGTTCATAAGAGTCACGTTTACTACGCATTTCATTAATACTTGTTTTGTGTGAATTTACTTCAGTTTGTGCAATTACAAGTCGAGAATCTAATTCTGCTAAACGTTGTTGTTGGGATGATGCAGATTCAAGTAGACTTGCACGATGAGCAACAGCCTTGACAAGTAAAACAAGAAAATGGATTATACAGCAACGTAAGAGAAAATTAACGAATGTAAACAAAGTAGTACAATGGTACCATCTGCAGCCAGGTAACATTTTGATTCACATAATTTGAAATAAATCAACCATCCACTAACAATGCATAAGATCTGATACAAATATTCACTGGTTCAGGTCACTATACTATTATACGTAGACGTAGTAAATCAATAATGTGCATAGGAGACCAGATGGCAAGAGATACTAGTTAATATTTTTTTCTAACTGGGCAAAGCAGATCATACGACTAGTAATAAATGACAATTAACGAAGAGTATAACTGCAAGTTTAGGACTATGAGTAGCAAATATAAGGATGCTGGCATGATATAATAAATAACTACATTAATGTTCAAGGTCGGTCAAAATTTAGGTATATGTATCGTTGAAGTTACATAATACTAAAAGTGTGTGAACAAGTGGAGTTTAGATAGAGAAAGTTGAAAGGAAGTCTCTAAATATGATTTACTTCGCCATGTGAAGCGTAGGGGCATTAAAAGCCTATTGTGATTGCAAATACCAGGATTCTTGACTCGAACTCCTAAGGACTTCGTTTTGCGCAAAAGCTGAGTTCGGATCTTGGTGGAAAAAATGTAATGAAATACGGTAAATTACCTTATGTAGTTGAATTCTATGCACCACAAGGGCTACCGTTATAAACTAAGTGTGATATTGTGAAAAGACCAATTGGGCAAGCAATGATTTATTTGGTGAAAACGGAGTATGTCATACAATATTACATACCGTACTTCCAAGCATCAATTTGCACATCCTCCGCGTTCTCTGGACTGTGTCGTTTATTAGCTTGCTTCTCTTGGTTGTTCTTGATTCTCCTCTGTATTTTAATCATTCTTTACTTTTTTGCCACTTCGCAACTCGCCTTGTATGCTGTTTACTGATTCTTCCTAATTCCCTTTGACGCTCTGCTGCCTACTACTTATTGATGACCTGATAAGTAGTATCCACCACACTCGAACCTCCATTTAACTGTTGTGCTCGTATGCGCGCCGACCTTCTTGCCTCTGTGGTCACTGGTTGTTTCTGCGTATTTGCTCCATCATTCCAACACATCCATCTTTGCAATTGACTTATGTTTACACGCCTCTCTTTGTTGTCCTTCTTGATAGTGTATACCGGTCCAAGCCTAGCGATGACTGTATATGGGCCCTCCCATTTGGGGAGTACTTTCTTCGAACCTAGTCCGCCACCCGTTATGCTCCTCCGTCCTCTACACTTCACCAGATCTCCCACTGAAAAGTGCCTCAGCTGATTCCCTCGATGCTGTTCTGATCGTTTAACGTCCATTTCCTGTTTCTGTTGTATGTTTTCCACCGCTTGTTTCCGCTCTTCCTTCCATTTCCTATCATTCCACTTTTGTGGCTGATGCCAGGCGATGATGTTGATGGCAGTCGTGGTCTCCTTCCGTACATCAACTGAAATGACGACTTCTTTGTTGTTCCTTGATTCGATGCTTGATGTGCTAATAATATCATCGGTAATTCCGTCAACCAGTTACCCCCCTTTGCTGCCAACCATTCTTTTAGAGTGTGATTATTTCGCTCCATTAGTCCGTTGGTCTGTGGATGATACGGTGTTGTTCTGACTCGTTTGATACCTAACTGCCCATGGCGAGATGTGAATTCTTCGCTCTCGAAACATGGACCCTGGTCGGTCAATATCATCCTCGGGATGCCGTGGTCGGCCACGATGCGCCGCATCACTGCTTCGGTCACCGTCTTTCCTCGTTGATCAGGAATCGCCACAGCCTCTACCCAGCGCGTAGCATGCTCGGTCATCACCAACACGTACTGGTTACCGCTCGATGTCTGAGGAAATGGACCCATTACGTCCACTGACCACAGATCGCCTACTGTCGTTACGGGGATGGGTTGTAACGAAGTGCGTATGCATTTATCACCCTTCATTAACTGACATTGGGGGCAGGCGAGGACGTATCTCATCACGTCTTCTTGCATTCCTGGCCAGTAAGCACTCTGTCTCAGGAGGTCAGTGGTTCTTGCGCAGTTACTAGTTACTTTAACTAAATACTGTTTATGAACACAAACACGCACACTGAGACAGTATAACACTACTGATATTGCAAAATTAGTGGGAATGAAGATAACAGATGACGCATGAAGGAAAAACGAAGGAGAAAGATAGAATAAAAATTAGGAACACTTCCATATTTGACAAAGTGAAAAATCAAGAAGCACTGAGGCCCGAACACCGATGGGGTAGACAATTTTTTCTCAAGAAGGTATCACTCCAGATACCGTGGAAAATAAAAGAAGGATTACTAAAAATAGGAACGTGTGGATGCAGGCTGTATCGAGAATAACTAAGCGAATCACTTGACAGAGGAAACATAATCATGATCCATTTTCATTTGGATGTAAATTTAGTTGCAAACTCTGCCTTTTTTTATATTCGCTTGTAGCTCTGGAATGAGCTTCTTAAGTAATTCAATTTCATATTCATTTAGTTTTCCAATACCCATATTCTTTTCAACACCTTCAGTACCAAGTGCAAGGGGAGTTGAGAAGAATTCACATTCAGTAACGTCTGATCGCACAAAAGCACACTCTACAACTCCTGCCCGACCATTCATAGCTTCTAAAAGTGAGATAGCGAATCTTGCTCCAGCATAAGCCATTGATAAGGTAGCAGATCCCGCTCCAGCCTTTTCCTCAACAACTTCAGTACCGGCCTCCTGAATACGTTTAGTAATTTTTTCCCGTTCTTCCTGTGGAAATGATACATGGGGACTACATTGAGATATCACAGGAAGAATCGTAATACCTGAGTGGCCACCGATGACGGGACAAGAAACTTTTCTTACAGCAAGATCTTTTGCTTGAGCAATGAATGTATTCGATCGTACGACATCAAGAGTTGTAACTCCAAAAAGACGCTTGGGATCATGAACATTGTGGCGTCTTAAAATCTCAGCTGCAATTGGAACAGTACTATTGACAGGGTTTGTGATTATACATATCATTGCCTTCGGACAATTTTTAGCGCAGGCATCGATAAGTTCTGCAACAATGGATGCATTTGTATTGAACAAATCATCACGTGTCATTCCAGGCTTACGAGGCATCTCTGCAGGAATCATGACAAGATTCGCACCTGACAAACAATCTGCAAGTTCTCCTGGTCCGAGATGCGGAGTAACACAGGCTTGAGTTTCAATGTGGCTAAGATCCGCAGCAACGCCTTTTACGCGAGCAATATCATACAGGGCAAGCTGAGAAATCAGAGGTGACTGTTTTAGGAGTAGTGATAATGGCTGACCGATACCACCACTAGCGCCTAATACCGCAACCTTTGGAGAATGCTTTGTTGAAGGTACAAAGCTTCTAAAACTAATACCGAACTTAAAAACATTGACGCCTTTTGAAAACATCTCAAAGTAATGCGCCGAGTACAACAGATGGTATAAATTACTGATTCGATTTAGCATTTTACATAAATAAAGACAAATATTAGTCAACTTACTAATTTGTTAGACAGTATAGAGGGAACTTATAATATTGCAAAAAAAACTCCATGAAAAACGACCGACCTTACCTGTTCTAATAAAGTTTGTATATGATTACGTTCTTTTAAAAGAGCATCAGTTCGAATGCGTTCTGACTCTACTTGACGTTGTTTTTCAGCTTCATGTGCCGCTTTCATTCTATTTTCAACTGCTTGACGACGACGTTGTTCACGTTGAGCTTCCAGTTGTCTTGAAAATTCTGCTTGTTTTTCAGCTTCTGCAGCTTGCTGACGCTCTTTCTCCGTACTGTGATCAAAAAACAGATTATCAATAAAAACCATAAAATCAAATTGATGTAGTTTTATATATACTTTCTTTTAGGCTTCTGATCGATGTCTTAGAATAGTGGAAATCAAATAAAGACTTCACAACTGACAACAAATATTATCTTTGATGGTTTAATGGGTGGTGAATATATCCATGTGTTTACATATGTGATTTTTAAAATTAAATAAACCATTAAGTCTTTTAACATTTCACAGGTTTCTCTCACAGAAAAATATATTAAGATGATGTAAACAACTAAAGCACACAAGAGATACCAAGCCATAGGCTTGAACTTTCGGTTGCGAGGTTAAATATTAATTTTAGATTGAAGAAAATGATTTTAGTTATGATGAAGTTATGTGAATTTCTACGAAATGTGATGAAGCGTAGAGATCTGTACAAAGTACCTGATAACGGAAGAAAATGGGCTATTCTATTTCCATACTGATAAGCATGTAGCACATACAAGCTTAGGTTCTTAGGAATATTTCACTTATGTTAGGAAAGAGAGGAGACAGAAATTCTAAATATCTGAACGAAAAAATAAAACAACAAAAGAACTGTAAAGATCAATCCAATATCATTCAAGCGTTTCTAAATAAATATTTAACAACAAAAGGCAGTATTCGCATTTAGCAATGACCGTCAAATAAACTAACGAATTGCGAGATCAATGTAAAAGGCAACTGCTTAAAATTAAATGACGTAACTAAGACGTTAAAATCACTAACTGATTAATACTATTCACATCCACTTAATGGACGAATGTTAAGCTCATAAAAAAGACGCACCGTAATTTTTGTTGTTTTTCTTTTTCTAATCGTTCATTCTCAAGACGCATTTCTTCATCTAAACGCATTTTTTCGGCTAACTCCTGTTTCCGTCTGTCTAATTCTACTTGACCTTGTCGGAAATTTTCCCTTCGCTTATCTTCGAAACTTAGTGCTGTTAGAGAAAACAAAGTCAAAAGCACTTTAAATTCGTAAGTATTTAATATGAAAAATATTTATACTAAAAACCTAGTTTATTCTTATTTATTGGAACCCAGAGAAAACAATAAAACTATCATATTAAAAAAATCTTAGTGTAGAATTAGATTATGCTCCAAACACCTTTAATGGACACCTGAATAATCCAATCAAGAATTATACTATTAGTAAGGGTTCGCGTATGATTACGCCACAATTCATACACTCAAAAAACAACATAGAATTGTGAAGGGCAATATATCATACGATGCTATGAATACATTTAAAATGTGATACTTGGTTGGATACCGACTTAAATAATGGTAAGTTAAGTGGTTACCCTAAAACAATGTCCACAAAATCACCTAACCAATAATTCGATTTTGGTTAATATCCAAGTCATCAAGTACTGCAGATATGGCATTAGCAGCAAGTTATTGGAAATGCGAACTAACGTATGACTTTTTCATATGTATAAATGTGCTTTTGGTTAACGATCATTCTTTAAGTAATCCTGGATGACCAATTAGCTAACACATGTGCAACGCCAGGATCTCTAAATAATCACATTATTACGAGACATCGATGTAAACATAGGACACAGAATAACGAGGCAATGGAAGGAACTAAGTCGCACGATTAAACACTACTACGTAAGCAATAAAATGTATGATTTAGATGATTATTGAACATAACTTCGAAGCAGTAAGCAAATTAGAATGCTAAAAAGTCCCCAGAAGATAACATGATTCTACAAAACGAATGCAGTACTTGATTAAACGGTAAAGCATATTCCTTATAGCACTGCTCAGTTGATTAAAAACTTTTATCTAGAAGATATCATGTGTAGACTACCGTTAGCTGAATATGTCAAAAAGAGAATGTGTTGGAGAAAAAAACAACAATTTCATCCCTTGTTTTATAAAATTTCGTTTGCTACAAGTAATTAAACCTGTCTATCTTAACGATGAGTTAAATAGAACTAAACAGCTTGCTTCAAAGTACAATTCTAATTAGTCATAAAATCTCATTTGTCATAAAGTTATAGGCAACGTACAAGCAGTTATACGTGAAATAGTTGAAATTGTCATACAATATAAACATAGCTAGATGATATTATCAAGACCATTTGTTCGACGGATATCGAAGTAATTGTAAGTTTCTCATTTCATTAAATATATTACGCAATAACCGAAAACAAACTGCAGTGGTCAGCATAATTATTATGATGACGAGAAGAATGAGAGCAAAAAACCTGTTTATTAATAAACATAAAGAACAACATAAACGACAGAATAAGTCATACATGATGATTTGTTTTCTTTGCCTTCATTATCATCTTGTTTAACAGAAATACTGGGTGATGCATGTCCAGTTGTGCGCTAAGATTTTTTTAAGAAAAAATAAACATTATTATGGTATGAGAGAATTGAGCAATGTAAAAATAGTAAATTCTAGTATGGGAATCTGATGAGAGGTAGTACAATACTATTTCCTTCATGAACTATATTTTCATTCTTAAAAAATTATTCGCTATCAAATGCATAACTGGTGATTGGATATCATAAATGACAAATTTAGTTCTCTAATGCAGTCAATTAGTTGACCAGTGTTTTTATTTTTTCGAATATATTCGGTTGTAATCTGCATCAGTTTCAGGGGTAAAAAAATTATCAAATTGACAGTTCCAGTCACTCAAATATTCTATTAAGATAAGTGTGCTATCATAAAGTGGTGAACATAGGCTTTAAAATAATAAACAAAGATTTTCAAAGCCACATTAATGACTAGTTATCATAACAATATATTTCCTTACGTCACATAACTAATTGTGAAGGTGTTTAGACGGTGTGATCACTCTCATGCAAATGATGATGGTTAAAAGAATGAATACTATCGAGTCAAACCGAGTTGATATAGTGACTGTTGACTTATCCGGTGAAATTAAAATGATGTTGGAAAGAATTGTAGCTTGTAACTTGCAACATCAGTGTGTTAAGTATTTCAACATAATTGATGTATGCACTAGTACTTATCTAACGCAGTAAACCGTTGGAAATGATTAAGATTTCTGGATATCTGGGTGCTGAAAGTTAGTGACAGTGTGGCAGATGACGTTAATTGCAGAGTTGCTTATAAGAAGCCGGATTTTGAGAGGTTAGGATGCATGCCTGTCAATTGTACAGCATTCTGGTGGAAGCGGTTATAATTTAGCTTTATGAAGTGGCTTATCGATGCTAGGAATATCTAACAACACTCTACTTCTCACAATCAATCTCCACAAAAATGACCGCATTCCATACTAAGACTTAAAAACGTGTTTAAGCACACTAACGGAACATATATATATATATATATATATATATATATATATATAACAGAGAACGGATACACCAATTCATAAACTCCAAAATACATAATACTACTTAATCTCAGATGACATGAAAGTAAGCGCAACTGACAAATCTAAAACAATGAAAAAGCTCATATTACTTTGAATATCAGTAACTGAATTACCACCATAACTGCGAGGTAGAAATTAAGAAAACATTAAACTTAGTCAGAGACGAATATCATTTACATACCGGTTGATTTGAAGGGAGAAGACTGGAAGGAAGTGTATTTGGAAGTTGGGATCCAGAAAGTACTTTTTCAATTAAAAAAATTGCAATGCAAAATTCATCACAGTTTAAATTACCATCTTTATCTAAATCCGCAAGATTCCTATAAAGTTAAATGAAGCGTAAAGACATCAGTTTATTAAACAAACTAGGACTAAATACTATTAAGTTTAAAGTCGATAACACGCTTATGTGAATTGTCAAACGCCAAAATCTTAATTCAGTCGCATAAAAGGAAAATGTTTCATAATCACTGCTTGAAGGAAATTAACGACCATCAATAAAACCTGTAATGAGTGTTTTAAGAAACAACGAATTAGATACAGATACAACCCACAAGTAAACTGTCCAATAAACTCGATAATCGCTGAGAAAAGTTGAAGGTGAAGCGTATAACTGATGATCACTGATGCACATCACTGGATTCGCTAGTGCAAGCATGTCAGAGATAGCTAAGACAAAAAGCTAGAAGGAACACTTAACAACACTAACAACTGTGTTTGAAGAATCGAACAGATGATACAAAGAAGAAATAAATTCAAGAAAACATATTAGAATTCTAAAGCCGATAACAGGAAAAGTCAATAAAGATTTTGTACTCAGCTTATTGTAACGACGAGGGTACTAGAATGACCTCGTCAAAAAGGGTTGAATTAGAAGATAGAAAAAAGGAGAATAATACAGCAACTAGTAGCTAAAAAGATCCATTCTCATAAATATCATATAAATTGGAACGATAATCACGCAACAACCTCATTTTAGTTAAACATACTAAAACCACTTTCACAAATAATCACGAAAAGTATGGTGAAATCTATTGCTCCTGGAGATCCTCTGAAGACGAACGTCAAAAGCCGTCTGAATAAACAATGATAATACGAAAACAATCCCGATTTAAAGTTAATTGTCATGACAGTCAGTCAGTTACGACGTAGAACGTGATATATGTAAACATCAATTCAAGTTGCCAAGCCCCAATTAGTAGAAAGAAATTACATTGTGGGATCAAATCCCAGAGTAGGGGAGGTAGTAACAGAGTTAGTATTAACGGAAACAAATAGAGATGGTAGATAAGATTTAAGAAAATATGACTCAGTAGAAAGCAAATAATGAAAAGTTCAGAAACTTAAAATTTGGAGGAAGACAAGGAGTGGATGCACCTGCGCCATTGCCAACGATTTTGAGCCATATCACACAAAGTCTCTAACCAATGCCTACGATCATCACACGGACCCCAACAAGACAGCCTGCACCTATTTACATGACTCAGCCCAATTGTCAATAATTTCATGGACTAGTGCCATGTTTTTGTTAGGCCACCCCTAGCTTTCTTCCAAACTACTCTCACACTAAACAACATTCCTCATCGAGGTAGGCGGTGGTCAGGCATACGTAGCACATGTCTTAGCCACCTCAGCTGATGAAGATTTACTACTTCATCAATAGACTTACTGCATTTACCTAGTACTCTGTTCCTAACCCAAGTATTGCTTACTTGGTTGTCCCAGCAAGATATCTATGATCGAATACTAAGAGCATACGAATATCCTCTATCCTTAAAGGCCACGTTTCACATCCATAAAGTAGAACGGATCGAACTACAGCGCAATAAACGCATCCTTTGGTCGAAAGACGGATGTCTCACCTACGCCACAAGTGATGTAAACTGGCAAAAGCAAATCGGGCCTTCTGTATACGAGACAAGATTTCAGCATACACCAGACCATCAGGACTGATGATGTTTCCAAGATAAGGGAAGCGGGTAACACATCCAAATGCTTCGCTCCACATCACTAACTTTGGTGCCGAATCAAGCAAATCCTGAAGCAGCATCTTATATTGGATGAGGAGAATCGCATCCCAAACATCCTAATATTCATGTTTAAGGTTGTCAAAAGATTCTGTATTTTATCAGTATCTTCACCCAAGAGAACTACATCATCAGCAAGTTTATCTCCTGGAAGGATGTCAATTCCGCAGAGAACTTAGACGATGACAATGTTAACTCTAAAAGTATGTCAATGGTAAAATTAAATGAAAATGGGGGGAGTAGACAAACTTGACGAACGCCATTTGAGGTAATCACTTGCGACGACAATCTGCTATAAGCTCCGACTCGATATGTGGTGTTTGAGTGGAGAGCTTGAATAAGCCTAATGTACTACACTGGTACGTTTTTCAATGACAGAAGTTGCCACGTAACATCACGATTAATAGAGTCAGACGCCGCTTAAGGTCAAGGAATACAACCATTGTTGGGCGTCTAAAAGTGTGTCTATGTTCCAGAACCTGCCGAAGTGTGAACATTTGGTCCATACAACCACATCCAGGTTTAAAACCAACTTGGTTTCCTCGAGTTTGCAATTCACGAGCTTTAGTTAAATGTCAAAGTATTATTGAAGCTAATATTTTGACACTATATTTAATAGACTAATTCCTCGGTAATTGTTACAAAATGACTTCTGCATTTCTCATAGAGCTACACGGTTAATGTTGGAGACCAATCAGATGGGATTATGTCCAGTTCCCAGGTTCTAGCCAAGATCTCAGTTAATCTCGTTGTTAAAACTGAACCACCATCCTTAAATATCTTAGGGGCTAACCCATCAGGTCCTGCTACTCTCCCTTGCATTAGATTCCCTATAGCCTTATCAACTCCGCTAAGACATGGGGCACAGGTATCAATTTACCATTCACATTGTTTGGAGATGGTGGGTAATTAGAATAAGGCCCAGAGACAGTTGAACTGTTCCCTTAAGTGTTCTGCCCATCAGTCTAATCTACTGGAATGACAGTGAATAGTAGTCCCATGTTTTTCTCAGATAGTTTCACTTACACTTGGATTTCTGATACCCATTACCTTGATCAGTTTGAACAGTTGCCTACTGTTACATATTACCGCTTGTGTTTAATTTGCCTTCACTCTTCATCGTGCTCAGAACCAGACGAGATGTGTTGCCGAGCATCTATCAGCTCAGTAGATACAGCTGAAATTCAATGTTTTCTTAACTTTTTTAATTTTGTTTACTTGGACATATTACTGTTGTTTCGACAGCTTTTTGGATATCATCCCAAGCTGACTCAGGATGGGTACAGCTCACGTAATTGACTAATTGGTTTTCTAGTTGTTCCTGAAATGTATTCTTGACTCCGTTATCATTAAGTTGAACTCTGAGGGAAATCCTTGTCGTGGATCTTTAACGTCTAGTGAGATGCTGACTAATACGGGCTCGTACTAAAGCATGATCTGAGTCTAAACATGTACTCCAAAATGAACGGCAGTCTTCTATCGAGCCTCTCCAACAGTGGCTAAGGACAATGTGGTCTATTGAAGTCCAGCATTGAGTTGATTGTGGGAGTCGCTATGTCAAATGATGTCTTTCCTTATGTTTAAAGTTGGTGCCTGCGAGAAACAGACGGTTATCTGAACATAGTCGTAGTAAACGACCGCCATTATCTGTTCGTTGAGCCTCGACACCATAGAATCAACCTAGGTGCCTTTCAGCTTCGCTTAGTCTACCTGCAAGAGCATTAAAATCACCAGCCATTATCACTACATCACTGCTCATAGTTGTACGAACGAAGTAGGAAAGCTATCTGCAAAATCCATCTTTTACTTCATTTGAGCTGCAATCAGTGAGAGAGTACGCAGAGATAACAAAGAGGCAACAGTGTGTATCCCTATCTTTCCGAGTTCTTACCGTCCCGTTTAGACAGACAGCGCATAAGTGACTGTCTATGGGAATCCAGTCAAGGAGAGCCTGTTCAACTCTTGAACTCAGTGCTATACCTACATCAGCAAGGCCTCAAGTGGTAGCGGTGGGGTCTCCAGAAACATGAAGGGTGAACCAGGCTTGTCCTTTAATTTGACAAGGTGAGGTCAAGCGAATGATTGTACTTGGATCTTGTATACGCGTTTCAGAGACGCAGTAGATATCGATGGAGCGGAATTCTGGAGTCATAGCAAAGGAGGCTTGTTGTCCTATGTGACATAAGGTTCGAACGTTAAAGGCTCCGATATATAGTTTAGTGCGACGTTTCAGGAGACCAGGAATAACGTTTCGTGAACTCGAACAATTAGTATCAGAGGTGTGAGGTGATAAAGTTATGCTAGAAGGGTTAATCGTGGGGATAAGAGAGTTATTAAGAAATGATGGTGAGATTTGACCTCAAACAAAATGATCGCATGTGCTGTTAGAGGTACAAGCATGGTTGTCACTTCCTGGCTGCCCACACCATGCAAGGATATTACTTCTTCAGGTACCTGAAGAGAAAATTGGGTTGGTGTGTTGGTCACAGTGACCTGGAAGCGAGATCGTAGAGCCCAAAGAACAACTGTTTGAGACCGATCACGCACGACCTTGTTATGGAAAGTTTTCGAAGCGTTAACTCCGTTCTTTAGAAGGCCTTACTGCCGGAGACATAAATCCGTGGAGTAAGGTGAGAAGTGACATTTTTAGGGTCGACCTTTCCTAACCCCTTCCTTCCTTTGTGAGAAGGTAGCATCGCTACAGATGCTGGTTACTTTACTGCAGTCACATTCCGCTGCAGCCAGCAGTACGACTTCGCCCTCAGATCTTAGGTTGCTGCCTGTCTTATCGCTCTCCACACAGAGCTGCTTAGCATGGCAGGACTTAGAGGAACATGCATCCAAGCCAATACAGCCCAGTCGGGTCATCATAATAGGCAAGCCCGACCACCACGTCCAGGTAGCAGCTACGGTCGGGTAATCGTCACATACAAAACAATAAAAGCCCAAAACAATGCACCGATGTTATATATTCGACTTACCAAATATGAGCGAGTATGGGATTGGAAAGACCATATTGTAGAAGAATACTTCTTGCTTCCACACCTGTGAGATAACCACGTTTGTTTCTATCATGTTGATTGAAAAGTAGTCGGTATCGTGGACGTTGCTTGGTGATATAACCCAATCCTGGTAAGCTGTGGATGATATATTAGAATCTTGTCCATTTGATGATGGCATAGAGGATAGACGATTATGTCCTTATTTTCAAAAATAATTCACGAAGCTGATTGTAGTAAACGAGTAACATGATTATGCAGATATTGAAGGGATAGATTTTTATGGAACTTGAGTAACTTTTCCTTCCACGTAACTTATATTTATCGATAGAACTCTATGCACTGTTGCACATAGATGAAATTTACGGTGTCATTAAATAACTGTAAGATTAGTAATACTATAGTAAAAAGTCTCAGATGTTTTTGACGGCGCTCACAAATTTTCCCAAAAATGCATTGACCGAACATAATTTCGAATGGAACGTTCAGGATACTTGAACCATGTTATATTGAGACATATTGAAGTATGTATAGATTTCATACAATTTGTTCCCTTCGAAAATTTGAATAAAGCTAGAATGACTATATTTGCAGAATGCACTGAATTCATTGTATTTCGTTATATTTGCTTCAGCTACATACAAGTGATTAATTGTAATTAGCATAACATGTGAATACTACTGAAAATTTAGTGAACATGCATCGTTTCTCAATAGATATTTAAGAGAGAAATAGGAATGAATTAAACGTTTCCATCAGCGTAATTAGAGATATACAAAAGAAGTGCTAGTTATAGCAACAATTTGGATTGGATCTATTAAGTAATATGATAAAGGGTTTCTTGATCTAAGGGGTAAAAAAAACTAACAAATCGCTAAACATTAATAATTTTGTTACATAATGGCACTCTAAAATAAACAGATTGAAATTTAACATAAAAGTGTTAGAAATGTTGGATAATGGATGTGATATGATTTTGCAACATGGAGATAAATGGAGCTAAGCAATAAAACTGAAAAGTGAATCTCTTGAAAGACGATGCATGTTCATTAATTTTATAATAGTATCTACATGTTATACTAATTACAATTAATTACCTGTAAGTAGCTGAAGTAAATACAACGAACTCAATGTATTCAGCAAATATAGTCGCTTTAGCCTTATTGAAATGTATATATTTCATAAGGCTAATTGGAAGGATGATTGTTGACAGACATTTTCAGGATAAAAATGTGCATAGTAAAGCAAGACAATGAATGCCTATGTAAGCACTATGTTGGTAAGTGAAACGATTTACGCTAAACGTAGTAAACGTATAAAAAGATGCCGCCATCCAGCTTACGAACTCAAACTTGATATGCACAATTTACATAATACTCCAGGTTAGAATCTCAAAATAATAATAATACGCCTAATTTATGCAAATAATGTTGAAGTCGGGTAGATTGACAGTGATCGATGTCACTAGTAATGAGAAAATAAACCTTAGTTGGTACCCATATTTAATGTTTGGATTCATAAAACCGAACACTGGTTACAGAAAATTAGAGAGGATATTGTAATAAACTGTCATTATAAAATACGACATTTGTTAATTTGAGGTGCTTAATAATATTATCATATTATAATAATTTTACTGCATGAATTCACTGAAAGTAGATGATGTAAAGAAAAGTAGTGGCTATGAAAGTGATATTTGTACTATGTTTATCTGTGAAGTGAAATGCGAATCGTTTATTTGGTTGGAAGTAAACCATAAACTAATAAGGATCCTAATTTAAATGCTAACGTCTTAAATACAGAAAATCTCAGCACTATTTTAACCAACTTTGAATTGTTGACAAACGATTTATTTGCGTTAGAAATATGAGAGTAACTATTATGATGCAATATATAAATGAAGCATTAAGTAAATAATAATAATAATAATAATAATAATAATAATAATAATAGCTTTATTCTTGAGTAGCATTTTGTACATGAGACACAAAAGTTACCTGAATCGCTTACTAAACTCAGTGCGAGTGTAACGCCTGATGTTACAAATGAAGGCTGTGGATCGTTCTTGAGACCCGATGGCAAAGTGCAAGGAAGAGGTAGACCTTCTAATGTTTTTTTAATAAGAAACATCGCTATTGAAAACTCCTTCTTGTCCATTTTTCCATCCATATCCATATCTGCAAGGGCCCTATGAATATTATTCCTAAGACTAGGATAAAATGACATACCATATCTGCCCCAAAACCATAACTGACAAGCCTGATTTCATAAAGAAAACTCTTGCTTGTTCACCTCGTAAATGGAACCTATTTACAAATAGACAGTGGACTTACCAGTTATATAACCGCCAACGGGTTTGAGGAACTGAAACTGAGCATCATGCTTAACCCTGTCGTCGGTTGTTATAACCCAATGATCCCAATCGGCTGAAACATTACACAATTATTAGAGGTGTTATGACACGAACTTCTGATATTAAGTAAATAGATCCCATCATATACTTGGTAACAATGGTGGGAAAAATAATGACCATATACAGTGCAAGCAACTTACCATAGGAAATACCAAAATGGAGAAAATCATTAAATTTAATCGATTTATGAACAATTAAATAATTTAGACACAAAATACAGGATATTTCGGATATTTGAATACAGACTCATCACTTCGAAGATGGAATCTAGTTAGGTTTGTTAGCGCACCCATGATAGTAATGACCAACCAGCAGAAAACTTTAAATAACGGGCTAAAGTTTTCTAATAACCAAGATGGTACGACCAACAAAGTAACAAATAAAGAAGTGAGAAGTATTTAATTTTAAGTAAAGTGGCAATAATTATGAAGTTACTTTTCCCGGTTTCAAAGCATTACTCTTTGTAACAGACTTAAATTAGCAAGTACATATTTCTTACCAGCAATATGACAACCTACTAAAAATGTCTAGCTTAAAGCTCCAATTAATTGAAGCGAATACTAAATGAATAGAGTGATAAATGTCTTGAATAAATAATCCACTCAGTTTCAAGTCAGAATAGTTTAAATCGACATGCGCTTGCTGCTGTTGAGAAGGTAGATGTAATACGTTTAATGGTTACTGAAATAACAAAAACAGCCAGAGGTATTATCCACTAATCTGTTAGTTTATAGGGTGCTTCGATGAAGAACACGTGGCTATTAATAAAACTGACGATTAAATGAATATGTGGATTTTGCTTAACAAGGACTCAGTAAACGATCGTTATCGCAAAACACGACAAACAAAAATGAGTGATATTTGACATTCTCGATTCACAAGATACTTTTTTTCTAGGTATCATTCCACAGCAACTAAGAACACTATTATAAGAAGATATGATGCGATTGTGGTTGTGTGCTTAACTATTTCGGTTTATTAACTCATTTATTTGCAAACCCAACGTAACAAGTCCGTATATTCGTTTTTTTTTAGCAGCAACCGCTCACCTGCACAAAATCAACTCATCGGTATTATATATAACTTTCCAACGACATTCAACAGTCAAATATTATGCAAACCAAACGAAAACACCCTAACCAACAACATTGGGGAAAATCAGTAAGCAATGTTGAGGCTACATGCAGTCTAGGGTAATATTGCTAGTATGACACATAAAGGCTAATTGGTTATGAGTTCTGAGGTGATGGGGTAATGCAGCCCTTAAAATTCACTACGTTCAGATATGTGTACACCTGAATTATGCTAAGAAACTAAAGGTTTACGTCGAAAACTACGGAAACTAGAAATTACAAAATAGAAATCCTAAGTAGTAAACTTAATAACACACTGACACACTGACAAATGAAGTACACACCGCACATTCTAAAATGATGCAACTTATTTAGAGAGCAAAGGTTTATAGATCCGGTTTCGAATGTTTACGAGAACTGATGATACAGTCTGGTTGCTCCAGTCAATGTGAGTGGAATGTACATAGAATATGTAATCTGATGGTTAAAAATCGAATGCGCTAACCAATTAGCCACGGTTACACTATTTACAACATACCGAAATTAGGCGAGGGTGTACGCATAATGCAAAGAAAAATCATGCACAGAAACCCGACATACATACATACATACATAAAGGCTATCAGATCTATATTATGTAGGCTGGGGTTTGACGGTGTGGGTTGACATAATTCGAAACCACCATGTTTGGCAATCAAATGAGTAGATTATTAGTAATCCTGGGGCCCCCAAAAACAATCTCAGAACAGGTTTGTATTTAAAAATTAGTAACCAGTTGACTTAGGAGATGTGAGTAGCATTTGTACATTTCTAGCTGACTACCACATTTCAGCAGCTTCCAATGAGATTGCAAAATATTCATGAGTTATGATCCCAGTGAATGAATAAGATCGGCCGTACTTACTTAAAAGTCAAATATATAGTTTTTGATTTGTTGTCTGGTGGGCTAATAATATTGTGCCACCTATAAAAAATGAACCTTCTGAGGTGTGAAAAGCACGAAGTGTAGAATATACGCCTATAGGTTCACTGATTACCAAATACATGTGCAGATTATTTAATAGTACTACTTAATACTACTATTTAATAGTATTAGATATTACGTAATATCTAGACAACACAAGTAAGACTCCGACAGTTGACTACCGCAAAACAGAAAACACCATAAGTTTCACTAGCCCATCAGAGACGCACCAATAACGTTAGCGATACACAGTATTAGACAGACGACTAACAATCTTAGGAAATATCGACAGAGTTTATGACATAAAATCTCACGAAAGATACAGGGATGGTTTAACAGTCAACCAAATGAAAATATATAAACGTTTCCAACTACTTAAGACTAAATAAGCAAGTCGTAATGACTACAACTACAACTACAACTTAAGTATCGACATACACATATCTTCTCCCGAATCAAATACCCCAGGCATATGTGTTAGCTTTGTTTTTCTATTTCAATATTCAATATCATTTTAAAGAACTAGAACACACCACTTAATTTCTTTGCACTAGCGTCTCGGTTGTGTTGACAAGAAAAAGCAGCGAGTTTCGTCTATAACGTGGCTACAACAGTCCCATGTATTATTAATGTTTATTATATTTTATTTCATTTTGGACTTATTTCGGCCGAAGATGTTCCTGTGGCTACCGGAAGTTCAAAGCTGGACAGCAAATTGCTTTAACACTGTGAGGTAGTGTATGTATGATCTGACAATAACATTTGGCAAATCTAATATAAGATTTTGTACTAAAACAGGATTTGTTGAAATGTATATAGAAACAAACTTTAGTACCAAAAATGGGAAGAAAATCGAATGATGGAAACAGAAAAAGTGTTACATGGGCATCAGTATTAAGTCGATGTGCGACAGTTTAAAGAAAGCTAAGGAAAACCAGACTAGATCGCAGCACCAGTCCATGAAGGCACTGACTGATGTTTTGATCCTTGTGGACAAATCCAAATAATCTCGTTTGGTGTCTCTAAAAGTTGCCTGGTATATCTCACAATCAGTAACAGTGGCACAGGCCTCTTCGTTCCCTCAGTCAGCCGTGTGCAATGACCAACCTTTCAGGTGCACATTGGTTAAAGTTATAACAACACTGCAGCACTGAAAAAAGGTTAAACGAAGCGCCTTTAGCGGTAAATAATCCCCAAAATAAATAGTTACATAGGTCCTCGACATTGATGCTGACCACGTTTGTTTTAGCGGACACTACTAAGTTGAAGGCGCTCGGTTACGCATCACGACCAGATCACGACACACCATACCGTAACAAGCAACTCTCTCTAGTTTGCCAGCCTAGACGTTGCTATCCCATTGACGCTCCATTCACGATCAAATATAACTTCTCTTCCATCCTTCATTGCCTTCTGATTTCTTCTCATTCGTAAGAGTGGATTCAATCGTTAGAAGTTGCTCTGGTAATAATCCAAACGTACCTTGGTCATATACCAGGTGTACCTTCACGCCAAATGTTGTGGTAGCACTAATTCTGATTCATCCCACCTAATGTCCTTAACAATTACTTATGTTTATTGTGCGGGCCCCAACTAAATGCTTCGAATCCACAAATCCATTTCTGGTCAACAGTCAGTGACTTCCTGAACTGACTCTAAGTTTTGTTGTATCTCACGATTATCTCTCGTTAGCATCCAACTTCTAAAAAATGCGGAGTCTTGCAAACTTTTTAAAAACCGTGTTTTGTTATTTATCCCCACCGTACATTCCATCTTTTATGGCCACTCAACACTGTCTACCATTGATCTACTGATTCAATAACAGCTAAAATTGAGTTGCTATTGTTCCTCTTCATGTTTAAGAACAGTGTGAAAATTTATGATTTCACTGAATACTTATAAAATCAATTGACTTTCCTAAACCATCTTGTTGAAGTCAATAACACATGTCACCGTTGTTTTTGCATAAGCTCGGATTGAGAAAACCAAAAATCCCGGTAACGTTCGAAAACCAACGATATAAAGAGCCAACAAGTTTTTAAGTCACTCGCGACTCCACGATAGGATAACCAATAATACAACTTACTGGTACGAACGTGGTACCCAACAGTTCTGTATTTTTACAAAGCCAAAGAGATTCTAAGGATTTGTACAATTAATTTATCCAAGAAAAAGTGTTCCTAAGAAATTTGAAGGACCAGATCCTTTTTGAAACCAACAAACTGAGTCAAACCACTTTGTTATCGACGGTCCAAACAGTAACTCAACATGACTTGCAACAAGGCTTTGAAGTCTAGTAAGACAGAAATGAAGAACATGCCAACGAAGCATTTATAAGAACCTAATTTCTAACAAGGAGCTAATAGCTAATGAAATAAAGAAACAAACGAGCAAAAATGAGACTCGTTGCAGAGATGGAGCGCAGTAAAGTGACACTAAACGCAATACTTGACACAGTAAAAATGGAGGAATTTCCATGCAAGGAATATGGAATTTTGACTGATATTTTATCAAGCTGAGTCAACGTTAGACTCAATTTCATAAGCTGCTATTTTGTTATTTCTGGGAGTTCATACTTGTTGTTAAATCGCTCAGTTGGACATAATCCTCTAGATTTTATACATATTTGGTAACTGAAATTACTTCCTTTAAGCATGTAAACCATGCGAAACATTCTTTCTTCGAATTACTAGTTCATATTAATAAACACTTGTTGCTTTTAAAGGCTTTTAACAGCAATTAACACTAAATATTCACTTTCTTGCGTCTTTAGCGGGACAGGTGGTTACTCAAAAGCTTACATTTCAATAGACGCCAACAAAAATTGTTGATTTCTATTGACGTTTTGGTTCAAGAAGTTAACAGATGTCTTTGTTATTCTCGAGAATGCTAGAATTTTTCACTAATCTGGTTTTTCTTTACTTAGTACGGCAGAACTAATTTACTAATAATATCGACAATAATATATTCTGAAATTTAATGCAGAATTTAACAACTGTCTGCAGACACGGACGTTTTGACGTAAATCAAAGTTAGTATTTTCTGTAACAAAGAAAAATTTTGGGTGCTACCAAAGTTTTTAGTGGTTCTAGTTACAGGTCGGGGGAAAGTACGTTGAAACGTGCACGGTGATGCCAACAAGGTCAAAGCGTTGAATGTATTGTGTTAGCAAATATGTGGGATGTATATAAAAACAAGAATATATTAGATTATACTTCAAAAGTTGTAAATGATAGTTCTTGACGTTGAACTAAAATGTTAGATTTTGTAACTAGTACACCCATAACAGTGTGTCGTCAGTGTCCGACAAGAGGATGGCAGCTGAATAAATGGATGAGTCTCCGTACTACAACTACGAGGTGGCCTTTAGTTATTAAAGATAAATGACCAAATTCAAGCTGGAATATTTTTTATAGGCTTCTGAAATAACTGGCAAAATAACGAAAGGGTACAGGTGGTTCATAAATCTTCACTACTGTGTTATGAAAAGCTAAGCATGACGTTTTAGCAATCTTACATAAATTCGTTTTTAACAAAAGGTTACGTGTCAATAAAGATCATTTACATTCTAAAAATGGGTAATAGTTGGAGGTTGAGTCTAACGAGGAGTGTATTTTAACAGTTGGGGACTGCAGTCAGTAGTCATGACGATTAAATGATGACTTAAACATAGTTCATATAAGATGAAACACATGTCTGTATAGATATATCGTTTTGAATATATATTAATATAAAGCCTGTAGCATAAATGTTTGCTTTTACGGAAATGAAATACCTTAATAGATAATCATAGCAAACTAGAAGGATATTTCATATCACCCTGGTTATTCAGTCAGAATTCCTATGAAAATATAAACAAATAACTAACCGGATCTCATTTAGCTAAGTGTAGCACTAATTGCAGAACCTATATTCAGTTATTACACAGCTAATCTGCTGTCTTCAAAGACTAGAAATAAGATGCTAATCAGCGAACATGAGCTTATCGCATGGTCTCTCTAAAGCAGTGATACCACGATTAGCGAGCCCACTATATGTGTTATCGACTCAAATACAAGTGACACTATTTGTGTCCAATTTCACTACCCCTCCCCCAACAACCAAACTAAATATAAACTTAGTCGGTAAAGCTCTGTAATTTGAATCCACACAAAAGTTTGTCGGTAGTGCGTTGCAAAGACGAACATTCAAACAAAATAATAATAAACAGAACCACGATGAGAACATATACTTGTAGCTATTCTAGGAATCCGAAATAGCTGTCAGAATGAAAAGCCGTATGTAAAATCTAAGACGCATTACAGTACTTTAGAGATGGGTTAACTTCTTCTGTGTATAATTTTTCCTTCCTAACAAGATTTTTCGTATAACCAGTGACATCAAAGGTAAACCCAATAAGATAATCGTGTAATGTTCGAAATGGGAATTGGAACTCGATGGTTTCAAATATGGATTGACATGTTTTGAAAATACACCATTTCGTTTTAATCTTTCCATAAGCGACAATAAGTTATCAAGTCTCCATTCAGTTGTTATGACTTATATATTCCTACAGTCCCATGGCAAGTTGCTTCTCAGGCCACTGAGTCAAACTGACTTTTGGGTTACATACTACGTAAACTTCATGACAGTGATCTGCATATATTACCTATTAATGTAAGTGACCACAATTGGAACACTAGGTTTCCATTCTCAGTAGTATTTTTTTTAAAGATAAACGAAGACTAGAGCCTGTCAGACATCGCCTTACATATCATATTCTTGGGAGTGGTTGTCCTTCAAACTGGAAAACTAGATGTATTAGATCAGAAGTAGACTGTTAACAGAAGCGTCAGCTCATGTTAAATCTACTTTTGTTTTACAAGTTTCTGAACAAATTGGCTTTTGATGCTTCCAATACAATTTAATTTGTAGATCCTCCTGGTTATAGGCTTCGTAAGACACTTTCAGGGATCTCGCTGCAAACTCATCGTTCACTCGGATTAATTTAGAAATAAATTCACAACAATCCTGAATAGCCACCTTAAATCATTCACGAAACATTTGCTCCCTTTATCTGCATGACATGATAATATCTGTATCCCGTCTGAAGCCGTAGTGAAAATATTCATGCCAAAGATTATCTCTTGCTCAACTTGCAAAATAATAGTGACTATTAATGTATGAACACCCATCGTTTAACTACCTAACCTAGCTTTATGTTAGTATCTTGCTCTGTTAATCTACTGTAGGCAAATGTGATAGATCATTTTCTGCAATACTCGATTCAGTGCTGGCCCTATCCTACGGTTCATTAACTTAAGGATATTTTTTGTCACTTTCTGTTGTCATTTACTGTGTTCCTCGCTCAAGCCATAGATGATCCTAAACAAAACAGGAATGTAACTCACCTGTGTTAAGGTGTTCTCATTCCTTTTTTGTATCATGTCATCTTACCCCACTCTTTCAAATAAAGTATACAAATGGCATTGTCCGCCCAAAAGTGCTCACGACTATATTCTCATACGATATTTTATTTGCAATTACCGTGTAGCTAATATACAATCATCTGTGACCTTCGTGTATTCGATGAACGCCGTTCTCCTCATAGTCATTAAACACTATAAAGTTAACGTTGAATCGGTATAATTATTGACATACACCTCTTAGAACAGTGTACTTCGACCTGTTTTTAACCTAAAAGTTCTTGTTAATAGATGTTTATCGTGAAATAAACTTCAGAATATATTATTATTACAACTGCCGACTCAGAAATAAACGTATGCTGCAGCGGTGTTTCATAAGCATAGAACGCACCCCTGTTATGTTATTGTGACCAGATCGCACAAGGCAATATTCCTCAATTGGTCATTTGAATCAATCAGTAACAGTTTATTTTTTAAGTTATAACAACCCATGAAAAAGTTTAGACTACTAGGGTTACAACCACTCCGTTTTACATCTCTTCTTCAGGTGTATGAACGTCCGGTTGCTTCAAGGTGCCTGGCCTGAAGACAAAGTACCACCCATCCCACAAAGTTGAAAACATTCTGGGTCTTATATTTCTTAACAACATGAAACTCGAATTGCATGTAGCTTCTAAATGAGCCTAGCTAAACCACAAATTTAGTTTTGTTCGCTTTTCTGCGTCTATTACTATTTTACTGTACTATCACGAGGTAGGAGTTCTCTAACCACATCAATTAGACTTACAGAGTGGAACTCATCTATCAGAATAGATAAACCTAAACAAGCCACAAACGTTGTATGCAAAAACGTCGGTTTTCATCCCGACGTGCTTGCTTCTTCAAGACATTTTGTAACAAATAAGCTAATTGAACGAGCTTGATTGATCGATGCAGTAGAACTTCAGAATTCTAGTTATTTTCTTCCCAACACTTAAACGCGCAGCAATAACACTTGTAACGGTAAGCGTTTATTATTAAGCTGACTAAAATGCCTAATAACATAACGATTATAACTGAAACGCGATGTTGCCAACTTTGACAGTTGTAAAACGACAAGTCAATAAGCAATATTTCAGAGTTTTTGAATGTATATCAGCTATTCTTTCGCTCAATAAGCGGAGCTACCAACCTACGCGAAAACTATGGACGTCCATAAACAGAAGAAAATTAAGCCAAGCAATATTCACTTTGTTAACATTTTAGATTTCTTGACAGCCCACATGGTTAGGAAGTAACAGCCGTCCCAGTCAGACTTGCTTTTCACGTAAGATGCATCCTTTCACTAGAAAGTTTTCCATGTATCACGATTTTTGAGCTTTTCGTTCTATTATTAGCAAACACAACTTCTTTTCTTAAACATCGCGACATACCTAGGTGAGATTTACTTATAGAATCTTCTAGTTCGTCCAGAGAGAGTGCAATCACGCGCTTAATTAAAAAAGCTCGTTGATATGTAAAATGTGCATCGTAACTACTGTGTTTACACTGCCAAGACAAATGACAAACCAAGAGCTACTCTTGAGTTTTCTGATAAAATATTTACTGCCAACCGTCTCCCATATCATAATTGAGACAGTTTCGTCATTTTAAACGTGAAAATTTAACAGAACGTGAGTTCATTTACATGACTAATTAATAGAGTTTAATTTACTTGCAACAACACAAGCTGACAATTCACTAAAATAACTTCAGAATACTGTCTTAGTTGGTATGAATGCATACATCTTCATACAGAGAGACCATGATGCCTCAAACATTCTACTTATTGCTCTGCTCCACTCTTTTAAAAACCACTTATTTATCCTGCCGTCTGGAAACTTTAGAATACAATTCATTGAATTTAATCCAGCCGAGCGTCAGATATCAGTGAAGTGCATCCGATATATGACCGAGTTACGTTTGCAGTATTACCAGGGCAAATTCTAACGATTGAATCCACTCTTACGAATGAGAAGAAATCAGAAGGCAATGAAGGATGGAAGAGAAGTTATATTTGATCGTGAATGGAGCGTCAATGGGATAGCAACGTCTAGGCTGGCAAACTAGAGAGAGTTGCTTGTTACGGTATGGTGTGTCGTGATCTGGTCGTGATGCGTAACCGAGCGCCTTCAACTTAGTAGTGTCCGCTAAAACAAACGTGGTCAGCATCAATGTCGAGGACCTATGTAACTATTTATTTTGGGGATTATTTACCGCTACATCAGCAACTATATACCAATTAATGTAGTCTCTTCTGCTGCCAGAATGATCGACAAAATAATCCCCTAAAATTTATTCAGACGTTTGCTATCCAATAGCGTAATATTAGCAAGTTAACGTAGGGTTTCTCAATTACGCTGCTGTATAACTTGCTAATAATATTCTAGCACATTACATTTGTAAACAAGTTTTTTTACCAAATATCTGACCAAACTATTATAATGAAATTATTAGAAAACGCAACAAATTGCTGATAATCGTTATCTACTTTGATATAGAATAGGCTTTTGGTAGGGTCTGCATATAGATGAGTTGTAGTTTACTGGAATTATCAATATCTTTGGGCGTATAGAGTTAGTGTAAACATGTAAAATTTTAACAGACCGTAATGACAGAAACTCTGAAGATCTTGATTAGATCATAATTCCAGCAGAATCGCAATGAAAAATTTGGTCGATAATGCATGCTACTGCTGTATAGTACAACGAGTTTATGCAAGTGACTCGTAGATAAGCCAAAAAGTGATTAAGCGCAAACTATTGACGATAAATAATGTACTATATTAACGCATAACATAAATAGGAACTTTGTAAATCTCAAGAGTGAGAGTATACTATATGATCAACAATAGCGTTCCGAAAACTGATACAATCAATTTGCGAAAACAAAAAATGATTGTAGCAATAATATTGATTACTTGTCAAAACACAGAAGTGCTCCTAACAATCCATATGACTATTTTTGGTAACAATCAGTAAAACAGATCAGTCAATTAAACGGCAGGCAGCAATGCACGCTAACTTTAATGTAGACTTAACTAGGACCATAGGGGTAAGTAAAACGAACATCCAAAAACAATCGAAGTTTATGCAGTCTCAAATATACGGTAAAGGGACTAATAATTGTAGACAAGTAAGTAATCACAATCTGGTCTCAGTAGAAGAAAAGTTTGATCAATAGTTCTAAGAGCATCAACAACAATTAAAGAACAGGAAGGTGAACCACAGAAAGTCTTCTCTATGAGGAAAGTACATGAAAAGAATTCTTCATCCAAATTATATCTTACAGTTGTAGTGTATGTAGTTGCCACTGAACGCTGAATAAAGTATTCCGTCGTTTAACATCCGATCACTCTATTACTGATTCATAAATGTTGGAATTATTTAGTATTTTTCATATATTGACTTTATCTACAAATTGTGACACAAATGACGTCAGCGACATATTTGTTTCCTTATTTTCAGACGAATTAGCGTTTGATTCAAATATATACTCTCACAAAGCCTGAATAGTGACGAACTATCGCATATTCTTTATCGTTCTTCAACTAGTCTGCTGCCCCCTGTCCTTTAGTAATAGACTATGACAGTGTTTGGGAAATGATCTATGAGATAAATCGAGCATAACTGTTTAGTTTAGATCTTTTTATAAATCTCTCTGCCGCTAAAACATATTTGCAACTAGACTCTATCTGCAATCAATCAACTGAGTCATAACATTCATTTACAGACAGCCAAACGACAAGGCAACACGGTTCAAAACATGGTCCTAGATTGGAGTCAAAAACTAAATATATCCGTAGAAAGTAACATATGCCGACAAAATGTCGCATGAAATCATAATTCTGAGCAAGAATCCAATGACTGTTGTAATAATGGCATAAATGAACATAACAAGATCTAATGCAGAGACAGAAAGCGATACGGCATCACCTAATACGGAATAAATTGCTAAATGCAATAAAGTGGATAGATTTTTACACAAGCAAAACAGATTTCACATTTTTTTATTAATTACAACGCTGGATCACAACAATGTTCAGCGTTTTTAATTATATGTACTGTGCGCACAAATTCCTCGTAAGTAAGGTTGATTAATACACACAAGGAAACAATAAAATGGTCGTATAACAAAAGTATATTATGAAGATTGCTATGGGAGTACATTCGGAATCTAATAAATCCAACAAGCAGACTAATCAACCACACTACTAATTCGCTGCTGGTTCGCACATATCACTTCCGAACATATACTGAACATGTTTAGACGGATGATAGTATACAGCAAATTAACTGCCAATGTGTACTCCATTAACTATTAAGCTACGGTTGTGGCGTATCCAAAGTAGCTTCTAAAGATTAAACGCCGAAACCAGAAAGCACTGGTAAGGCAACGTTCGCTGTTCAGTCATACTGTAATACACACCATGAACGCACAACAAGTGGAATGTTATGTCTGTGGTTACTAGTGGCTGCTACAGGGATGGGTCACAAGATAAAAGGTCGCTCGACTGAACGCTTTTGGTTATCAACGTGTGTTAAAAAAGGAAAGGATAGGACTAGGTCGGTAACTTGCAAACAATCATTTAGGAAGTTATTTACTTCTGTGGAGGCATGAAACTCACAGTTTATTGGAATTACAAAAAACCAACAAGTTCTTTGAATACCGAAATGCCAAATATTCGTTATCAATTTAAATAACGTTGACTAGACACAGTCAACAATAAGTGTATATCAGAAGTCAGAACGAAGCATGAACAGAATCTATTAATATAACAACTGACAAATGTGTATTTCGAAATTTCAAGGTCAGAGGTGCCAGTACAGTATCAATGTGTTTAATATCTGTATAAACATAAAGAACAAACAATCTCTCATAGTTCCAATACAATTGAATATGGTGACTGTTACTGTAAATAAAAAGTGCAAACGTTACTACTACATGACTTATCCTCCTCGTGTGGAGCTTTCTGAGAATCATAAACCGTAAACAAAAATTGATCGCATGAAATATTATAAATAAACCACTAACAGCCATTAAATGTTCTGACATGCAATTTTAACTTGAATATTTCTTTTTAACAAGATAAAATATAGTTACCTGTTCCCAGTGTATTTCAGTCTTTAAGAACTACTGCATTAACGAATATGTACCGCTAGTTTAGAAAAGATTTTTTGGTACATGGAACACATTCCTTCTTTCCTGACGCATTTATGTTTATTTTGACTGCACATAATTTAGTACAGAATATCGCAATATTGACCTTAAGGATAAGCATTTTTGTTGAGGACTTACTGATGTAATTATTCACCTATCTCATGAAATTGGCACAGTTCTGCAACAATGGACTGACCAAGCTTGGCAACCTTTAGCATTCTTCTCAAGACGACTAAACAATACCAAATCGAGATACAGCACTTTTGGACGTGAACTGTTAGCCATGTACTGTGCTGTACGACATTTTCAACATTCCATCAAAGGTCGGAAACCACTGACGTTTTCTATGAATTCATCTTCAGATAAGTACTCTCCACGTGAGTCGCGTCATCTAGACAACATTTCCCAGTTCTCTACTGATATACGACATATATCTGGAGCTAACAATGTAGTCGCCGACGCCTTATCACGAATACATGCCTTGAATCGTATCCAAGGCATCGACCTTGTTGAACTAGCTCGACTTTAAAATGAAGACAATGGTCTTCATCACTAGTTGTCCACAACAACGCTCAAACTTCAAACAAAGACGATTGGAAAAGGTAAGAACACTTTAATTTGTGATTATTCTACAGGTACAGCCCGTCCAATCGTTCCCAAGAGTTATCGACGAATCATCGACACACTGCACAACCTCTCTCATCCTGGAGTTCGTGCTACGTCTAAACTGGTTGCTCAGAGATCCTGCTGGCCAAGGATGAATAAATACATCAGAGAACGGGCACGTTCCTGTGTGGCTTGCCAAAGGACAAAGTAATTCAGCACAACAAATGTCCTCTTGGTACTTTCTTAACTCCCGACGCTTGGTTCGACCACGTCCACCTTGATTTGGTAGGATCCTAATCAGAATCAAATGGATTCTCTTATCTTTTGACATGCGTGGACCGTTTTACACGCTGGCCAGAAGCGATTCCACTCAAAGACATCACTAGTGAAACGATTGCTCGCGCTTTCGTCGAACGATGGATAGCGAATTTTGGTTATCCATCTACAATAACGACAGACCGTGGACGTCAGTTTGAATCTGGATTGTTCCACTCTCTGACAAAACTTCTTGAAGCAACGCGCTTCCGAACGACTGCCTACCACCTACAATCTAACGGTTTGGTAGAAAGATTACGTCGACAGCTGAAAGCATCACTTTCAGCTACAAACATCCCGCAGTGGACAGAGGCTTTGCCACTAGTCTTACTCGGTATCCGAAGCATGGTAAAAGAAGATGTCGGGTGCAGCGTGTCTGAATTAGTTTACGGAACGACTCTTCGATTACTAGGTGAGTTTGTGAAAACCGCTTCCACTTCGACAAACCTGGATCTCAATTCTTATGTGAACCGGCTTACAAATGCTATGCGTTTAGTTAAGCCAGTTCAAACTCGACAACAATCGACAGACACTTTTATCCAACCCGCCTTAAAATATAGTACACACGTTTTCGTACGCCGTGATGCTCTACGCCGACCTCTTGACGCGACTTACGAAGGACCATACAAGGTCTTGAAACGGGAAACAAAGTACTATACGATCGACAAGAATGGCCACGAGGAGAACGTCAGCATTGACCGCCTCAAAAGCGGCTTTCCTAGAAGGTAAACCTTTCGATGTCAAACTCGCCACAACACCGAAACTTGACATGAACGAAGTTGCCACGTCCGAAGCAACAACCAACAAGCAAGTGTAAATTTCGAAGGGCTCCATGACGCCGAGTACTACACGTTCTGGTAGAAATGTACGATTTCCAGAACATTTAAACGAATATTACGTCTATTGATTTTTTTCTAATTTTTCACTCTGCGTATTGTGAAGTTTATGTGTATAAATTAAAAAAATTGAGTAAAAATACCTTTTTTTTAACTTTACGGTATGCATTTTACACATCGTGGGTGCGCACTGCTGAAGAGTTCCACACTAGAACGAAACAGCTGTCCAGTGCTTCCTTGTCAATGGTACCCTGCCAACATCAATCTGTGATATATCCAATCAAACCAAATAACCAATCTCCACAAAAACAACCATTTTTGTATGTTAAAAAAATATATCAAAAAATCTTTTTCTATTCATGTTAGCGTTGTCGACATTTTTTGCGTTTTTGTAGCTGCATGTAACTGCCAATTGTTTATATATATAGGAAATGCACATATTTAAAAATTTTCATTTTTTCGGACTTCCAGGACGTTTGGAAACAAAAGAAGAAAACGGAAGAGAACGATTATATTTTGTACAAATGTTTTATGTAACGACACTTTAGCATTGGCACTGACGCCCGGAAGCTGCACATCATTGCACGCTATCGAAGGAACGTTTACCAATGTCTAACGCATTGGATTTTATCTTTTGGCTGGTAAGTCATATGTTCCTCACGATTTCGTTAGAGGGGGAGTGAGCCTTAGCGGTAAATAATCCTCAAAATAAATAGTTACATGGGTCCTCGACATTGATGCTGACCATGTTTGTTTTAGCGGACACGACTAGTTGAAGGCGCTTGGTCACGCATCATCACCAGATCACGTTACGGCGCACTGTGATAAGCAACTCTCTTTCTAGTTTACCAGCCTAGACGTTGCTATTCCACTGCTGCTCTATTCACGATCAAATATAACTTTTTTTCCATCCTTCATTGCCTTCTGATTTATCCTCATTCGTAAGAGTGGGTTTCATCGTTAGAAGTTGCTCTGGTAATACCACAAACGTAACTTGGTCATATACCTGGTGAACTTCAAGTATGATTGGAGACTCAACATTCAATACTTAACAGCTCTGGCAACTTCTGACCACCAATATAATATAAATAGACTCATCTATACCATACTTTCTACTAGTGTATCCTTGTTACAGTGTGATTGAACAGCGGAACTTACTGAATCAACACTTTTAAGTTTAGTTGTTTGATTGTCGGTCGTTGAAATAAATTAACTCGTACCAACTAGTCATCTGCCTTTTGATATCACGCATGGAACTTAGTCGAGTGCCTAAACGATTATTGTAGAGAGTTGCAGAGTTATGTAGGTATATTTTACTTAGAAGTTAGGTGGATGCCAAACATTACTTCAGCATCAAACTTAGTGAATACTATAAGTGTGGTTCAAACTTAGCAAAACGGAACTAAGCTTCTAATGAACGTAGGACTTTATTGGTTGCATAGTGTTTTCTGGGTTGAAAGAGTTAATTATGAAGATTTCGGGGACATTTTGGAGAACTATATCGGCTCCTGCTGTACATAAAGTAAGAGTCACAAGCTAATAAGTTGCGATAATTGTTAGTGTACTGTAGTGAACACCTAGGTGGTTATTGATTGGTAAACCCTATTCTACGAACTAATGTTTTTCCTAGGAATCTTTTCAGTGGATAACGTTATGGATTGGTGTCGAATGAGTCAGTTACAAAATTATTCATTTACTCCGTAATAAGTTTATATATTTCGTGTAAACGACATTTAAAACAGTTATGGAATAGGATAAATGTTCTGATAAATGACAATTTTTCTGTTAGCACTTTGATTATATTTTTAGTTTATAATTCAGTGGTGGGTGCATATAACAGAGTTTTATAGTTGATAGCTAAGTTTACTTAGTCGACTCACGTAATTCACTTGACACAGTTATAGTGAAATATGGATTGACATTGCTTGAAAATACTGGATTATGAAAGTACTATGTTTAGTGGTAATATAAATCCAAATTGTTTATAGATCACTGTAAAACTAATCGACAAATACACATATTAAAAATCGAGTAAGTGTATATAAGACAGAATACAGACAACAATCATAGTATACTAGAAGGCTAATTGAAGAGTAATAGAAATGCTTATTTATGAAAATGCAATCAGCGAATGGGAATTTGACAATTGAAAAGGTAATAGTGTAATGGTTTTCAACGTTCAAACAACAAATTGATGTCCGCACAAAAGAAATAATCAATCTTTTATAAAAATTATACATTGCAACATTTTTACTACATATTTGAATGCCAGCACTATCAAGAGCCAAGTACAAATCAAGCATATATGATGATGCATATTAGTCTAATATTACTGTTCAATGTAGGAATGTTGATTTCTAAAACTTTCATACTCTGAATTGTATTTGTTTGTTTACATTTGTAACATCTTTAATTGCCATAGTGAAGGTGGAGAGGAGAGAAGAATAATTATTTTTATCTACTGTTTGATTGTAATATACTAATCACATCCATAAATTTGGCTTTTAACTACTGTATCATGTATAGATTAAAATAATATTTTCTTTCCAGTAATTATTTAGATAGAACAGTTATTCTTTATTTAAAACTTGTAGGTAATTTCATCTTTTATAAAATCTAACTAGTAAGTAGTATTGTTTCAACCATGAGTACAAAACTGTTGTAACACATGAACTGTCACTAACAATTTATAGTAAAGTTGTTACTAGTTGTTCAACAGATTTTAAGGGCGTTAACATTCCAAAGAATTTAGATTAAAAAAAACTTTTATTCTTCTTCATTTCATATAAAATTTTTTGCGGATTTTTAACTAAACATAGTAAGTATGTACAGAGTTTAGTGCTTTCTAAAAGTAGAATGTTCCGAGTGTAATAATCAATGAAGCCTATGAGAATGTAAAACAATAACAAGTGTGATTCGAGAATTTTATATTATTTGTTTCGTGAGTCAGGCACATTTATGTAATCTACTATGTGCCTCCGATGTATTTTCGATGTATTTGCCTTTTATTATTTAGAACAACGCATATAATACAATAATATTATTTTCAAATAGATCATCATCAGGATTTACTCTAATATGCAGCAATATGTATATGCAGATATAAAAAAATATTGGATTTATCATAGTAATTCTGGAGTCACTGATAACAATCAAATAGGTGGCTTACACAGCTAATCACAAGTCAAAGGTGTAAGGTGATAGTAGGATGGTTGGCATAATAACTGTAATGACAAGTAGATTGATAACGGCATGAATACATATTTTAATATCGAATGGATGGGGGTAATGACAAGTTGGAAAACTATTTCAACACAGAAGTAGGTCGATTTTCTCCACATTTGACTAACAGATTATTCTATTGATCGTTGATGTACAGAAAGCTAATGAAAACTATGTAACTAAACATATACCTCAGAGAATATAGCACATCTCAAATAATTCACCTGAGCAGTGAATATACTCTATGATCTCAATACTGTTAGTGTCGTCGTAAATTATTACAATAATGTTGCCTTTACATTTAAGTTAGATTGTAACTGGCAAGCGGAATCCTGGACACGCGTTTCGTCCAGTAACAGTCCATACCAAACCAACAGGAAGATAAAAATTCATCCTGAATACTTATGCGCCCATTACACAAGCGTGACTGTCTGGACACTGTAGCCTAGTGGTGAACAAGGTGGCGTTTAGCACGAAGCGGACTGAGTTCAAATCCGGGTGTAAACAACGACATTGGGATGCAGGTACATCCAGCTGACGAGTCCCAAACAGGAGGAAACGCGTTTCCTGAATTCCACTTGGCAGTCACAATCCAACCTAAATACTTGTGAATAATAGCTATATCGAGGCAATCCGCTCAGGATGCACAAATATCAACAGAGACTGACCAGCTTTAGTCCATAACAAACCAACGGAAATATACAAGTTCATTTTAATGTTGTCTTTACACATTAAAATTTTTACTCATTATTAGTTATTGCATTCTTTATTAACATAAATTTCATCTTGACACCTATTTTATCAGAAGCCCAGAAACTATATTTTTCTCTTCTTGATTTTAACTATCGAATGGTGAAGCTTCAAAAAACATGGATAACATTTTAAAACGACTTGAACAAATTTATTTCCGAAAGAGAATAATGAACTATATTTCTTTCTTTATGTAGTTACATAGATGATTTAATTCCTATTCTGTATTTAATTATTACATGAGATTTTTACATAGAGACAAACAAACACCAAACATTTACATAAGATAGTTCAACTGCCTTAATTTACTGTCTAATTGTGTAAATATTATAACAGTCAATTCAATATTGAATTTTGGAAAAAAGATAAAAAGATGTTTATTAAGGAAATGAAAACTTATGGTGAATTCACAGCACGATGTATATCGAATTATAAACAGTAATATTATTAACAATACATAATTAATGATAGAAATGTATCATCAGTGTATGTATGAAACAAAGAGGCTATTTAACAAAATGATATTTAAAAGTCATTTTTGTAACACATTCAAAGATACAGTTACAAGTATAGAATGATTATCAATCTTTAAAGTTAGGTGAAAGTAAACATGCATGCTAAGAAATGTTCTGTAAACGGTAAACATAATCATATATCATATCTTTTGTATACAGGATTACCACAAATTAACTTTACGTAGAAAACTACCAAAAACAAGGGATACTGGTCAAGTATTTCGTCCTAGTACTGAAATCTCAGGAAGTACACACCTACAACCCTCCCATAAATTAAACGCAGGTGAGCATATGAGGATAAGTAGTTGGATTGATAAAATATTCGTATGGATCTTTCGAGCTAATAGTAAAAATAATTGCAAACTTAACATAAAGATTTGACTGAAATCAAAGATGTAATTATTGAAATCCAGTTAGATCAAGTTGAGCTGAGGAAGAATGTTTCCAAAGACTGAGACAGTAAACCAGAAAGATCTAAGACAAGTGATCCGCAGTTAAAAGCATACCATTAATACAGGGTAAAGTAAACCTAAAACTCGTTTTGGGGTTGGAAAGTACTAAGTAATATGCCCTCATCATGCCCACAGGATACTAGTAGTGTTATGACTGAATATATTACTAAATCTGTGATATGTTTACATCATAATAATAATAATAATAATAATAATAACCAGTTAATAAATAAGTTGGCTTTGATAAACTAATAGCATCGAAAAAATGAAGTAGTGTAAGTGCTGACCACAATTTGGATACACTGTGAGTGATGAGTTATGATGGTGTCTGAAAGTAGAACAATTTTCAGGAAATTTTATTAAATTATCGTCAGCTATTGTTACCCATATACATTTTCTTACGTGACTGAATTACGTCATACAAGAGAATTCATTTAGAAGTTAGTGACCATTAAGTGTATGTTTAACTCTTACGCAAATTACCAAAATTATCAATTTACTATGGATTAATTACGTTGAAATTAATTAAATGAATGTGATAATTTAGCTATTTGTAAGCTTTGAATTAAGGCTAAATGTTACGTAACAGACAGTTGGACAAGCACTGATAGATATCATGTCAACTTGTGTAATCATGTAAAAATTACTGATTTCTTATTAATGTAATAATAATAAGCTTTCGCATGATACTTATCTGGTTTCATTAAAATTAGACAAAATTATTTACTCATTAACTCCCCACAGTTGCATTCGATATTTGCGATTTCCAACAAATTGTCTATAATGTGGATCACAATAATATGAGTTAGAAAACTCGACTGCAGTAATTTCATTGAAGATTGTGACTAACATTTTACATATATAATCTAGCCAGCTGGAATGACAAAAGCCCACAACATATGCATGACTAAATATATAGGTTTCTAAAGTTTCACATCACGAAGTGATACCAACTAAATAAATCACTGAAAATTAGAAATCATTTAACAGCATGTTTCCCTAGTATGAGTTCCCTTATTATAGCTAACTTATTATATCACAGGGAGTTGGACCAAAAACCTTCATACATTGAGGAAGATATCTAAGTTTTAGACCACTTGGTTAGGTTCCGACAGAATACATTTTGAACTTCTGTCAATTCACGATATTGCGCCAACGTCATCCAATACGTGTTGTAGGTAGCTGTCTCACACCGGATATGCTTGAACGTAACTTGTTATTCATTGTAACTGGATTTCTGGAATCAACTCCTGAAGTCACAAGTAAGGATATGATTGTTGGTAATTAGTATTGAAGAGATTGTTTGAAGTTTCACATTACAAAGTTATCGCCGACAGAAAACTACTAGAAACTAAGAAACATACGACAAATTTCCCATCTTAGTGTGATTTATTCATAATAGGCTACCAATACTATCTGTAACCTATTTAATCAATTCTGAGTAATTGCAAATATAAGGTACATTAAAAAAAATAAAAATAAATAGAGTGTTTCAATTCTTGGCAAACAGTATTTTCATAGATGAACATCTTCACTAACAGGGGAATGTATACTTTATAGTAATACTGATTTCCATTGACTGAATTAGTAAAATTTCTCAAATGTGGTTTGAAAAATAACTTACAGGAATCTTTTGTCTATTCCTGTCAGATTAGCTTAATGAATTGATGAATATGTTGGTAGTTGAAACTTTCGGTTTCCCCCCCCCCATCGTCAATTTATTTGGTTACCACTGTATTGTCAAGTTTTATTATTTTGAGTACTTTCTAATAAATTAAACTCGATGAAATTAATTTACATAAAACGAAAGAACGAACACAAGTAAATATACGTATTTATGTATTATATGTAAAAGAACAGCTGTGAACTTACGTTTTGGAATGAGCAGTGTACCTCAGATGGGCGCATCTGTAATCTTTGTGGAATTAGTGCTTCTCATGGGGTTGCAGAACACATTACCCTGGGTTAAGTAACTATATCATCGAATACAAAAGGCTGTGAACTATAACTTGGGGTCAGTCAGATCAGTAGAAAAATTGTAATGGAACTGATGTAAAGAAAATCACATAACATGGCTTTGGTATATTTATATAAGCGTATTCACATTTGTAAACACTTAAAATTTGGATAATTAACTAAATGTAATTAGATATGCATCTAAAATGTTATACTAGTATGAAGTTATTCTTCGTTAGTAGTTTGAATATGCACGTTATATAATGGAACAAATAATGGGCATTTTGAGACAACTACTGATGAATAAAACTTACTTTACATGACTGCATGTAAAAGTCTTTCAAGTGTCTTTTAGCAGAAAATAATCGTTAAAGTGTGCTAAAATGTTGTTTATTATGGGCACAAATACTCTTGGTTAAACTCTATGGGTTACGTTTTCACAATAGAGCTATAGAAAATACCTCATGAAGTTAGTCACATGTAGGTTGACATTGATTGAAATTAGGTGTTGAAAAAACTGCTGAACTTGGATTTAATAACGTAAATTGATGTGGATTAAGTAACCAGTAAAGACAAAGAAGCAACGGACAGCTGTTTTGTCCTGGTATATGATTCATTAAAAATTTGTATCCAGGTCATCACTAGAGATAGAACCAAACTGCTAAATAGATTCTAATTTATTATTATTTATGATATCTAACTATGATTAGTGTGAGCTTGTAAGTGACTGATTTCAGATGGGGGGGGGGGTAAATTTTGAAGCTCTAGTGAGAGAATGTGATCGGTGTAATTATGAGTATTATCAGATAATTGTTAGATAGATAGTTTAGTTACGAAGCTTTTTTTGTCGTTGTGAACAGCTACTTCAGCATTCACCTTAGATGGAACAACTTCAGATGTTGAAGGTGATGATAAATCACCATCACATATGAGTACGTTTAAAATACAAATCTACATGTTGGTATTATTGTAATCTTTAAGCAAATGCCCGTATGAGGCTTTGTATCGTATTCATCATATCATAAGACATCAATGTACTTAAGTTTTAGAGCATGTATTCCTGAACATTAATGATGTATGTTAGCAGGGTAAAGTATTATTTCCCAAAATAATGCTTAATGAGGCTATATTATATGCATTATCACTCATACAGTTGTAATTTATTCATTAATAACTCAAAGATAATAGAATATTCATAAAAAATGTATCCTTGAATGAACAACTACTATTAAATAACCTTACTTACTTACTTAGGCCGCTAACCAGTATTCACCATTAAACTCTGTCTTGAGCAATCCTTTCCAGCTGTTTCCAGTTGCTGTATATCCTCGTGAAATCTGCTTCCAGTTCACAACGTAGTGTGTTGTTTGACCTTCCGCATTCTGGTTTCCCGACAGGGTTCCATGTTAATGCTTGTGTCGTGGCGCAGTCTGATGATTTCCGCAATGTATATCCTATCCATTTCCAACGTCTTTTCCTAATTTCCTCTTCGGCTGGAAGTTGGTTTGTCCTCTCCCTTAGTAAACTGTTGCTGATGGTTTCCGGCCAACGGACATTCAGTATCTTTCGTAGACAGTTGTTCATAAATACTTGTACTCTTCTGAGGATATTTGCAGTAGTTCTCCACGTTACCGCTCTATACAGCAGAACTGTCTTGATGTTCGAATTGAAGAGTCTAACTTTAAGGTTAATTGACAGTTGTTTTGAGTCCCATATGTTTTTCAACTGTAGGAATGCTGTCCAAGCTTTGCCAATCCTTGCCTTTACATCTGCATCGGACCCTCCTTGTTCATCGATGATGCTCCCCAGATACGTGAAAGTATTCACTTCTTCCAGAGTTTCGCCATCAAGTTGAATTGGGTTGGTGCTCCCTGTGTTGTATTTAAGAATCTTGCTCTTTCCTTTATGTATGGTCAAGCCTACTGATGCTGAAGTTACTGCTACACTGGTTGTCTTCACTTGCATTTGTTGGTGTGTATGTGCTAAGAGAGCTAGATCATCCGCAAAGTCCAAATCATCGAGTTGCATCCTATTTGTCCATTGAATTCCGTGCATCCCCTCAAATGTGGAGGTTTTCATGATCTATTCAACCACTAGAAGGAAAAGAAAAGGCGAGAGTAGACAACCTTGTCTGACTCCGGTCCTCACTGAGACTGCATTTGTCAGCTGTCCTTCATGCACGATTTTGCACTGTAGCGAGTCGTAAGAATTCTGGATGATGTTGACGAGTTTCTCTGGTACGCCGTAGTGCCGAAGAAGTTTCCATAGTGTTCCCCTTTCTACACTGTCAAACGCCTTCTCATACTCTATGAAGTTTACTTGCGGAGACGAGTTCCATTCAACTGATTGTTCAACGATGATCCGTAGTGTTGCGATTCGGTCTGTGCACGATTGATCCATACGAAAACCAGCTTGTTGATCTCGAAGTTGAGCCTCCACTGAATCTTTCATTCTGTTCGACAATACTCTGTTAAAGACTTTCCCTGGTATCGACAGTAGTGTGATCCCTCTGTAGTTGTCACATTTGCTCAAGTCTCCTTTCTTTGGTATCTTGATAAGATGTCCTTCTTTCCAGTCTGCCGGCACTTGTTCTTCCTCCTAGATCCATTTGAATAAGACGTGAAGCATCTTTTCCGTTACATCTATGTTTGACTTAAGTGCTTCAGCTGGTATATTGTCAGGTCGTGTTTTTAAATAACCTTAGAAATTAGCAAATGACTTATATTTTGAATACATTTAAACTTTGGTCGTTGAAATAACTTAGCGTTTTAACGTAGAGCTTGTTTAATTCACTACAATATATTGTATGTATGTCTTTTATTTGACCACTGTAAAACAATCTTTATGTCTAATGTAGCACACTTCTATGAATTTCTAGAATTTGAATCACTGATTGATTAAAAACAGATCTTTACATATTATTTTATTTATGTGGATTAAATGAGGTTTGATCATATATACACATCACTCGTTCGTTAATTTTTCGTTATAAGATCCAAAACTGTTTAGACATTTTGTTCTGCAGGAATTAATACCATGTTCTGTCCTAGTTAAAATGGAATATTATTGTCTACATATTTTACATTTCTTGTGGAGCCAGTTTCATAGGCTGTACTTAAAGTTCCCTATCAATGAAAGCAAACGAACATCCTCCGACTTGGTTATATAGGAGTCTAACAAAATCTTCTACAAGTGCGATTCTCGGTCAACTAATAGACTATGACCAGAAAATTAAGTTTCGTGAAGCTCTCTCGATTGTACTCAAGAAACCGAATAATTTACCTGAGGGTGTTAGAAATGATATGTGTATGAAGGAGAATTTATCCAATTTATCCAATATACGTGACTTTTGATTATTATATGGAGATCCTTAAATTAGTATTTGTGTGAATTTAAATATACGCATTAAGTAAAAACAAGTTTATTCAGCAAAGGAATGTATTTTCAACGAATTCATCATCAAGATGCACAATTGTATATACATATATACATGTTATTATAACAATGGTATACTTGAATGAAGGTAGGAATTTGATATAAACATATAGAAATAAAGCGCCAATCAATCAATCAAATCACTTAAAGCCAAAATAAAGAAAGCGATCTCACAAATTGCTTTTGTATTTACAACTCAGGCTTAAAATTGTGAATCACTAAAGCTTCTGAAATGTAAAACAGATTCACACGTAGGCCTCTTGGCTTATTTGACTGAATTTTATTGATTATTTCAAACGGTAACTTTAAAGCTGAATGCTCTGAATCTACTGATAATTGCAGGATAGAGGAAGTGATTAATTTGTGCTGTCCTATAATTTATATATATATATATATATATATATATATATATATATATAATTGTACAGTTTGTAATTGAATTCGTTGGGAAAGATCCCTTCACAGAACAAACTTGCTCTAGCATTTATTTTCTTTTACCACCATATTTAGTTTGGTCCACTAGGGTTCTTGGTACCTGTGTGCTTGTTCCACAGGAAGAGGATATATTACATTATTATTGTTCAGGTTGTAGAGAGCTATGATACAGTTGTTTTTATCAGTCCACCTCCTGAAAAAACCAATTTGATTAAAAATACCATCATGTTCCAGGGTATATTTGTAATTGTAATCATATTCAATTGTTTGAATGTCTCACCTACATATATTTCAAAATAATTGGTACATTTTAACAACATTTACTTACACCAATGCATAAAGAATATTGACAGTTTGAAATTATGCTTTCATTTTTTGTTTATCTGCTGTTAGCAATTTCTTTCAAACGTCTAGTGAATTCATATGACTTACAGTGTTCTTCATATAGTCATTCATTTAATAATAAATTGTAATATTTCCTAATTTATTAGCATCCTCATCACTGCTTACAAGATGATTATAGATATTGTTGTTAGTCTCTTCACGAAATTTCAACGACATTTTAAGTCCTTCAATTACATAACCCTAAATAATGTCAAAACCAATAAGATCAATTTCTAGTAAGAAGAAACGTAAAATAAACAAAAGAAAGTGACAGTTGAGTTGGATTGTGACTGGCAAGTGGAATCAAGGACGCGCGTTTCGTCCTATTCGGGACTCATCGGCTGGATTTACCTGCATCCCAATGTTGATGTTCACGCTGGGATTCGAACTCAGTTCATATCGTGCTAAACGCCACCGCGTTAACCACTAGGCTACTGTGTCCAGACAGTCACACTTGTGCAACGGGCATATATGTAATTAAGATAAGCTTGTATTTTCCCGTTGATTTTTAATGGACTGAAACTGGTCAGTCTTTGAGTTCGAATCCAATCGTGAACATCAACATTGGGATGCAGGTACATCCAGCCGATGAGTCCGGAATAGGACGAAACGCGCGTTTTGGATTCCGCTTGCCAGTCACAATCGAACTCAAATATTAAACTTGTGTAATAACGCTATATCGAGGCAATCCTCTCCAGATGCACATATGGCAACAGAGACTGACCAGTTTCAGTCCATTAAAAATCAACGGGAAAATACAAGCTTATCCTAACTAAAAGAAGGTGACGTAAAATGATGGCAATTGTTTAATAATTGTTGACGTTATTCATAATTTTCTTGATCTTCAATAAGTATGATTGAGCTGGTTCCATTCAGTTTTTTCTGTATTCATCTATTTTGTGTTATTTTCATTTAACATTTCATCATATGACGTAACTTTTATAATCTTTATATTTTGTATCCAATATTCTGAGCTATGCTGCAATAGACATTTTCATGGATCATATTTCAGACAACGTTAACCATTTGAAATCCCTATTTAGATCTACATTCTAATATACAACAATGACCAGAATACTACCACAATCATATTTACTGAACACTGAAAAAATTGTGGATAATCTCAGTCTAAATTATAATTAAAAAATGGCATACCCAGAACCATTCATGTAATGAATGTTATGTTGAGGCAAAGATTTAAAAATCGTAATCTACACTTTGTGATATTGAGACTCTTACGACTAAACTGTATCCAATTAAACATTAAGTAATTATGATATTTGTACTGCTCAAATTATAAGCCTTTTGCAGATTAATTAGCAACTGTAATGTGTATTTTTATTCGGAACTGTTGCAACTTTATAATTCTATTACCCCATACAGCGTACACGACTCCCCTAATTCAGCCTTTATTACATTTTATATTTCATGCTCCTAATTGGTTCATTATACGATATATAATAGCTATTGCTTTTTCTCAATAAATAACTTGGTCTTAACTGCCATCCGCTGACGTTTGATCTTTCCATACATACGTTTTGAGAAGTCGTTGCTCTCACAGGCATAGTGCCAACCAATCATCATATTCAAGTCTATCAATCTCTGTCACAGGACGCCATCCGAGGCTATGTTAACTGAGTAATAACGTTGTAGTATTCACGGATAGATGACTTGGGTTTGAATCCTACGGGGAGGTTTAGCTTCATTTAGGCTACAGATACTTCTTGCTGGCAAGTTCAAACCAGGACAAACCTACGCACAAGGTTTCTTCGTTGACTACCACCGACAAGTTAGTATCAATATATAATGATTGCAATGTTGAGTTATCTAGTGGCTAGATCTAATCGCAATATTACAACTTGATCGAGAGAATCCAACCAGAACTTATATTCGTACAAACATAACATTGATTATTACTTATGTTAAGAATGGCTGTTTGAACAGAAGGAATACTGTATTTAGTAAGCTTACGAAAAGTGATGAACAATGCATGTATTTCCTTTAGTCATCCATATGCGCGGTGTTTGTGCTCTTTACTCCAGGTTGGTCGTACTCTGATTTCTTTTGTTTATCTTTTGTCACCTACACATTCTAAATAAGACCTGCAGTCTGAAACCACCTTAACTACTGTTCGCATTGGCAATTTGTACATGAGACCTTACTAAATACTACATATAAAAAATATTCCAAGTATAATCTACCACATTCAATGGTAAATAAAAATATCTAATTATGTTTTGTGCTCAAAACAGAGTCTAAGTTATGTATTTCACACCCAATTTTATATCTCCAGTATCGAAATAAACAAAAATAATTTGAATAAACAAAATTTTTAATCTTTAGATACTACTACTAGGCCAGAATCTATAATTATAGACTGGTAAACAAATGGTTTACTTCCGCTGCTGATTATGTTAATTGAAAAATAACATCTCAGTTAACCTTTGAAGGTGAACAAATCCGTTAAAATGTGATAAATAAATATTTTACTAAAAGTGTCTTTTTTATATTGTTGTATCATGCTGTCACTTACTAAGACCATTAATTGTATCTTTGGAAAACTCGTCCAACTTCTTCATGATTAAATTCACTGTATAATTAAAAAGTGAATTATTGTTGTTGATAATTCTTTGTGAAGAATTCTTTGTATTTAATTCGATGTATACCTGAAATAATAATAATAATAATAATAGCTTTATTCGATAGTATGTTTAGTACAGTATGAATTTTCAACATACAGTGTCTCAACAAGTTACTTTTTTGCCATGTGCACATACGATTAGAAGTACATCGGTTCATGTTCGCGAAAGTAGCAACATCACCACACATGTTCTTGATGACAAAACGATCCTGAAGAAAAATCTGAAAACCGATACCAAATAGTCATCATACAGGTTATGTAGACAAGAATCTTGAACTGTGATTAAACCACACTTACGGTATATGTTAAGACTGAAGAGAAATTTTAGGCAATCTATTTTTCCAATACGTTGTTCATTTAATAAGTTGGTCAAAGAATGGTCAGAAATACGTGAATTACAGCACCTTTTAATGACTATTGGATATATTATGGATAAACAGAGTCTTTCCTTATTTATTAAAGAGCAACTTAAACTGACTTACGTAGCAATTGTTAAATTGTCAATTGTAACTGTTTAAACTGTCATATTCATACATTTCTACAGGTTGATATGCTTGTATGTGTATGTATGAACAACATGGAACCCGGCATACCTTTGCAACAGTTTAAGTTGCCGCATTTCAACAGCATGACAAGAATTGCACCAATCAATTACAGCATTAATTACTTTAACAATATTAATAGAAAAGCGTGAACATATAGAATATAGTCCAAGAAAAAATACTAAGTTCGTAGCAAAGTATGAAATAATTCTAAGTTTATGATTTAAAGGGAGGGGACAAAAAGCGAATATAATTGCGCAACTGTGATTGTCACGCTGACCTCAACCAGTTAGTCTACATTTACCTACTCGACTCAGAAAAGCAGTTAGTGACTTCATAGACTGATGTCATGTTTGGCTTGACCACCCCTAACTGTCATCATACACCAGTATTAGTTGGAATACCGAGTCAATGTAGGCGGTGATTGGGTATACGTAAAACATGTTCCATCCATCTTAGTCAATGAACATTCAGAACTTCATCGACCTACCATATTTTCTTAATACTTAATGTCTTACCTCATTATTACTTACTCAGTGATCCCAGCAAATGCTATCCGTATTTCGATGTGATAAATTTCCCTAGTTTCTTTATATAAACAAACTATTATCCATCTTAATAGGGTTATTTTAAAAGAAACGTACTGTGGTGGATACTACTTATAAGGTCATCAATAAGTAGTAGGTAGCAAAGCAGTAAACAGTATACAAGGCGAGTTGCGAGGTGGTAAGGAGTAAACCATAATTAAAATACATAGGAGAATTGAGAACAACCAAGAGAAGCAAGCTGATAAACGACACGGTCCAGAGAACGCGAAGGATGTGCAAATTGATGACTGGAAGTAATGTATGTAATATTTTATGGGATACTCTGTTTTCACCAAATGAAACAGATTGCCTAACTGGCATCTTTCACAGTACCACCATTAATATATTGTGCATTAAATAGATTTAGCTGAAAACAAATGAAAATATTAGAAGTGTTATTCGAAATACTGAATATAACACGTTATTTATTTATTTTTAAGTTGAATACATTTGTTTCACTTGGATTGTATCTAGCAAGCAGAATCCAAGATATGCGTTTCGTCCAAGATGGGACTCATCCTAGTTGAATATATTTAAGTTGATTATTCCAACTTGAAGTATATTTGTCTGCCTTCAAATGAAGCTAAGTCTTCTTTCATGTTGGTGAAATTTTTTACTACATTATCATTAAATTTTTAAATCACGAACTGACTGTATACAACTGCTGATAACCATGAATCACTAGATAGCTATTTTTCACTAGTATGGTACTCATTAATACAACATATTCAAAATACCGCCTGAGATTGAAACCCTCTTTTACAAATATTAACAATTTACTGTAATAATATGTAGCTTACTGTTAAACGGTTATACCTATCTTCAATCTATACAATTATATTCAATTAAGATATAGTTGAGTTATTAACAAATTCATTGAATTGTTTAAGTCAATTATTTAATTTTGTCATATTGAAATTCATTTGTATACTATTTAATAATTCAATGAATATATACTTCATTCTAATTCAGTACTTAAGTATCTGATGAATATATTCTAAATCATGTTGAATTATTTGTATAATGCAAGAACGATAACATTTGCAGAATACTTTGAATTCAATGTGTTTCGTTGCATTCAGTCTCATCAGCTACATACATTCTATCGATTTTACATAATTCAAATTATTAATACACATGTTGATTTTGTCAAATGAATTGTTTAACTGATAACATTAGATTGTCTAAGTAATGAAATTATAAAGATGATGAATTTAGAGTATTTATAAATAAATAAATTAGATGAATATTCTAGAGTTTTATTACGTAATATGAAAAAAGAGGTTCGTAACTAATCCAAAGGATCATGTACCAATGAGAATTCTAATGAATAGTCGAGAGAGTTCGATCATGTAATTGTGAGTACTCTGTTGTTATGAATATGTGAGGAAAAGGAATAAGATAGAACTGTAGGAGCTTAACTCATCGACTACCTATTATCTGTAGTTGGAAACGGGAACTGAGTCATTGATCTAATGCTACCAGGGCAAATGAGAATTAACTACTGATTCTTTTTGAACATAAAGGTCAGATTTCAATCTCCTAATTGCAATAACATCAGAAAATTCTAATAGAATCGATTTATGTTGTTTATTAATGATTTCAAAAGCATTTGTTACATTGACCTCATGTCCCGTGTCTACCAATTGACGCATAATTGAACTTCTAAAAGTGGTCGCTTCTTTCAAACACAGGTTTCTCGGAACATGTCAAATAAATCGTAAATTGTCACGTCTTTCTCTCTTCTCAGTGTATTTGTTTTTGCAAGTACATGTGAACTGGTAAATACAATTGGAGTTGACATGAGACGGATATTGAATTAAATTGATGCATTGATCTAATTCTATTTCATCAATAAAGCTAATTAAATTAACTGTAAATGATGTCACTATCTACTCTGACTATAATTGGAAATTTTTTAGGAAACTGCATTTTACTACTGAATGAAAATATTTAGTTGATTGCTTAATGCATATCTTGGTAATACAGAAACAAACAATATTGATATATTTATGATTGTTTTTGAAAATAACTATGTTACATGAATTGACATGAAATTAAGCATAACTAACTTTTTGTGTTAGTCAGTGATCATTAAGAAGGTGAACTTGAAATCTTAGAAGCGGATGGAGGGGGGGTATGATTCATCTTGACAGATTCCAACTTCCTATCATGGCACTACTCACCTACTAGGACAGCAACTGAGATATCTATATTGACTTATCGCTGAGTAAAACTTATGTCATATTTATCTAATCTTTATTGAAAACTGAAATCTGTAAATCAAGTTAAAATTAAACTTACTGGTACAACACTGTTTTCAACTATTTTGACCATCTGATATCAAAATTCAGTACATATAATGTCGAATATATTAGATATGTTACTACACTAACTTAACCTGTAGGACACGAACGTCTTTAAGAATTAGGGAAGCATAATGTTGTTCACTACTTAGTGACAAGTCAGTGTATAGATACTTTATCCGATGTTTTCTGCGGAATGTGGAATTTACGTAACAAGAAGGCGTTTACACTAAACCTGTGATTAAAATGTATATACGGTTGAGACAACGATAAATAATGACATTTAGCATGAAACCGTATCATTTATCATGCAAAACTCCGGAACGGACTACAATGAACATAGTGTTGTATGTGTGCAGCAGTCAGTCATTCAGTAGTCCCAAAAGCACAGTAGATAGTCAACGTAAGTTGAATTCTATCCATTTAGTTTCAACAAGACATTTAGCCCAAATGGTCCAATAGTGGAGCACATTTTGTCAAATTTGAATTTGTTTTGGAATACTTACGTTGGTTTGATATTGGCTGAAAGTGATCAGTCACCGTTGTCATATGAGCATACTGAGACTGATCACTTCCGATGAATTTCAAACCAACGAGAAGATTCCGAAACACATTCAAACTATATTTACATGCCCACTACATATATGTGTGAATAAGTGGATTCAGTAGTGGCCTTTCGACACGTAACAAACAAGGGTCGAGTCCCAGTGTGATCATGAAAACTGGGATGGAGGTATATTTATATCACGGGTCTCTAACATAACGAAACGCATGTCCAGGATCCGCCAGCCACAATCCAAATCAAATCATTGCGTTTGATGTTTACAATGTAGATATATAGATATGTTTCATGCTAGGAAGAAATCTGAAAGATTAAAAAAAATAATTCTAACAAGAATAGTCTTCTCAGACAGAGTTGAAGATACAAGAAATGGTATGGCCATCCTGTCACAGTTACAATATGATCAAGAAACTTCTTGCAAAATTTTGTCCTACAGAGATTACGTATTTACGCTTCGTTAATAAAATCAATGTTAAGAACTTAGTTTTCTAATTACATTAACATATATCAAAACCATAGTTGTTATATGTACAATACAAAGTTGCATATTCCAATAATTCCGAAAGAAGTTCTTGATACAGGACAGCTACATTTTATTTTAAAAATGTCACCGTAAGTATTTGTCAATCAAATCTGTAGTCAAATATGCATCAGAGGCTTATATATGACAGTTAGGTACATAATATATTTGTCAAAGTTGTTTCGCTCTCTTAAGTTTTACTGTGTACTGATAGTTGTGGTAGTGATGCATAGTACTACAATCATGTCTAATCTTAATTAAAATTCATTGACCGAATTCAGTTATTGATATTCTCATTGATATTTACATGAATCCTCCACCTTTCCCTCCCCTTTGCCCTTCTCTAAAAAAGCACTATTCTTACTCAATGATAAATCTTCAGTTATTTCTGGTCTCCAGTAGGAAAAAAAAGAAGAATATCCAAATGGTCAAAATTAATCATTAGACGACCATCTAAATAAGTTTTATTTGTTGAGTGGTGATGTGTAGGAACTTGTAACACGATGCCATAATTGTTGGTTAATTGAGCATGAAATCTTGTATCTATCAATTAAATATAGTCAACTAGCTGATAAACACATAGTTTGCACACAGCAATTTATTTATACAAATGTAATCCCCTTGCCACTTTGTTTTATTAAAATCAATTCAAACAGGACACTGAGTGTCAATTTGATATCACGAATTCGTCTGAAGTAAGCAACCATTAATCACTAGGAAACACTAGACAGCCGTTTCATCCTAGAATGGGACTCTTATACAGTACGTAACCATGACCCTATAAGGGATCGAACTCAGGACTCTCTAGTTCCGGTTTTCTGTTGATATTTTTAATTCAGTCAATTCGTCATATGTTACCGCAACCTAATTTATTGCCATCGGTCGGCAACTACATCAAACTTGATACGGTTGAACTCCATTGGTCACGTCTTCTCGCTGAATAATTTCGGTCAGTGATTGTATTTTGTTAAATGACAAAGATAAGAAATTGAAAATCATCGTATCCAGTCTCTTTTTGTAACAGTTTATGGATTTTCATGAAGTAATTCAAAATAAGAAATGTTTGAAGCAACAATTGTTTGTTAATAGCGTCATCATTAGGCTCTTAGAATCATAAATCCATGAAAATTTCACTAAAATAGGCATTATAAAAGTGTTACGCAATGTATAAAAACAAGTTATCTTCATAAAACTGAAGTAAACAGTGTTTAGAAATGAAAATAATTTGGTTTACGGCAAAAGGTTAATAAGATAGGAGAGGGAATTAGTGATGATAATTGGAAAAGAGATTTTTTTCTGCTTTAAGTTTAGGACTAAGGTAAAGTACAAGGTGAATGAGTTTCTTCTGAATGTATAATTCTGGCTTCATCAAGTAAAAGCAGACAAAAGTCTATTGTTCTTATTAGGCCCTCATCGATTTTATAAATGACTTTAAATACAGAACTTGTTTTGACTGAGTGGCCTATGTTTACACAATGTTTAGTTATTGGGTTTCTTATTGAATCATTATTGTCACTTCCTAACCATGTAGGTTGATGTTCCTGAACCCTTTTGAATAGATTCTATACCGAACGACTTATATAATGAACTTCATTAGGGCAAATGGATTAGTAAACCCAAACGGAAGTAGTTGGACGAGGGAGTTTATCCATCAGATTGTTGTTGAACATTGGAAACCTAGATAATAGTATTCTTGAGGTCACTTCAAGAAAACTGTTTTAGGTGAATTAAAAATCCTTTCATTCCAGAAGTCTACACTTTTGTCATCGTTAAAATCACTATTCATGTAAAGTATTTTCTTTGGTGTAAAGATTTATCTTAATATAGTATGTTGAGGTTTCTTATTACCTTGATGTACAAAAATGATTAAATTTGGTTTAATTATTTTATTATTAAATGTAATTTAACAGCTTTTGTTAGATATAATTTAGTGTTAAGGAAATCGTTGGGTGTTCATTTGATATAACGAATTAATAATTATAAATTTCTTTTAACCTTGTTTTTAGTGGCCTTCAAAACTCACGACCGACAACGTAGTCAGTCATTGGTGAGAATGTTTGCCATTCATACATGTTCCATCGACTGACAATGTAATTAATCCAACATATTTATATGGGCCTTATTTTTGTCATAGTAATGAAATTTTCATAGCATTTATAATAGGAAGAGTTTGATAATAAAGTTATCAAAAACAACTCTCCTCCGGAATGTCTGTTATATCTTTACATAATCCACGGTTTAAATGTTTACCTAAACCAATTTTTAAACGAAGAATACATTATTTTGCATAAAACGGTCAATTCAAGTTCTATATTCGTTGCATAATGAAAAAACTTAAATCCCTTTGCAGACGGTTAATTGTGTTCTAACCTGGACAATCTTGGTTGGATTCCCAGTATAACTCTAGGACGTAATCGATAAAAAGATCATAAAAGTTTTAAAACTCAACTATTGTGTTCGAATAATAGAATGACTTTAAACCACTTTCGTTTTTTTAAAAATCTCTTTGATTCTTCGAAACGTTTTCTATGTAAGCTTAATCAGAATATATATTTTGCGTTAGTATTAGGTCATACGACTAAAATGAAAATAGAGAATGAAACCATATATGGCTTTATGAACCCATTAAAGTGTCACCCGCCTCAGTTGTTTGTATTTGTCACAGATTGATCTCAGCTGAGCACCACTGTAAACCAGGAGGCACTGGACAGTTGTTTTGTCTTAGTATAAAACTGTTCAGCAGTGGACAATTTAGATTCGACCCCAAAAGCTTCAAATTGGCGAACACTAACCCTCCGAATCACTGGGTGCATTGCTAAGGAGTCTCATACGAGGACAAACAGCTGTCCAGTTCTCTTTGGTTCTCAGTGATACTTTACTAACATCAATCTGTGACGAATTCAATCAACGGAAACTTGATACCCATCTCCTTAAAACCACCTCACTTTTATAATTAAGTTTAGTACTTTAATTCATGTTCTTTTCATGAATTCAATCTTACACTTAAGAACACTCAATGAGCATACAGTTATTTATCAATGTATTTATGACCTGGATAAATAAACTCCATTTTAATAGAAGAAATCTATTTTTTGGTGCAAATTATTATTAGTACATTGTAGTTTACCTATTGGTACTATGTTTTATATACCGTGAAAAAGGTTTCAGTTTCGAATGTTGCACTTGATTCATTTTTGAAATGGTGATCAAATGTTTAAATAATAAATCAACCATTCAAATCAGTTTGGCTAGATCAACTAGTCATATATCTTTTTACCTGGATGTATTATCCGACAATTAATTATCCTAAAGGTTGCAGATCAGCATGATTTAATAGTCGCCTAGTATAATAAAACAAATATCTAGTGCTTTCCAGTTTTCAATGTTCGCCTAATTAAAATCAACCAGTGATTTGAAAGTATACAATACAACACATCATAATCATCTAGTTACTAGTGCCTAACAGTGATAGTTTATTTCTAGATTGTTGAACAGAAACCATGACCATTAGAGTACAATCATGTCAGTTATCCATTCAACAACACTATTTTATAATTTTTTAGTATCGTGAAATGATATATATTAGATATGTCACCATGATAACTTCAGAATGTAGATTCAGTTCCTCATAGAATTACAAATGAAAACTGACGAGAATATTCATACTCTAAAGAAATACCTTTTTCATACTATTTTTTAAATTTTCATTACTTATTTAAATACTACATCATTCAATTGACATACTGACAATACCATTTTCAATCAATCATTCCATCTTTTCTAATAAAATCAAGTGATTTATAAACTCATTTATTAAATATAAAAGTTCATCTTCTATTAAAAACTTATTGTGTAATATTATGACATTTAGGTTACATAATAATCATTAATAAGAAACTATACAATTCACAGTTGGAATCATACAATGAACATAATCCATCATAATAAAATACATTAACCTATTTGATGATTTTTTTCTTTTTATTCAAATATGACCAATTTATAATTTAATAAGTGAATTTAAAAAATAATTAACTAATTGAAAATAAAAATTGAAAAAATACTAAAAAACTAAAATAAAAGTTTAAGTAGTCAGTTAAGATTAATAAGTAATATAAAGAGACTTAATTAAATTGTCTATATCCATATCTTGAATTTTAAACATCTCATAATATATAACCTGATTTATTTATATGATATTTATTTGATTAAATTTGTCAGAGATTAATATTTGCAGGATATCAGTGAGTACTAGGGAGAACTAAATAACTACTTCATCCTAGTATGGAACTCCTTAGGAGTGCGTACTTTAGATGCCATGTTAGGGGCATCAGGTTAGTGAAAACCTAACGTTCTTCATGATTGGGCAGCTATTCTATGGTAAAATCCCCTCTTCTACAAATTTGTGATAAAGCACGACAAGGATACAAGAATATGTGCATATATGGTAGATGAAAAAATAATCAGAGGAGCTGAAGTAATAGCAATTATATTTCTCTTGAATGATGGAGGCATATACTTACTGTTGTAATTTGATTTCATGTTAAACTGATATTCATAACAATAATGCTCATCTGGAATATAGAATTTTTAAATGTTACCAAAATTTACGTTATTTCATAAGGTAATTATGTTAAAAGTAATGACTGAGCGTCATGCTATGTGGTAAACTAACTATAGTGATGTTGGTCATTAAGCGATCACCACCAGGCCCAAAGACTATGAGTCCGATTTTCTCCTACAATCAAGGATGCTCACTGGTAAAGAGTCCCATATTAGAACAAATCACTTATCCAGTACTCCATGCTTTTCAGTCATACTTTACCAATATCTATTTGTGTCAAATCTAATCAACAAAAATCAAACACTAATCTCCACAAATCACTACAATTCAAAACAAAGTTTGACGATTCTGTTAATTGATTCACTTGTCATTAATTATTTTTCTAATAATATATGACATTGTCACTTGAATCAAATATTTTCTTTTGAATACACTACAAAAATGATGATAATAACAAGTGAAGTTTCATTCTTAATTAACTTTTAATTCCATACAGTTATTCACTATTTGTTTACATGGCACGTAGTCTTAGAATAGAATCAATGTAGATAAACGACATACAAAATGGTTATTCAATACTTTGCTGTTTTCAGTAGTTGTTCACTTGATATTGAGCTATTATTTAAGCAAATCTCTGTATTTTATTAATGTTATCTGTGCAATATCAATTGTAACTAACATTTAGAATCTTTTCAGATATGAACTATATCACGCACTAACTGCAGGTTCACTATTAGGTATAACCTGAATATAGGAAAGTTATCTTTGTACGTCAATAAAATATCTGTTTGTGACATCATGTTTAGTTTGTAGAAACCTAACCAAAAGCTGAAAGTTATTGAATCATGGTTATAAAAGGACAACAGTAAGCTGACTTCCTATGTAATGAATTGTAAAATGACGAAGTAGTTGAAAAAGTAAGTATACTGAATGATCAATAATTGGTTTAATGTTTATTTAGTCCTCTTGATGTTGATCATAATTAATCAATTAGTTTATAATGTATTTATTAATCGAAATAACCTTTCATCTCATACACTTCAATTTGATAGTGGTCCGTATCAAAATCAAGTTGACTCAGACTCTGTGTAAGTTCGTACTAGTTAGAAAAGTGTATGTCTATTGTCAAAGGATTTGATGACACTTATTTGATTGGAAATTGCACTCAGTTACACTAATAACTACATTGAAATTTAATCGATAGAAGATGATTGTCACTAAGCTTCAGGGAAACATGACAATGGTTATTAACCCGTGGCAAGATAATTTAAATATCTCAATTCTATAGGTTGCTTAGAGTGACATGAATAGTTCAACCGTAACATCTGAGAACGGGAGTCTAAATGGTAAACGGGTTTTCACGAGTTGTTCCATCCAAATAATATGTATTCGTCATCTCAATTCAATCGCAATAATCAGCTTGTGACCAACTCCAAAATATTTCTGAGGCTCTAGTGGAAAATCGTGACTTGTGGAGCTCAGACATGTCACAAGTAAAGCAGTAATCGACTATGACAATGGATGATAGATGAAGTATGTTACAAACTGATAGAAGTGAAAATTCTAATATTGGATGTCGACCCAGTAGTACAGAGGGTTAGGCATTTGCCAACCTGAAGCCCCTAGTGTGAATTTAGGGTGCCTACTGCCAAGGAGTCCCATAATAGGAAGTAGCGACTATCCAGCTCTTCCTCGTTTTCAGTGGTACCGTGCCAACTACTATGTTGGGCGATTAAAGAAGATTAACTGTCGAAACAATACTTTAGAAGAATATTTTAGTTTCTTCATTTGTAAGTAAACATTTTACTTTTATCACTGTAACATTCCCTTTGCCCTATCCTTTCGTTTAGTATGTTTACCGTTAGTACATTACAACTCATTTATGAACTACAGTTAATTGATTGTGTACTTGCTACCTCTATTTACTACCACTGTCCCCCCTTGTTTTGTATTAATTGTATTTCCCTAATTGGTTGGCTGCGTCATCTGGTTTGTGTATATATAAAGCGACGCTTAAAATATAATACGATTTGTCTAGTTTATTTATCAGCTTATGTTCTTCCTATTCTGACCTTGGACTGAGTAAATATCTTGCAGACATACAAAGACTAGCTGGCCACTCTCTTTAGAATTTGTTATTATGATTACAAGTGTGTGTGGTCATATCAACTAATTTGTTCTACACGTCATCAATAGTAGTTTTTATCATCATAATACCAACATCAATCTGCGACGAATTCAATTAACTACATTTTTCATAACAATTTAAAAACACCATCTAAATTCAATTTATATATATATATCGGAATGTACTCAGCGTTCACTGGAACCAATTACTGACTTGATAATAAATATATCATTATTGTAAACAATCCTATTGTTATTTTAATAAATCGATGAAATGCTGTAACTAAAGTTGAATGAATTATATTTACTGTATAACTGATAAATTATGTGAAACTCATCACTGTAGTATTGATAATAATAATAATAATAATAATCATTTGTATTAGTATAATAATGAATAACATTGTTGTTATGCTTCGGATAAATCAGATTGTATTAAAACATTAAAGTGTTCTCAAACCTTTTTTGTTTATTTATTTGCTTGTTTTTCTTTCAGATATTGTCATCATCTCATTCAAATTTTCATTTAATTCAGTTAGCAAAATATAATATGAAAAAGAAATTTTTGTAAAAAAAAATAGAGAAAAATAATAAAAGAAAAGAATAATAAGTAAACAATAATCGACATTCTTTATATTTTTTCTCGTTATCATTATCATTTATTTATGTTGATATAAAACAGAGAAGAGAAAAATAAAACAAAAATAAGAGAAAATTTGATCATCATTAAAGAAGTCAACTTAAGAAGTTTTGTGTGTTGTTCTTGTTTTACTTCTTTATCTATTTAATTATCACTTTATGTCAATGTGTATATATGTACATTATTTCTGTATATAAATTAGAACTTATTTACTTAAAAAACAAAATTATTTTATCATAAAGATAATATTTAATAATAACAATTGGGATGGGGGAGGGGCAGAAGGTTATGGAGATACAATAATAGTCAATTATTCACTTTTTCATGTATAAATGTTCTAAATAATTAGAATAGTCAACTAGGCTCAGTGATAAAAGGAAGTAAACTAGTTAATGTTTATTATTATTTTTTCTTTAAACTATACATTATCATAATGTAACGTAACACATTTTCTTATCTTTTATTTAGAATTATTTAAAAAAAATAAAATAAAATGTTCATTTTTTTTCCAGATTTTTGTTTGGGTTGATATACTTAGAAACAAATTTAGTGATTTAAGAAAAAATTAAAAAAATAAATCAACTGAAGTGATGCATAATTCATTTTGTGTTCACTATTGATATGTTGGATGAGTAAAAGAAGATTGATTATATTCTAGAATTGTTTTTGCATAGTTTATTCCATTTATTTTAATTGTTTGCAAACGGGAGCACTTTATTCCCTATGCTATATATGACAATTTACAAAAGTAACTGTTTGTATATCACTTTCCACTTATGAACTGCAACTACATAGTTGAGTATACGTTATTCGATTTAAGTGTAACTTGTTCTAATGAAAAGGCGTGACCAATGGAGTTCAACCGTATTGGATGTCAGGTAGTTACTCACCGATAGTAATCACGAGATTACTCAAAATGTAACACGAATCCATTGAATCAGAAATATCAAGCCTTGCTATCCGGCCAAGTATATATATATATATATATATAAGGAATGTTTGAAATGTAATCTAATTCTGTCTGGTTGTTGAATCAATTTCCTGTTCTTCCTATTTCGGTTTGGAAGTAAGTGGATTTTAGGCAGACATGCAAAAACTGACTGGGAACTATTGTTGGCGTTAATCACTGCATTTTCATGAGTACAACGTTACATCAACTAATTGGTCGTACCTTTTCAGTCTCAACCGACATAACAACTAATTGTGTTTGTATCTACTACTTTTAGTAAGTTTTCAATATATTCAGTAAATGAGTACTGCATAGTAGAGTATAAATTTGTTTACAGATTTAATTTGTAGCTTTAGCTTACATCATTTAATTTAAAATATCAATGTTTCTTTTTACATCTCCTTTAGAACGTTGCTATGAATAACTTCAAACGGTAGAAATGAAATCTTTTCTTTTTAAAACTATGTATCCATATTTCATTGTTATTTAATCTTAGGGTTGAATTATTATGTAATGTAGCTTAAATTGGTGTTAAAGTTTGTATACATCTTATCACAATTTTGTCAACAATCTGGAGTTATATATAGTTTTGTCGAAACCCTAATTGCTTAATCAATATAAATTTTGTAGCGGTAAATAAATCACAACATAAATAGTTTCTTAGATCTTCGACATTGATGCTGACCATGTTTGTTTTAGTGAACAAGACTAGTTAAACGCTCTAGGTCACGCATCACCACCAGATCACGTCACACCGCACCGTAGGAAGCATCTCTCTCTAGTTTGCCAGCCTAGACGTTGCTATCGCATTGACTCTCTATTTGCGACCAAATATAACTTCTCTTCCATCCTTCATTGCCTTTTGAATTATTCTCATTCGTAAGAGTGGGTTTAATCGTTAGAAGTTTCTAACGTAATACGACAAACGTAACTTGGTCATATACCGGGTGCACTTTAACTTTCTGCATGAATACCATAAGGATGACTTTTATGATCATAATTTATCTTTTAAGAAGGAATTCAGACAGTAACCACTTAATTATTTAATTAATTCACCATGTGTTCGCCTTCGCGTTAAGATAATAAATTCCTTTGAAAATATTAGATAGAGAAATGGCTAAATAAAGTTGTTTATAAAGTGGGTCAGTGGACTCGATTTCAAATTCACTCTATTGGATAAATTAATGTTTAGTCTGAATTGACGACATCATTTTTAATATTAAAACGTCTTCAATAAATATTTTTGAAAAAAATGTATCAATTAAACCATCAGTACCGATGAATGCCATAATGTATTTTGCTTAGCATTTATTAAATTCTATGTATTGGGTCTCGGTGTCGTCACTAGTTCAAGTGGCTCGACACTGTTTTACTTAGTTTACCAGATGATGTTGACATATATCTTGGACCTCAGTTTCAATTAAAGTTCAAAATAAGTACAGTGACACTTGTTACTGACAAGTGATTACTAGAAATAAAATCCCTACACTACGAAGAGTTGGATATTTCGAAAGTGATCATTAATAAAGTTTGTGGTTTCAAATTGACTGTAGCATGATCGACTCAGCTTAGTTTAGAAATGTTTTCGCATGCATCATAAAAAACTTAAATTCGGAGTTTCCGATTCACCGCTATTCACTCTGGTAGATTTTGGTGTGAATAATTCTTGTAACTAAAATAAGCGGCTTCTACAGATTTGTCGTTCTAATACTTGTTCTTCCTCCTGCCTGAAATAAAATGAGGGATGTTTAAATTGGATTGTGACTGACATGCAGAATTCCCGACGCTCGTTTCGTCCAACTGACAAGTCCCAAATAGAACGAAACGCGAGTACTGGATTCCGCTTACCAGTCACAATCCAATTAAAACAGTGCTTACGATTTATCGCTACATCAAAGCAACCCGCTCAGAATACGTATATATCAACTGAAACTGACCAGTTTCAGTCAATAGCAAATCAACAAAAAAATCCAAATACATCCTAATTGCAAATGAACAATAGTTAGAAATTAAAAAGCACATCGTGCAAGACTGAACCTAGAACGGTGATGTTCTACTGTCATCATAATAAGTTAACAACAGAGCTACGTTATTTCCACCGTTGTCACAACTTCCTATGAAAACGTTGTACATCTCTATCTGAAGAAGTCATAAATGAGTAGACGATCATCTATTAATACATTGATCTATAGGAACTAATTCTCATACAAAATAACCTATAACCGTCACCCTATAAGTAACATCGACATTGTTAAAAGTGTCTCTAGTGGGTTAAAATAGTCTTATAGAAGTAATCAGTGTTTTCACTAACGATTTAGTTGAAATGGAAAAAAATATCATTGGTCTAATGTCTTAGTAAAACAAATGGAATTATTTATCCCAAAGATCAATATTTAAGCTGGTTCAAATATTTAATATGTAGTTATCTATGAATTGTTACTTAGTTAAAATCCAAACATAAATCTACACTTCCGGTTAATGTTTATTAGGGTAAGTAACTTTAAAGCATTTTTAATAATTTATTATTAAGGAAAACAAATTATGAGTATACTTAGCAGAGAACCTGTGTTCATTATTACTCAGTTTAGTTTCATTTCATTTATATAACAAGTAAGCATTAGAAAGCTGTTTCATCTTGGTGTGGACCTCTTCAGTAGCGCTCAATAATGAATCTAATTGCGATCTTACCCAATATTCTATTTGGTTTTGAGGCGAATGTATAACCATCAGCTTTACTGTACCAGCGTCTAGTAGTAGAATCCCCAATTTAATCAAAATGTGATATATTACAACTATCATCCAGTCCCATTTCATTCCCAACATAGATGAACTCTATTAAAGGAAATTGACCTGCAACGAATAAATATAGCATATCATAACTAAACTCCGCAAGATACACCGATTTAACTACTACATAAACATGATCACTAGTGACTTATTTCAGGATATTCTTAAAGTTCTAGTGAGAAGTCGTAACAGTAGAAATTCTTTACGGTTAAGAGAAATGTAGCTATCACTAATTTGATTGGATAATCATAAAGCTATATCATAAGTTAACTGATGAGCAATCCTAATATTAGACATTGGTTTAATGTCCTTAATAGTTATACCATCACTTTAAAACTTGATTGGCCCTAAGTCCAATCTTTAAGTAGACTATTTGTTGCCCATTGTTAAGTATTATTAAACAAGGACTAAAAAGATGTCCAGTGTTCCCAGGTTTTTGTTGACATTTAACCGAAACTTAATTGTAGTGAACACAAACTAGTAAATCAAAAATAATCTTCATAAAATCCCTTTAACTTCATTTGTAGTAAGCTAATCAAATCACAACCAGCTAAGAGTTGTATGTAGTATTGTTAAACACACTTGATTATATTGCAAAGACAAGGTGCTTTCTACACCACCAATAGAGATTTAAAATCTATAAATGTAATAAATCCCTAGTCGGTTCATCATTAAAACTTATGTTAAGTCAGCCACAACAAAGCTTTGAGCAAAATGATAAAGATATTTTGCACCAATCCACTAAGAAGGAGGCAACGTAAAAATATTAGAGTTCCATAGTCGTTTATTAACAAATATGACAAAGTCGAAGAAGGATACAAGACTGATAATACTACGCTTATCACGGGACCAATTTTCATCTAACTTTAAACTTTAATGAAAAAATCGTTACAGTGACAAACAAATGGATACATAAAACCTACTGATGCAGAACATACTCTGTAAATGAGCTGATCATCGTAGACAAAATAATATGTTTAACACAATCAAAAATTAAGAGAAACATTTTTGCTATTGTTGCCAAATCTATTTATAAATCCTGTGTATCTGAAGGAGTGATTGTATCAGTAGAACAGAAAAACACATTCACTTTCAGGAACATTCTTCAAAGAACATTTTATTAAATAGATTTTAGATCTACAGTGCTGATGTTTAAAGATATTTTAATGATACATGACACTAGATTAATACTCTAAAATCTTTCAATCTAATCAAATAAAAACCAAGTTCTACTATTTAAAAATTAATTGAAACTAATCAATTAATCGCCTAAAATATGATCTCAGTATTCTAGAAAAACATCGATGATTAATCATTATTTGTCATGGTAACATCAAATTTCTTCTATTATAGTACTTAATCCTTAGTGCAGTTATTTCAGTTACGTCACTTTTATACCTTTCATATCTCATAATCTTAAATTTTAACTGCTTGGTTATAAATTAAGTTATTGTCAACCTTCATTACCTTATTCCATAACTGCTCATTTAAACGATTATCCAATATCGTTAACTATAATTTCAAAACTTTTCATGTTGTTCGGGACGTTTTACTTGCTTATTTTACTAAATTATAACATTTATCATTTAATTCTGTTGACTTTAGTTTTATTGTTTGCATTTGCCACTAAATAATCTCGTTTCGGTACCACTGAAAACCACTGAACACCTGACAGATGTCTCGTCATAGTATGTGAATCCTTAGGTGTGACCATCCTTCATTTCCTCAGAGCAATGAATCTACGAACTCTAGATTTCTCGACAAACGCTTAACCATCAGTACAATCAAGCCGGTGTCCAAATGAGGAATTCCCATTTCAATTAGCAGTACTAAACCAAGATCAATCTATGGTAAAATTACATAAAAACATTGAATACTAATATCCATAAAACTATCTTAAATCATCGATTAGCTTCACATATATGTTTCATTCTTCATGTTGATCTTACTTACATTTATACCCAACTAACTTCAATACATAACTGCTCTACAGTTTCATTTTATAATTAAAATCTTAAGATATTTCGTTTGTTCTAAGGAGCCGACGACAGCCTAAAGAAGCAATATGATGACATCATCATTGTTTGTACGCTATTTACAATGTCGAAAGTTGCACTTTCAAATTACGTATAACATAAATTAGTACATATTCACTGGGTTTAGTTCATTTGTCATTATTTTCAGCACACTACATTATCTTTCTTATTCAAAAGATCACAGTTTCTCACAAAAATGCTGAGACAATAGTTAGTGACTAATGAACTATTATTAAATTAAATAGTTTGTAGTAGTTTAGTAAATCTCGATGTAATATTTGTCACGAATTAATATTATCTTCGAAACTGCATAGAATAAACGATCTCTGAACATACTACTATGTAGCTGAAGTAAGTAATATTTCATTCTAATCTCTCTAATTAATCATTATTTATTTTCCCACAACTTTAGTATGTGAAGGATTATATTGTATAGAGAGCATCTTCTTCACAGAATTAGTTTAAGATTAGCTTTTTTGGTACTGAGATTTTTCCCTTTTGAAATAAGATAAATTGAAAATATACAATTTTAATAGTATGGTTTATCACTGCCTATTGCAGTTTCTATATACATCAATACTTATCTATAAGGAAATCTATTTATGTTTAGACTGTTTCCAATTAATTTTAAATGAACGGTCCCATACTGGAATGTAACAGCTGTTCAATATCGTTTACTTTTCAATAGTACCCAAACAAGATCAAATTGTGATGAATTCAATCGATCAAATTAAATACCAATTACATACAAAATCATTTCATTTAAACTAATTTCAGAAGAACTAATGTTTTAAATATATTTTAAGTTGTTATTTATATACTACTAGTGATAAATAGTGTATATTCAATAATTGGAATTTTTATGACAAAAATCTATTAGTAATGAATACATCACTTTCTGTTTTACACTTTCAATTATTATGAAACTTATATCACTCTTTGTTGAATAAAGTTACAAGGAAAATTCATCAGAATGCAACTAACATTTCAAAATATCTCTAAAAAACTAACTTCATAAGTCAAAAATTCCTTAGCACACCGTATATCTGAAAAGAGACTTGAAAATCACTTCAAAGATTTTGAAAACATTCGGAATTTTATGTCATTAACAGAATTATATGGATTTTCCATCCTGTTTTATACAGTATGAAAGATGTAACTGTTAAAGAATGCAAATTCAGTATCATTCTTAAAATGGATTAAGTCAACCGTTGGAAACTTTGATAAGAGTAGATGTCCATCCTTGTTCACCTAACTACATGCGTGAGAATAAAATGTAAATTCATAAACATGATACACTGCCTATAATATCAACGCAAGTAGACAATTATGTACATGAAGAGAGTACACGATACAATCAACTTACTCCAAGCAGGGATAGCTAACTTCGAACAACAGAAACTGCTGTACATCGGTAATAAACATGCTAAAGAAGATCAACGAGAACAACATTCAGGAAACTCCGTAGATTACTAAAATCTTTTATTTTTGCATGTTGACCAGTGGACGAAAAGAGGACGTTTCCTACAGAAAGTTTTAATTTCTCTAACATACAGCCTTGAAGCAATTGACGTACATGAGCTCGATATCCACGAAATTCTAAGTGAATTGCTCGTAGAAACATTTACAAGACTTAATGTAATGTATCTTTAAAAGTAGCGACCGACATCTTGAACTGTACAATTGCATGCTATGACCAAATTATGGCGTAGGATGATTTTCTATACAACTGGAAGAATGCCATAGTCTGTCCTATTTACAGAAACGATAAGCAGTGCAAACCTGATAGCTTTAGACTTTTAACTTTAATTAGCATAGTTGCAAAGATTTTGGAGGAGGTTATTTGTAATGAACAATTTATGTATTAAATTGGTAACCGGCTATTCTGAAAGGAGCACGGTTATTCATGTCTTACGAGTATACTAGTACCACAATATGTGTGATACATAGGGAAAAAATCAAAAATCAATAAAGATGTATACTACACTGACTAGATCGAAGCTTTGGATGAAGTCCCTCACATAACAGTTATGTCTAAGTTATACACTTTTGCTCCTCTAAGGATTTGATCCAGGAACACCCAGCTACACAGTCTGTAAATTTTATTACATAGTTTTAGTAATGTGGAGCCATTTAGACTAGCGACTACATTAAAACTTAATCGATAGAACTCGATCAACACAATAAAGAACTTGACGAACATCCAGTTGGTTGCTGCACAATTATCAATCAACGAGTGTAACATTAACTACTACTTACTCAAAAAAAACAGTAACTTTTTAGTATAAAGAATTGTACCCTAGAGATATCGTTGGTCAAATGTTGAACAGTGATATTATTTTGCGCCAATTTTTATACCATAAAATGAATCAGTTCTATCAAAATTGGCAGTAAATATGACAACGACTTACGAGTCCACTTCCCTTTTAATACAAAGCATGTTACACTTATTTTAGATGAAGTTTCGAAGATTGATATATATCGTTGTAATATAAAAGTAATGTTGGATGCTTTACATTTTTTGTGTTGTCTTACTGCAAAAAATGAACGGCACCTGGGAAGAACAGGGAAGGAAAGCCCAGGATAGAGTTGGTTGGAGAATACTGGTAGGTGCTCTATGCTTTATGTGGGCAGATAACATACGTTGATTGATTGATGTTGACTTTTTAAATGGGCAAATTGTTTATTTTATGGAAAAATGTTATTTTATAAAAATATGAATAGAATTCCTAATTCTTACTTCACATTTTCGGTGACCTGATCAAAAGAGAAGCAATTAAATTATGAGATGTTTTGAAGCCATTCACATTTTTATTCTTAATCATGAAATGATATTTAGTACTTTAAGACCCTTTGAAAACATATTTACAATGTAGTTCAACAATCACTAAATTTCATCGGTTTAGATTTATTCTCAGTTCATGATGAAATACAGATAACTCTATAATTGATCAATATTTGCTTACCAATCTTATGTCTCTCAGTTTTAATCAAAGTTTACCGGATCATTGCTTAAGGGGATTCAATATTGTATGCTTTGTATCGAAATGTTAGGTAGTAGGCTACAGAAAATCCTATTCGACTGAGGTTCCATGCTAGCTGTCATTCATCAGCAAGTTGTAGTCTTAAAGGAATTGATTTTCTGTTGGTGTTAAACGAGCGTCAGTGAAATTCCCAAAATCAGATAACCATAGATGAACTATTCGGACCAAGACTGGACGTGATGTCAAGACATCTACTCCAGTGAACAAATCGGTACTTGATAAATATTATCCAATTATCACTAACTGACTGGTCAAGAATTATTTTAGTGACTACACAATAATTATTCACTTACAAACTTTACGATTTTGAATGAAGTTAGTAAAGTCCTCTATACTACTGGATATAATTTATTTGGTTTAAAATACTATCGGAGTAAGGTAGTAGCTCATGAAGAATGCAAGTATGCGTCGCCTACTAGATTCAATTAGTACAAATCCCTCTGTTCGGTAGTATTTCCAAATGGTCCTAATTGTAATGAATATACTTGTTTAGCAATGAACAGAATGAAAATCTGTTTACCTTGTTAAGAAGATTTAATTTTATGTAAAGTTCTGTATATATCAACTGATTGATTGTCTCATCTATACTTTCAACAAAATGTATTACATAATTTTGATGAAACGATAATATGTTTTATTGAATTAAAATTTTTCATATCAAGTAATTTATGAGTGTTTGCTTCCTAATTTTCAATGGTACCCTGCCAATAACAATCTGTGACATATTTAATCAAGTAAATAACCAATTTCTAAAAAAATAACAATCTCAGTTAAACTATAAAAATCAGCTCACTAGTGACTAACTTCAAGATGTTCTTGAAGCTCTAGTGAGAAGTCGTGACTGATTGAGTTCTCAGTTGTCGGGAATGAGACAGTTCTAACTAGTGACATTGGGTGATCGTCGCGCTGTATATCACAATTTAATGAAAGTGAGAATGCTACCTTTGGGTGTCAATCTAGAGGTGCAGAGGGCGTTCTCCATCAACCTGATGTCATTGGTACAGTTCCACACTAGAATGAAACAGCTGTTTAAGCTCTCTGGTTTTTAATTATACCCTACAAACATCAATCTGTGGCATATGTATATATATATAAAAGTTTGATTCTTGAAAATAGTATTTTCGCCTATCAGATGATTAGATACATTAGTGTTGGGTAATCTTTTTAGAAGCATTACAATGTATATTGATTTCTTTTATTTCTTAATCAATCAGTCAGTGTAAATATGTATATTAGAATCCAATAAACTAATAAACAATTTTTCATAAGAATTGATTATTACAGTAAAATTTATTAATGTTACCCCGATTTATTTTATACTTACTGTTGTAATGAAATTGTTTTAATGCATCAACTTGTAATTAACACATAATTACATATACTGATTTGTTATCAATTTAATACTTTCCATCGATTTAGTATAAAATAATGTTTCCATGTATATTATCATAATCAATACGCATATTATAAACAATATTTCTCTGTTGACTTGTATCTAACTTACAATTTATATTGTTTTATTTTATTGATTATTTATCATTGTCATAGAATTTAACTGTTTAACATTAATTTGTTGTATATTATTTACATTCGTTACTGATTGTTTTAATGTGTTGCTTTCTTTCAATAATTATAAACAATGCGTAAATAAAAAAAATAACGATAAATTTAAATGTAAAATCACAATTTGTTAAAACATTATTAAAAAAAATATTTTAAATTATTAAATATGAAAAAGAAATTAAAGTAAAATTTTACTCAAAAAAAAAACTTACAAAAATTAAATCAATTGATGTAGGTCTATTTTTTAATAAATAAAATTTGACTGACAGATGAATCAATAGTTTAATGTTGACATCATGATTTTTTAGCATGTTTTATTTTAAGTAGATTAATTTAATAATACTAATATAAAACACGTATAGGTTGTAAATTATTGTAAACTATTAATAGAACAATTTTATTATAATTTAATATAAGCAAAGAGTACATTTCTTGAATATTATTTATTTCTATTAATAAAACATCATTTTCTTAAAATTCAATAATTTTGTTTAAATGGATCAAATTTAAGTACATAGAACTTTTAAATTTTTTTCATTATTTAAATTTTTTTGTGATAAACAATTACAGTAGGATTAATTTTATTCAATATATTTTCTTTTTAATCAATATGCATTTTATTGATTTATTTTTTTATTTAATAATGAAGCATTTAAATTTAATTGAAAATTAGTGAATTGTTTTTTTAAAATGATAATTTTGTTTGTTTAAATGGATCAAATATACTATACATGTAATAATTAATTTATGAGATACACGATTCTTATATTGTAATATTTCAATTAATTGCATAATATTACCAAATAAAAGCAATGATTCTTCATCAATAATTAATTAATTTAATAAATAAATTAATAAAGAATTAATTTATATGTTTTTCTTTTTTTGTTGATTTCCAATTAAATCGATAAGTTATTTTTTATTTGTAATAATAATAAACTAATCAATAAATTGATTAAATTGTTTGGTACTATTGAATTCAATTATTTCTATGTTGAATTGATTTATTGGCTATTAATAATGAACTACACGGTGTTTAAAAATTAATGAATAAATTTTAAATTAACCTATCCAATTTATTTCAAGTTTGAATTGTACACAATATTAAAAGTTTACTATTTACTTTGTTTATTTGCATTTTCATAAGTAATAAACTTTTGAAATAATTTTGCGGATATTTTGAATCTATCATTACCATCATCATGATTTTAATCTGTTATATTTGGCAATATATTGACGAATGCTAAATTATTAGATAATTGTCGTTGAATTTAAGATGATTCATTGATAATTCAGTTGAAATACTTTAACTGATACAACCTTTTTTATGTAAATATGAATCAATTAAAAGTTATTGATTACAGTCGATGTAAATGTTTAGCTAATACGAACAATTTGATAATGTTTCAATTAAAAACAACTATTTACCACTCTACTATTTTGATTATTTATTTGAATGTAGAATCGATAATAAGCAAAAATCAAATTAATGTTTGAATAAATCATGTAGGATTGTTTGATTGTAATAATATGATACTTCAATTAAATCCTATGCAGTATAACTACTTGTTTATTCATTAAGATGAATAGTTATATTTGCAAATTTAATCCATCTATGATAAAATTGTATTTTCGCGGTTCCATAATATGTATACATCATTGTAGAATAATTCAATTTATTTCATGTTATAATGGACAAATTACTATCAATTAGATTATTCCATACTATATTAGTTAGATTGTAATGAATATTTAATTGATTATTGAGATGAATTAGCATAAGTAACATATAAACTGATAAAATTTCAATGTCCTAATATATATTCATAAGGTGCAGTGTTCATAAAATTATGTAATTTTTTATAGGGTATTTCGCCAAAATGATTACGCAATACATTTGTATTTCGATGAAGACGCATATATTTATACATATTTGTAGATTGAATTGATTTATTCTCTAATAAAAGTGATTGATTGAAATAATCAAATATTGATGATTTATTTAAGGATATGAAAAAATTATCGTAGGTTATCGAAGTAGATTTATTCACTTGTAATTCTTCATCAATGATAAATACTAAAGGTAACCATGTAACAATTAGATAAATATTTGTTCGAATAGGAAGTAGTGAATTATTCTGAAATTGAACATCTAATTTTGTTTCAATGAAAGGATTACCTGAATATACAGTAGAAAATTGAATGAATACATTCTGTCTTTGTAATGAATGACTATATTCTATTGTATTCTGATGTAATAGTCCAGATTGTCCAATTTTAAATAAAATATCAAGTTTTTGATTATTTTTATTTTGACTAATGAATAATTCACTTTGATAACCTTTAGTTCCACGACCTTCATATAAACGATAACCAATTATACAACGACTAATGAAATTAATTTGATTTATAATATTCATTGTATTGTATTCATATTCAATCATAGTATTCATCATTTCAAATCCAATATAATATCCAATTAATTGTGAATCTAAACTAACCTCTAAATTACCATGTTCATAATTTTCATTATGTTTATATAATAATTTAATACGTAATGGTGTACCAGGACCTAATGAATTACTTATACTATATTCTGTATGTAATTCAAGTAAATTATAATTATTCGTCAATTGTAAAACGTAATTATTGTTTAAATAAAATCCAGTAAACCAACTTCTCGAATTTATTGATTGAATTGACAACATATTAGAACCATCAAAATAATATAAACTATGCCATCGATGCTTAAAATGATAAATAAAATTACATAATGATAAAATATTACACTTTAAATTAAGAAATTGTCTATTATCTAATAATTTCCAATTAAATATAATTTGATTTTGTTTAATTAATGCTGTATTCATTAAAACAATTGCATTGATCATTGATTGTCTTATACTGAATGAGTAATTTAAATTTAGTGTTACATTGAATTTTTGCAAATTTTCATATTCAAGTGATAATAATTCAAATAATGTATCACCAATGTCTTTTGTTAAGTCAACTTTTAATTTTCCCACAAAATTTTTATTTATATTGTATATTGATAAATATAAATAAAGTTTGTATTTATAAATTAATTGAATGTTGAATGGCAATAATTGTATATTATGATATAATTGAATAATTAAATGAAATTGTGAAATAATATCATTATTTTTAGAAGTACTACTATTATTATTATTATTAATGAGTTCAGTAGTATTTGTAGTTGTTATTTTTTTAATATAATGTGAAATAATTAATTTTTGTTTACCTAATTTAAATATTACTTGATTTTTAATGTGTAAATATTTATCATAATTAAAATATACTAAATGATCTAACGTTAAACCAATGTATGAATTCAATGATATGAGATTATATATAGTTGCCAATTGAATTGTATGTAAATTTGGCCATTGTAACGTGATTTCATGTAGATTATGCAATGGTTGTAACCAACTTTTTAGAGAATATACTTTTTGATGATATTGATCAATATATTCTATAAGTATCGATGATAATAATTGATTATTGATATCATGTAATAAAATTATTTTAATAGATTGATTTCTAGGTTTGAAATAAATATAATTGTTACTATGAAGTTTTTGTAATTCACCTATATGAGTTAACTTCCATTCTAGTTCATTGTTTACATAGAAATGATATTTCTAAATGTTAAGCAAAAAGTTTAAAAGAAACTATAAGAATTGAAAACAAAAGTTTATTGAACACCTAGATAATAAATGTTTATTAAAGTTGAAAAGTAGCTAGCAGATAGCTTTAGATGTGATGCTGTATTCACAGTCAATATGCACTTTGAATAGATAAAAAAAATAACTAAAGTAAACTGTAGTAGTCAATAAAGATATTAAGAGTTCCACTTTATTTTTTAAAAGACATTTCATCATGCAATAACGCGTCATTATACTCTTTACAATAATCATTTTCAAATTTTCTATAAACGTGTGTTTCAGTATTCACGTTGTTAACACAAAAGACATATAAATTCCGATCAGCATGCACATATAGCAACAGTGACTGCCCAGTTACAGTCTATTACAATTCAACGGAAATATATAAGTTCATCCCAATACGAATGCGACCGTTGCACAAGTGGGACTGCCTAGACTCAGTAGTCTATTGGTGAACGCAGTGGCATTCGATACGAAACTGACTGAGTTCGAATTCAGCTGTGAACATCAACATTGGGATGCAGGTACATCCGGCCGATGTCCGAATTAGGACGAAACGCACATCCGGGATTTTACTTGTCAGTCATAATTCAACTTATATAATACTTAATAGATTGTTTCGTTAGACCATATCTATTAAAATGTTTAGTAAATTTGGAAGCACGATGTACCCAAATCTTTCTTCTAATGTTTACATTGAGAACTAAACCTAGTACACTTCACTTTAAAAGAGAATTCATTAGCCACGCGCTTTTGTAACAAGTATGAATTTATATGTAAGTGTTCAAGTAGCATAATAAATCCTATTAACACAACACTCTCTGAAGAATTCAGATGCCATCTAAACTCAGTAGTAAATAGAACATCACGATAAAGTTTGGTATGAAATGTACTGGATTCATTAATCAATCTGAACATTAAAATAAAGATTTAGGAGCATCTAGCTTATGAGTCATAATTAGAACGAAGCTACATTTCATATCAAATAAAAGTTTCAACAGTTATCTACTTACGATGCACATATGTCTTTTACATTAACAATAGGGTCAATCAAACACCTTTGTTATACAGAACTTGAAACTGCTTTTGTAGCCGTATGATCTCGTCACATCATTTATTATATTTAGAACCATGAAGTGGAATGTGTTTTGCTTTTCCGACAGATACAGATGTCTTTAAGTTTGTCTTCAAAACAACAACTAAATTTATATTCATAATCTAAATTTTCCTTGTAACTACTGCTACGAGTAGACTCTAACTTTGTCTGGAGCTACGGTTTCTTCATATTCAACCTTGCTCTATTCATTATTATTCGCATTTTTAAGTCCTCATGTGTAGATGTCTAACATAAATTCCATTTGATTTGATTAATAAATTTGATTCATTTGAAACTAGTTTTGTTGTTGAATATTACAATTAGTGTATTTTAACTACCGAATATGCTACTATGAATATCGTATGAAGATTGATTACCAAGCTGATTATAAAGCAAATTAAATATCAGTAAAAGTTGTTAGTGAGATAAAAATGATTACTACTAAATCGACGACTAAGAGAAGAAGAGTTGACTTGAATAAACCCTGGGGAACACTAAATATATACCAGTATAATACGTATTTTTATGAGTTATCAAATTTTATTTTCCATTGAGATGGTATTTCCGCAAATAAAATTACTAGGTTTCAAGGAATTGAATGGTTTATGTCTCTATGGATTTAATGAATGTCAGTGATATAACATGTTGGTAATTACATTTGACTACTCGCAGAATAACCCGTCTCTACTTTCTAAGGAACGGTTGAAGCTAGGATGAGCTGTTATGTAAAAAGAATCGTACAAACGATAAAACTAATACCTAGATTGATGTTTGGATTCAAAAACTTATTAGATGTTATCTGAAATGTCAGTTGTATGTAACGGCAAAGTCAAAAATTAAAGTGTCTATGGAAATAATTGGAATGTATTTGAATTTTCCAGTTGATTTGTCATGGACTGTGACTGATCAGTCTCTGTTACCATATTTACATTATGAACGGATTGCCTCAATGAGGTGATAGTTAACAAATATTATTTGAGTTGAATTGTGGCTACCAAGCGATAGTGAACTAAGTTCTAGTCGCGGTGTGAACATTACCACTGAAGTGCACATACACCCAGTTTACACGTCCTAAATAGAACAGAACGAACGTCCTAGACTCTGCTTGCCAGCTACAGTCCATTCTAAAGTGTTTATTGGAAATATTTGTGTAAGTAAAACAATAAACCTGTACATAAAATGATCCTGAAAGTTGAATTTACTAAATTCGTAAACTAGTCACTAATGATACGGAAAACACTGAAAACATGTCTAATAGATCAATCGATTATATTCATCAATGTATTTTGTTGTTTACCACATTAGAATGAATTAACCGAATCAGGGGTATGTACAAACAAAATCTTACATCGTCAGCAACAGAAGAGTTGAGTATTGTTGTAACTTTTCCTAACTGTTGAGTATTGTTTTCATAATTAGTTATCAGTAAGATTTCATGAGGGTTATCATTATTGTTTAAATACAAGAAACCAATATATATACGAAATTGAGAAGGTTGTCCATATACAGGTGTAAGAAATGCTTTGGTTTTAAAAATGTTGATGGTACACTGGAAATTGGTGCTGAAATAAGAAAAAGGTTATAGAGACAATCAGTGGTTATTGATGAAAATACGATATTTTAAATCATAAAGTAAACAATTGAAAGATATTAATATATTATTTGAGTTAAATTGTGACTGACAAGCGGAATTCAGGATGCGTCTTTCACTTATTTGAGAATCATCAACTGGATGTGCTTGAAACCCATTGGTGATGTTCACACCAAGACTCGAACTCATCTCGTTTTATGTCAACTGTCACTGCTTTCATCGCTAGACTACTGAGTTCAAACAGCCAGATTTGTGCAACGGGTATATACATATGTGCTGATCAAATCTCATCGATCATGTCTTAATATGATTACTATTCAAAGTTTGTCAGCATTGCATTTATTATATTCTGATACTAGTTAGATACGGTTAGTATATAAAAGGCCAAGTGGTCAACCAGAATGAGACTTCAATTCTACAAAATAACAGTCATTGGCAATAAAATTCATGGGTAGCATTCTACACTATGAAACTGATTTAATTGAACTACATACACTTTCACACGCACTCATAAATTGAAATGGTACTTTTCTAAGTGTGTAGGGTATAGTAAGCAGACTTGATTGCACTTTATAAAAAAGTAAAAAGAACCCTTTCTTATTCTGCCTATTCTCTATCAAAAGCTCATTCATATTTATCAAAACTTCTTGTTTGTAATGATTTACAAAAGGAAATTTGAGCACACTGTAAAATGCATATGTTAAATTTCAATACATAAAACTCCTTATGCTAGTTCATGTGAATATCTTAAGTTTCAGTTTAGATGGTTAGTAGTAGTTATACCAAGTTGGTCTGATCTTTTTAAAGTAAACCTAGATCAGTTTATAAACCGTAACACTGGAATACATTCATTCAGCTCTCGGACTACTTCGTAGAGGGTTCATTTTTGATTGTTGCCTCAATACGGCTCAAGTACAATCCACAGATAGTCGAGATGGAGTAACCTTTCGTTGTAATGGCTGCTGGCGAAAAGAATCAATAAGAACAGGCAGTTTTTCAGCAAGTCTAGACTGACATTGGGGCAAACCTGCATATTGGTTGTATTGTGGATTATGCAGTTGCCTGTTACGCTGGCATCGTCTCTTACAAATGTAGGCTAAGTATCAGCAGTGCAATGGTATCAGCACTGTACAGACATATGCTCAGAAATCATGTTAAGCTTAAATCTGTCGCTAGGAGGTGTCAGAAGAATTGTTTAAAATCTATGAAACAGCCATTAGAGAGAAAAAATATAATAGAGGAAGATCCGTAAAAACCGAATGGGTAAGTAATAATTGCTTTAATCTTAATAGTAGGTTCTCAGTATTTACGACAGAACTTTATGGAAGGGACATTTTCAGTATGCCCCAAATCGAACTGCAAGTTCCCTGATACGAATTATCCAGATGTACGTTCAACCAAGATCCACATTTTATACTGACAACTTGAGAGCTTATCGACCTCTTCGTAGACTTGGATATGTTTACTATTTCGTAGTCCATCAAAGGCATTTTGTGGACCCAAGTACTGGTCAAATCTCAAGGAGTTTCTTAGACCTCATAAAGGTTCTAGAAACAACATGATTTGGAGCCATATGGACAAGTTCCTATATCGTTCACATTTTGAATTTAAACTCAATGAACCCGTCTCCAACCTCCAAAAGTTCATAAATCATTTAGAAACAGTGTATCATGTGTAATATTTTTAAATTTCATCGTTTTTCATAATAAATAATAATTTTATCTACCACTACATACATATTGGTTAAAAGGTGCCTCAAGGTCATTGGTAGTGATGCAAGTTTGTCGACAGAGTTTAGCTTCACCAACTAATGTAATACTCAATGAAGAAGATTTTCTAACAACAGTCTAGAAACATGAGTAGACAAAACCAAATAACAATCAATATCAGCCTACTTGCTGCTAACTTCTCCAAGTAATTCCTGGAGTTCTAGTGCTTAGACGTGACTGGTGGAGTTCATCTATGTCGGGTGTAAAATAGTAACTTACCGACGGTAATGGCTGAGTCCTAACAAATATATTGCAAACTGACTAAGTTAACAATATCAACCGTTGTGAGCCGACTCAGTGGTCGACAATCAAAGCGTTCGTCTACCCAGATGAGGTCATGAATGTATAATGCTAAAGATTCTCAAACCAGGAAGAAGCAGCTGCTCAATGCTTCCTGGTGATTAATAGCTTCTTAATTCAGACCAATTTGTAATAGCAAATTGGCATTCGACAATCTCCACAACACCCATTTACAATATGAAATTTCATTACTGCATTCTATCTAGTTAAATATCATAAACTACTAAAAAGAGATTGTGCAGTATTCAATGCATCACTTGTGTAACAACAAGAAGATGAAATTAATTATTTAAAGGATGTTTAACGAGTCCATTTCCATAAGAAACAGGTACTGAAGATGCCATTCTTATAGATATTAGGTGTTGATATATTTTCAACTTGATATTGCCTTTATCAAACAATATGTTACTATTTAAAAGAATTGTAAAGAGTATTGCTTTGTAGATATATAATATTTGTATCCTTGACTTTAATATAGATTTTCCGTCTTTCCAATACTAATCAACAACAGGAATTAAGTTTACCACATAATCTTACAATCAAGCAACAGTTCAATAGTGCTAAGTGACTGAAATCATTTCACTACCGAAATATAGAAATGTAGATATCCAGCCCTTTAGGCTTTATTATAAACATGGTAATGAAGAAATTTACATCCGATAAAGTTACAATATAGAGTCACTATTATGACCTGTTCTTAGTGGAACAATGGATTTATTTAAGAAATGCGTAGTTATGTTTTTTGAGAGATACAATAGAGTCACTATTATGACCTGTTCTTAGTGGAACAATGGATTTATTTAAGAAATGCGTAGTTATGTTTTTTGAGAGATATATTTATGAAATCAATTAGTGATGTCAATTAATCATAATTTCCTATATTCATTTAAGTAGATTATCAGTAGTGTTCTCTATGTGTTATATATATATATATATATATATATATATATATATATAGGTTTTCTTATTCTAAATTGTCATTTATCTATTGATACAATGAATGATCGTATTTATAATTTAATAACAAACTACTTCTTTGCGTTGTGTTCAAATAGAAATTGATTTATATAACGCTTTTAGATAAATTCAAGTTGATTTAGTGGCAGAGTTACATATATCTCATTCACAAGAATCATAGTTTCACTCCAATCTTGATGTTTGAAGTCGAATCTAGTATCTTAGACTTCAATTTACAAGAGCTTATTCAATAAGCTACTGATTTAAAACATCTACTAAATTGTGTAACAGATATAAATTACTTATTTAAGCATAACTATATTGTACTTAGATCTACCATTTAATTTACCATGGAATGAAATTGATCAGTCTCTGTTGTTTTATGCGCAGCTTGAGAGGATTGCCTCTAAGTAGTTATAGTTTACAAACATTATTTGAATTAGATTGTGACTGGTCCTATTTGGGGCTCGTAGGCTAAATGTGCATACACTCTAGTGTTAATATTCACACCGGCACAAAGCAAACTGACTTCGAGTCCCCATGTGACTATCAATACTGGGATGTAGGTACATCCAGCTGACGAGCCCCAAATAAGACAATATGCGCGTGTTGGATTTTTGCATGTCATTTACAGTCCAACTCAGACAATACTCATGTAAACGTTTATATTACTCTATTGTTGAGATTGATGTCTATGATTTACTAGTGCTGAACAAGTATGCATATTTCAATAGAAACTATCATAGTTCAAAACATCAGAAAATACCAATTAACAAAGTCTTACAAACAAAGTCATTACCAGCTAAGCTAAATAATTGATTCATCTTAAAGGAATCAGCTACGATATGTAATTTATCTAGTTCATACAATGCATTCAAACGAAGCATACATGAAATTTGATAATCACATATTATATCCATCAACTCTGGTTGGTTGGTAATACGTCAAAATATACATGAAATGTGTGAATAATTAACAGTCTATGACTCAGCCTAGAATCCCCCTAGGATTGCTGCCGCTCCCAAGGTCGGATGAAGGGGAGAGTCGGGCATTCTGTCACCAACTCCATTCCTTAAAAAACAACCTTATGAAAAGGATGCTTACTAAAATAAACCTTTATAACCATTTTAACACTGCCCCATAAGGTCATTATGTCAAAAGTTATAACGCCTCATGATGAAAGCCTAGTTTCTGCGGGAGTCATGAGGCAAATGCCCCTTCTGACAACCAGAGCAACAATTAATATAGGCACATGTAATGTTTACATAATGTGGAACACAAGGATAAGAATTCTAATAACTGAAGAAATGAAAAGATGCAACCTGAAGGTACTTGGAATAAGCAAAACCAACTAATTTCTTACTGGATAACAAAGATTATGCTCAGGAAAATCGCTCTTTTACTTTGGCCACGATGATGAAAATGTCCCACACACACAAGGAGTAGCACTAATGTTGTCCCAAGAAGCATGATAGGCTCTTTTGGTGTGGGAACCTCATGGACCTAGGATCACCAAAATTTTCTTCAAAACCAAGAAGGAAGGGATTACAGTGAGTGTCATCCAGTGCTATAAGCCCACTAACGACAGCCACGAAGACGACAAAGATTAGTCCTATGCAAGACTGCAGTCAATCATCGAGAGATGCTCAGCCAAGGACCTGACCATATTGATGGTAGACCTAGACGCCAAGGTTGGAATGAACAGCATAGGGTATAAAGACATCATGGGACAACATGGACTTGGGGAAAAAAACGGAAATGGTGAGAGGTTTGAAAATTTATTTGTCTTAAATAAGATGACTATAGGTGGCACCATATTCTCACCACAAACGTATACACAAAGCTATATTGGTTTAACCGGACCACATCACGGAGAACCAAAGTGACCACAACTGCATCACTAAGTTCAGGATGGCCATAGAAAGCAAAAAAGCAAAGGGAGGAGATGGTTTAGCTTCAGATCAACATCTGGTACTGACCAAAATGAAACTGAAGCTAAAGGAGCAATCGACAGCTCGAGCAGCAGTATTACAAAGGTTTAACACAACCATTCTCCAGAATACTAACAAACTCGACGAACTTAAAATAACTCTCAAAAATAAGTTCTAGGAAATTCACGATCTCCTAGAAAAAAGTGGAACCTATATGGAAGACAACTGGAAAGAGATTAGGGAAACAATAACTTCAACATGTCAGGATGCTTTCGGTCACAACGAGCATCACCATAAGGGATGGATTTCTGTTGGTACCAGCGAAAGCACTGAAGATAGATATAGACGGAACAGACTAGAAAGAATGGTACCTCATCAATATACTAAATAAAGGAGACCTTGGTAACTGCGAGGACTACAGAGGCACCACTCTACTTTCAGTACTAGGAAAAGTCTTGAACAGTGTTATCGAACTATATGGAAGATTCAGTCGACTCCCAGCTTCGAGATTAACAGGCCAGACTCCCTTAGGATCGATCACTTAACGACCAAATCGCGACCCCACAATTCATTGTTGAACAATCAATTGAATGGAATGCACCACTTAGCATCAATTTCCTTGACTACGAGAAAGCATTCAACAGCGTAGATAGGAGAACATTATGAAGCCTCCTTCGACACCCTGGTGTATCTGAGAAGATAGTCAACATCATTCAGGATTTCTAAGACAGGTTGCACTGGAAAATTGTGTATGGAGGTCAGCTTACAGATTCATTCAGAATGAAGACCTGTGTCAGACAAGCGTGCTTACTATCGCCCTACCTCTTTCTGCTAGTGGTTGACAGAATCATTAAAACTGCTACATTTCAATGCAAGCTGGGAATACAGTGGATAACATGGACTTTGCAGATGATCTAGCTTTTCTCTCCCACGCATATCAACAGAGGCAGGTGAAGACGGATACTGTAGCAGCAACCTCCGCATCCAGTAGTAGGCCTCAGTATACACAAAGAGAAAAGCAAGATCCTTCGATACAAAATAACGAGCACCAACCCAATTACACTAGACCTGACGGAGAAATTTTAGATGATGTAGAATCCTTTTCATACTTAGGCAACATCATAGATAAACAAGGAGGATCTGATACAGATGTGAAGGCGTTAATTGGAAAAGCAAGGACAGAATTTCCACAACTGAAAAACATCTGGAATTCAAGCCTTCTGTTAGCCAATATCAAAGTCAAAATTTTTAATACAAATATGAAAACAGTTCTGTTACATGGACCTTAAACTTGGAGAACTACGAAAAATATCATCCAAAAGATGCAAGTACTTATAAACAACTGTCTACATAAGAGACTTCGGATCCGTTGGCCAGATGCTACCGATAACAACCTTCTGTGGCAGGGAACAAACAAGTAGTCAACTTGGAAAGACATTAGGGAAATACTCTGGGGGTGAATATGACACACACTGAGGAAATCACCGAACTGTATCACAAGACATATACTAACTTAGAATCCCCAATGCCAAAAAAGGGCAAGACGCAATAGCACATTGCGTTAGGAATCGGAGACAGACATAAAGTGAATGAACAGCACTGGGGAAAAGCTGTAAATGTAAGCCCAGGAAGAGCTGAATGGAGAATGCTGGTCGGCGGCCTATACGCCATGTAGAGTAATAGACATTGATTGATTGAATTAACAGTTCATACTGTTTTACACGAAATTTATAATTTATTCTTGCTACATTGACTACTTTAATGTTATCATATTGCCTTTCATGTTAAATTAGTCACTTCATGCATTTTGCAACTATTATACGTGTGAATTTGTCACTATGATATTCTTCTCAGACTTACTAATGATTACGTAATATGTCTAGTATATTCTTAAATATTTCCTATATAATCTTGACAAATTAAACTAAACAGTTAGTTGAAACAAATTCAATAAAATATTTAGATTATTAACAATATAGTTTAAGCAACTATGAGAAAAAAATATGGGTGGGAGGGGGGCGAACTTGTGTTCTTACACTGATCATTGCTCATGTTCACCAACTAATGTAATCGGAAATTTTCCTTTCAGACATTAGCCGAGTGATACAGCTAGTTAAGAGTTCGTCTTGAGATATGAAAGTCGATACCATGACTGAATTGAAGGTATACACTACTGACAAACACTATACTAGGACGAAACAATTATCCATTACTTTCAATTTTTCAGTAGTAAGCAAAAAACATAATTCTGTGACGAATACAATAAATTAAATTTAACACCTTTCTCCATGAACATTAACTGTATTTAACCAAGCAATATGTTCAACAATTACAAAATCACTTTCATTTAATTTTCATGACTAATAAAGATACAGAGAAATGTAAACTAAGCAGATAGTTCAGACAAATTCAACAACAATTTTCTTCTCCATCTTTACAAGATGTAATCTAGACAACTATAAGTAAACATCTAATAGGGATTTATGTATGAATGTTCCCATCAATAAAATATGCTAAAACGGGACATCGTAAATAGAATGTTTTGTTAGAATATTTTGCAGTATAAAGTTGATTGTTTTCTGTAAATGTATGTTGTTGAGAATGTTGAATGTCAATTCGATATCACGAATTAGTCTGAATTAGGCAACTACTAACCACCAAGAAATACTGAACAGCTGCATTATCGAATCCGTGGTCTAACTGTAATAAGTTTACCACGGAACCAGAAGGTTCTGGGTTTGATTCTTGACAAAGTCGTAGATGTGCTCCACTGAAGAATCCCATGATAAAACAAAACAGCCATCCAGTACTTCCTAGTAATTAATGGTTACCTAATTCAAACCATTTCTTGATATCAAATTGATTATTGTCTGTTTGACTGATTGTTGTTTTTTTGTATAAAGTAAGATAATTGAGATAGATAAACTGTAACTGGTTACAGTGATAAACATGAATGTTAATTTAAGTAGAAAAAAAAATAGATGACTAAAAACAAAGATAAAATAAATAACATTTCAACTTACTAATTAGATTTCGAGCTTTGAACTTTTGTATCACTGTATAATAAATTTAAAAAGAAAGAAAAACATTATTATATCATCAAATAGTTTACATTAAGTTCCTGATAACAAAATGACTTCTTCAAAATATTAGAACTAATGTTAACACAAGAACTGTTTAGTCAAGAGTGTATTGTAGAACTTGATACATAATTTCATGTTTGGTTTTGTTACAATTTGATTTCACTAGGGTATTATTGAAAAGGAAAGAATATCGTACAACTGTTTCATTATAGTATGGTAATTTTTAGGAATGTAAACAAATAATCTTATTCAACGGCAAAACCCAGGAACTTTAAGAATAAACTAAATTTAATTCTGTCTAAATCTCTACAAAACTACATAATCCAAAAGTTTTATTAAGAATTCTTGACTGATGAAGTTTCGAAAGATCTGGAGTGCTGCAAATATCATCAGTGGTATTGAATGATCTCCACACAATATCGCAAATAGATGGAGATGAGAATTCTGCCTTTCCAGATCGGTCCAACAGTGCAGGTAATTAAGCTATTCTTGTGTGACTTAGATGTTCTGGGTTAGATCATCTAGTGGAACTGAGGTTATAATTCGCTGAACAGTCTTATAATGAGACATAACAGCCATCCAGTGTTTCCTGATTTTCAACAGTCATCTACGAATATAATAAAACAAGCTTCAATACCAATTCTCACAAAACCACCACAATAGATAATTAAAATGTATGAATCAGGAATTTCTGATTTATACGTCTTTAAAACTAAACTTTACAAACTTTTAAAATGACATTAGATTTGGAATGATCCTTATCTACCAACAGTGATAAGAGTGGAATATTTGAAGAAGTTGCTATGCACAAATGATAAAAATGAAACAATTGCATGAAATTTATGTGCTTTATGCATTTTTCAAAGTCTCATAAGATTGTCCCATATAGAAAAGTATATTCAATGATACAAATCTTTGGCCATTTGTAGTCATAAATCGTTGTTAGACAGCTACATATTGTCTCAATATATTAACTTGTGTAAGTCAGTTAACAGTTTGTAAACCTCGATTTAGTGAGTATTGATATGCCATCAGCTATAGAGGACTAATTATCTCTTAGACTTAATTTGTTATGGCTGTATACAAAGTGAACATTTTATTCCTATTTTTATCATGTTCTGCTAGGCCTATCCTCCCGGTTACCGTACTAACTGTTATTATATTATTTTTTCATTTATGAACTATAGCTAATCGATTGTGGGTACGTTACTCCAGTTTACAATTCATATCCACTTTCTAGTTGGTTGACTGAATGGTCAGCTTTTATGTGTATATAAAGGATTGGGATGGTTATTTTTGTGGAGACTGGTTATTTTATTTAATTAAATATATCACAGATTGATGTTGGCAGGGTACCACTAAAGACCAGGGAGCAATGGATGGTTGGGCGTTCGCGTCAACCTGAAGCCCCTGGTGAGGAATCTGGGATGCGCACTGATGAGGAGTTCCGCACTAGAACAAAACAGCTGTCCAGTGGTCTCTGGTTTTCAGTGGTACCCTGAGAACATCAATCTGTGATATTTTCAATCGAATATAAAGGATTGTTTGAAATATAGTCTGATTTTATCTAGTTGTTCATTAGTCCCGTGTTTTTCCTGTTTCCTCCTTGAGACTGAGTGGGAATTGGGTCGACGTGTAGAGGCCAGCTAGACACTGTCAATAGCGTTTGTTATTGTGACTTCATGCGCACAAGGTTGTATCAACTAATTTGTCATATACGTTAGTCATAACTGCTTACTGATGTTATAACAGATATTTTAAAGAAAAATAACACAAAAGAAAAACGAATTATTGTTGTCAGTTAGATCTTCATGAGACTTTACTCTAATAAATAGTAGTATTTGTGGTCAAATATTAAAAATTGAACAGAGATGGTCTGCGGAAATTGGGTTTAAGTATCAGTTGTCGATAAATTCATTACAGATTGGTGCTGGCAGTGTACCATCAAAAACCAGAGGGCACTGCACAGATATTCCCTTCGAATATGAGACTCGTCAGAAGTGTGCATCCTAGATTCTGCCCCAAGGGCTTTAGGTTAGCAGACACTTAACCATCTGTGCTTCTGGACTGGCTGGCATTCAATGGTAGAATCTCCACCTCTATCAATTTATGATTTAGAGCGACAATCATCCATTGCAACCAGTGATAACTGTCTCACCCCAGACAGGTCTGAACTCTATCAGTCGTAACTTCTCACTAGAGCTTCGGAAACATTCGGAATTTAGTCAGTAGTGATCGGAATCTACGGTACTCACTGCTGAGGAGTGGCTGTCTAGTACTCCCTGATTTTCATTGATACTCTACCAATATCAATTAAGTGACATGAAAAATATTAATTTAATCAAGATGATTTGTGAGTCATTGATAACAATGATATAAGTTGTATATTAAAAACCATGATCAATATAATCGACAAATAGACTGTATGATATGAAGTGTACAAATGGAGATAAGAATGAAAAGAGATAGAATGAAAATGGCATAAATAAATATTTCTACAATAAAAGTATCTCTAAATCTAGATAGACCAAACATTAATGAAAAGAGAATGTAGAGTAGAACGGATGAAAACTAGAATAGAAACAAAACAAAACAAAACGAATAACGAAATGAATGATTAACAATAATTTGTATATTAAATTTTATTTAGCCCAAGAAGAGACAGAGGCGTTACCAATACAAAAATTAGGGTTGTTAATTCAGTTTCGAGTAGCTTCTAGTACATGTAAGAGATGCGCACCGTTCGTTATACTGATTATAATAAATTTTTGTATAATCGATTTCATTGTTATCAATGACTCATAAATTACCTTTATTACGTTGATATTTAAATTAATATACTACTGTTTATAAAGGTAAAGCCTGACAAAGTTCTAACTGAAAATAGTATTGAGATGGATGTGAGAATTCTACCATTAGAGGCCGGCTGGTTCAGTGATGCAAAGAGTTGAGCGTTCACCAATCTGAAGCCACTGTGACATAATCTAGTGTGTGTACCGCTGAGGGGTCCCCTACTAGGATAGCTGTCTAGTTCTCCCTGGTTTTCAATTGTACCCTTTCAACATCAATCCGTAACGAATTCAATCAAATGAAAATAGTACTGTTCACTTATATGCAATGTTCTTATTTGACAAATAATAATGCTGTTTGCACAATCAGTTTCTAATTTTTTTGCTATAATCAAAGCCTGAATGACATAGTTCGATTACCTAACAAGGCCACGGATGTGAACTTGGTGAAGAATCTCAGAATGGGAGGAATCATCCGCCCACTGCTTCCCTGTTATTAATATTTGCCTAACTCAAACCGGTTCGTGATATCAAATTCAACATTTTTCACAACACTTAATTTTAATAAAGATTAGACGAATTTAGGAAAGAAATAAAATAGGTAACTGAAACAAAAAAAGTATGCCTAGAAAGATCTGTTTCAACTCCGCGTTGATATTAGCTAAAATAGAGTGAATGGTTGTACACACTTCTTTTGGACACAGATACTAGTTTAATAGATGTGAACTGTAATAACCTTTTCTCTTTGTAAAAGACGAAGTTGTAAGTTACACACTAAATAAATTTGTAAATATGCATTTAAATTTCTTAATTACCTAATGATTTACTATTTTTTTTTATGGAAAGAAAGTTACTGTTAATTTAACTAACACAATAGGGAATTATAAATTGAAAGTATCTTATTGTATATTTTACATGTTCTAATTCATTTACATCTGAATAAAAATAATCATGTCATTAATAAAAAGATAAAAGGTAAGTGAAGTGTGGGGACTCATCAGGTAAATGATTAGGAGTTAGAAAAAGTAACAGGATGAGAAGAGCAGTGAATACCTTAAGAATCATATATATATATATATATATATATATATATATATATATATATAAACATATAGTTCACCCAACCATAACATTATAGTAACCACTTTTATAAAGAAAAAGAACAGAATATAATGTTAGATAAATAGATTAGAGGTAAATGAAAAAAGTACATAGTAAGATAACTTTCATCTTAAAGGCAAAGCATAGACAATATATGCAATGCGTTTGTTGATTGAATTGTTTCTATAAAGAAAATAAACTTGCAATTGACGAATGTCAACAGTTTTTTTGTAGAATTGTATGTTATGCACTGATGAATTGATTAACAACAGAACTTTTTTAACAGTCAGATAAACACTGTATTGAAAATAATGTCGTTTTACTTAGATACCCTTTTTTATATTTTTAAAAATCAATAAACAGGGATGCTTCACCGTTTTACATAACATTTAATCAGTTCACATTCACAAGTAATTTGGCATACTTTAACGGGTATTTTTATTTGTTTCTATGTTTCAAAGTTGAATATCGTATTAAAATTGTTATTATTATTAGGATATTAGTATCATATATATTTGTAGATGTAATGCTGACATGCCAAGCACTTAAAAGAGATTGATTTTCTTTGAGAACTGTTTTTATGCAGACCACTTTATTATTTTTGGTTGTATACAATGTGAATACTTTATTTTTATTATTATTCAGTTTCCCTTGCCCCATGCAAATGCTTACAACACTAACTGTTAGTATGTCATTTCTCATTTATGAACTACAGTTAACTGATTGTGTATGTGTTGTTGCAGTTCATAGTCACGAATACTCCTATTTTGTATTCATGTTAGTTTTAAAACTGGTCGACTGTGTGGTCAGGTTTTGTGTATATATAAAGGAATGTTTGAAATACAAACCAATTCTGTCTGGTTGGTTCAGTAATCCTGTGTTCTCTTATTTCCGGCTTAGGACTAATTAGGCATCAGGCAGACGTGCATCCTTCATTGGCTCTATTGCGACTTCGTGCACATTAGACTGCATCAATCACTTGGTCATATGCATCAATCATAATGACTGATTTCTACTGGCATAACATTTTACGGCGGGAATAGATAGATATTTTATTGTCAACGGCTATTAAAGCATTCTGTAAACTTAACGTGTAATGTATCACCGTCATTCTATGAATGTTTCAATATACCTTACTTCATACATTATTACTTTATATTAATTTTCAACATTTAACGAATTATCTATCAGTTATGCAACGTATTTCATCGTAGAATTCAATCTGAAAGACACTTTAGTGCAAATGGAAATAAGATGAAAATCAAATCAATAGATTCACTATAATTTACAAAAATGCGCCAAATCATTCAAGTATCAATATGATAAAACAAATTTGTTTTTTAAAATACGGTGCAATTTTTAATTTACAAAAGGTGTTATATGATAAAAGATTTTTCAGTTTTTATACTGTTCAACATCGGATCAGATCAGTGAATTTTACAAAAAGCATACACAGACTTGACACGTTTAATTCAAAAAGACTGTGATGGTCAGGTACGACATAACACACTTTAAAATATATATGAATAATACAGTACAGTTGTTAGTTGACGAACTTATGAATAATAAACTGCATACCGATGTATCGTAAACCTAGTGTATATTTTATTAGATGACTTTGCTCTGTATCACGAACCGATTAAGGTTTTAAATGCAAACCATCTCATTTAGACTAGATACTGTCAAAAATGTGACATGACAAGTCAACTATTGATGAAAACTTTTAAAGACGACAATTTTTACAAGAACTATTAGTAATATATAATCTTTAGGCTAAATATTAGCTTAAAACAGATTCATGTGTAGCACTTTGTTTGACTATCATCAATTTTTTCCCTTATAACTAATTTTGCTTAACATTTTGTCGTGTTTTGTTTATTGTTAGCTACCGGCGTACATAAATATACCTTAAGTTATTGCAACATGATAATGTTCATTTAATATTAATTGTTTACATTTGTCACAGATTGATGTTGAGAGGGTACCACTGAAAACAAAGGTAAATTTCATAGATGTTTCACCACAGTATAGAACTCCTTAACAGTGTTCATCATCGAACCACTAGGGGGTTCGAATTCAAATTATTAGGTTGGTGAATGCCTTATCTTCTTTATCACTGGCGTAGCGTCCAGTTAACTAACATCAATCTGTGACACATACAAACGATTAACCTTAACACCTATCATCAAAAATACATTTATATCGATTCTATAATATGTTTATAATTCACATTAAAACATCCAAAACACAAATTTCACCTACTGGGTCACGTTCCTACGTAGTACATCTCTATTTATGCATATATATATATATATATATATATATATGAAGCTTAAACGTTACTGTACATTTATGTTGGATTTGGTGGCGAAATCTGTAGGAATTTCCGATAATGACGGCTTTAAAGAATCTTTTATTACTTCAGCGATTTCTTAATGTTTTCAATCTATTAGGAATCTGAATGTCACCAATCCCTCTCCCCTAACTCATACTTAATTTGTGCCATAGCATTACACAATGTCGGTTAAATATTTGATCTGATCATAGTTCATCGTATTTTTACTGTTGATCATGAAAATATGTTGGTTATTTCATTCTATTTTTTATATAAACATGTGTCAGTAAATAATTCCCTAAATAAATAGTTGCATAGGCGCTTGTCATTGATGCTAACCATGCTTGTTTAAGCGGACATGTCTAGTTAAAGGCACTCAGTCATGTACCACCACTAAATGACGACACAACATCACGTGGGTAGCAACTCGTCTTCTAGTCAGCCAGTTTAAATGTTACTGTCCCGTCTATGCTCAACTCACTATCAGATATATATTTTTGTCCATCCATCAAAGTCATCTGATTTGTTCTTATTCGTACATGTGTGTTTAATCTTTAGAAGCTTCTCTAGTTATACGACTAGCGGAACGTGGTCATATACCTAATGTACCTCGCATACACACTTTATAGTATTTTAAACACTACGTAATCTGTGATCAAACAAAATATGATTTTATTCACTTTATGTCACTTATATATATGTATTACCTTTATTAATTTTAGAATCTCAGTTAGTGTATAATAACATGCAAACCAGTATTATATGTCAATTATCGTAAACGTAATACAGTTTTTATGTGCTTCACTTATTAAACGAGACTCTACTTGAGTTCACAGGATTTCGCAGTGGACAGGTATTTCGTCTTAGGAAGAGACGTTTTGGTAGTACGCATCTATGATCCCTTGAGGATGTGTTGAGTCCAGGATTATTGGGTCTTAGGGCAAAATGTTAACAGTAACTACATAACAAATAACAAATAGAATTGTAACAAAGGAGCCATTTACTGTTTATGAAATTAGCATTAATATCACAGAAAACTAAGGCATACTCAGTCCCTTATTGGCAGTCAGTGAGATCACCCAGATTTATTGCTAAATGAATACATTCAAAAATGTCAGTCATCGAATAGTGTCTCAATAGTCTAACAGTTAACTGTTAGCTGAAAATATCTAACAGTCCAGTATTCAATTCCCTACTGCGGAGTTGTGGATTCTTCTCGCTGAAGAACACCTTCACTAAGACGAATCAGCTGTCCATTGGTTCCTAGATTTTTATGATTTCCTGACCGATATCGAATTCTTGATATCAAACTCAAATTAGTGTTGGTTAAGTTTAGTCTTTTAATACAATATAAACTTTACATAATTCATTAAATTGTCTACACGTCAATGTAGAATGCCGTCAAAAAATTTTTAAATATAAAATGTTTTCAGCTGATTGAGCACTGCTGAAAACCATGGAGGGCTAGATAACTGCTTTACTTTAGTATGAAACTCCTCAGCAATTCACACCCTCATATCCATCAGGAAGTCAAATCTAGTGCCTTCAGGTTAGCGAACACCTACCCATTTCACAAAACCCCCTTAATTCATTTAGAATAATCAACTCGGTGGTTAGTAACTTCAGGATGTTCATAAAGTTCTTGTAAAAAGTTCTGACTAGTGGAGTTTAAACGTAACAATATTAAGAAAATTATCACCTATGACACTGAATGACCGTTGATTTGTATTAGAAATTGAGGGAATAGGGTATTCTACTATCGGATGTTACCCCAGTAGTAGTAATGGCTAAATGTTCACTGTGAAACCTGAATGCACAAGCTTTGATTCCTTCAAGCAATTAAGGGTATGCATTACTAAAGAGTTACATGCTATGACAAAACAGCTGCCTAATGCTATTTACTTCTCGATATTATTCTACTAACATATATCTTTGTCAAATCCAATCAATTAAAAACTTAATTCTTATCTCCATAAAACCAACTCATTTCAATCAAAATATTGTTTATCATTTTGTAGAAAACTTATCTACATTTTAAAGACCTTTTATGATGTTCAATTTTAAATTTTTGTCTTTTTTTCATATAAATCGAGTAAATCAAATAAGCACGTGATAACCAGGAAGCAGTGAATAGGTGTTTCGTTTTAGTATGAGACTCTTCAGCAGTGGGCACCCTAGATTCCACTCTAGTGACCTCAAGTTGAAGAACGCCTAATCCATTGAGCCGGCATCCGATAGCAGAATTCCTGGCTCCATTAATTTTTGATGTATCACGATGATCATCCATTCTTATCGATGATAACTGTCTCACTCTCGGCAAATCTGAGCTCTTCCAGTCACGACCTCAGGAACAACTTAAAATTAGTCACAAGTGAGCTGATTATTGTAATTGAATTAAAGTAATTTGTGTTAATTGGAGTTAAGTTTTAGTTAATTGTATTCGTCACAGGTTGATGTTGGATGCCTGTCCAGTGGTACAAAGTGTTAGGCGTTCGGCAATCAAATAACTCCAGAAGTGAATTCACAGTGTGCACTGCTAACATCAATCTGTAATGAATTTAATCAGCTAAATCTTAATACAAATTTCAATAAACCACCTTCATTAATCATTTCATAAACTCAATTTAAAAAATAAAAAGTAACTTCAATTCATTTACAATTGATTCTTCTTATAAGTTCATTAAAACAAAAAAAAATCACTAATTAAAACTAAATAATTTTAATTTGAAAGAAAAGTAAAACGAAATATAAAGTTTGGAGTATAAATTACATTAATATTATAAACTCAATTGGTGTTCCAGAATTGATACTAACATGTAGGTGTAGTTTTCTAAAGTTTATTAACAGTAAATTTAATAAACTTATAATTGTAATGTAAAGTTCTTATATATTGTGAATAGAGATGGTATAGAAGATTTGTAGTTCAGAGGAATGGTTTTCTTTTCATTGAGTTCTTTTATCTAGATGATTTAATTGTAAAGTTTTCATTGTCATTCTGAACGACTTCATTAGTGCTAACTTCTATCAGAAGTTTACTTCAGTCCAGTGAATGAAATCAAATCAAAATGTTGTGTATTGCAAATTTTGTCTTTTTTATTGTTAAGTGCATTTTGTTTAACTCATGCCTTTTTTCTAGCTGCTAATGATTATGTATAAGATGTGGAGGTTAGAGACAGGAAACCACAGTTCTGTTGCTTCATGTGCTTCTTCAATATTTACTTATTGTGAATAAAACTAATTCAAAATTAACACATCCTGTACGACATCTTTCATTGTAAAGTACTCATAACGTGTGTAAACTTATATCCTTATAAACTACTTAAGACAATTTGTGTTTACAGGATTCACCTAAAGAATAACTCTTTAATTAGTATATATCACAACTTACTATGTATTTTGTCAACACTATATACCTTACATTCTAAATACCTTTTCAATGCGTATTCATTTAAAGTAGTATATGGACTAAGTGTTTTCAAATGTCATATCTATTTTATATCAACTTGATCATACATAAAAATTGCTGTGTAATCGACAATGTGATCATAATAAACAGTCACGATTGAAAAGTTTAGTATCATAACAACGAATGTGTTCATTCAGTGATCTATGGTATATAGTCAAATTCAAGTTTATAAATTAACGCATAACAACTATTAACTATAATTCAATTGGGATGGTTACTTTTGTGGAGATTGGTTATTTATTTGATTAAATATGTCACAGATTTGTGTTGGCAGGGTACCATTGAAAACCAGGAAGCAATGGACAGCTGTTTCGTTCTAGTGTAGAACTCCTCAGCAGTGCGCACTCCAGATTCTGCACCAGGGGCTTCAGGTTGACATGAACGCCTAACCATCTGCACCACTGGGCCGGCATCCAATGTTAGAATTCCCACTTTTATCAATTGGTGATATGTAGCACGACGATCATCCATTGTCACTGGTGATAATTGTCTCACACCCGACAAGTCTCAACTCCACCAGTCACGACCTGTCACTAGAGTTTTAGGAACATCCTGGAGTTTATTAATGTACTTACGTGGTAAAGTATATTTTTTTGTATTTAATAACTTCAACTAATCTTATATAAACTTATTACATCATCTATAGAAATATATTTAATCAAAATAAAATACAACTTACATAGTGATATTCTTCTCATTTTCATTATGGCTTGTTTTATCACTTAAAATTTCATTCCACTCAACTGAAGTTTGATAGAATAAAAAATCTTGAAAAATTGTAATATTGAATAACATTTGACTGTAGTACATTGATAAAAATGAATCTTCTGTTGAATTATAATGTAATCTCCATGTTATTTTAAATAAATTGAATATATTTATGTACAATGATGTATTCAATGCATTCATTACTGATGTATTACAACTTGTACAATTAGGCATATCATTTATCACTATTAACAGGAAAGAACAATAAAATGAATTGCTTAAATGTATTGATTTTTCTTATGGATACTCCAAAATGTTAAGATTATGTGTTATCTGATATTTGAAAGATATGTACTACTGATAAAATTAAAGAATTATTGAAAGTAGTAGTCAACAACATCAATGACAATATCCTAGATTAGTTGTGTATAGGTAATCAGAATTGAACCATTTAAGATTAGTTGGTGTTATTCTGTTCAACTGTTTGCTTTTGCTATGTTAATATTAATGACAGGAACCAAGTATATGAATTTACTTACGTTGTCATTAGATGTTCCTATTGAAATCAATATTTATTCATGTAGTTCTGAATTAAATTAGTTTTGTTTTACTCAGCACATACGTGTATCAATTGCTTGTTCTTATAATCAACAGTATGTCATGGACATACGATTTAGTTAAAAAAGTATAATTCATACTCTACTAAGAATTTTCTCTTAGAGGTCACATGAATACATCAGTTCCAGACTAGGCGTCAATAAATACTAAGTAATGAATCACGTTAATAATGTATCTGGCTAGCCTTATATTTCAGTACACTTTACCTCTTGTTGTTGGTGAATTAGTTTTAAAGATCGTTATGAAACTGTAATCCAACAAGTTGGGACTTCTAGTGTAATCATTTGTATAAGTAAGTTTATGCATTGCATTTTATAAAATAGTAATAGTATCGTTGTAGGAATTCATGGGTTTAATATCTCGAATTGGCAAATCTTTGATAACCACTGAAAATCAAGAAGTGTCGGTTAGTTACATTTTATTCTTATATAAAGCATGAACAATCCCAGTGATGAGTTGAATATATGATCTTCAGGTTAGACCACTAAGCCGACATCCGGTGGTTGATATTTCTAGATTTAGTTGACTGGTTGTATATTAACGCGACCTCATTAACTGTCACTAGTGGATAACTGATTGAAGTAAGAAGTATCAACTAGTGAACGCTAACTCATTCATTTAATGGTTAAGTGATCAGTGGTTGTCTAATACAGAATTAATTATGGTGCGAGATTCATATGAGCAATCGTTGGCTTAATGTAAACATGTATACTGTTATGTATTATTAACTATATTCGATAGTTTTCAGTTTATTGCAAACTGCCAGAAGATAACATACTCGCCTACAGGATTTACATAAACCATGCAAATTACAAAGTTATTTTTTAAATGTAACTATTAATGTCAACAATAAACAATCTTTCATTTGGTATTATAAGTTAGTTAGAATTAGACAACCATTGACAACCAGAATGTACTGGATAAATATTACGTCCTAGTATGGGACTTCTCAGTAGTGCACACCATCGAGTTCGTCAAGCATTCGAACCCAGGACCTTATGGAATTACAGTGAACGCCTATCCTATGCACCACTGAGGCAGCCGGCATCAAACGATAGAATCGTCACTTCCATTCACTTATGATGTAGCTCGCCAGTCATCTATTGTAAGTGGTAATGACTGTTTCATTCAAGACAGGCTTGAACCCTACTAGTCACAACTTCTTACTAGAATTACATGGAAATCTCTAAGGTAGTCTCTTGTAAGCTAACTATTATAACTGATTTAAGGTGTTCATGTGGTAACAGGTAATACGTTTAGTTTGTGTTCGTTAAAGAATGATGTACGTTAGGCATTACTGAAAACCATGGAGCGTCAATTATTTTCGATTGTGTAGTAATTTTGTATCTTCTCATTATTCTTCAATTATTACATTTTAGTTGGTTAAATATGTCACAGTTTGGTATTGGCAGGGTACCATTGGAGACCAGACAGCATTGGACAGCTATTTCGTTCTAGTGTGAAACTCAACATTTATTTGTAGTGATCGCCATTTATCAGTTCAAGTAAACCAAGACAATCATTTGGCTTAAGGGTACTTTAATTATCATATTTATGTTATTTGTAATTACTTTGTTAAATATTTACAACCACTTCCGTAAACACGTCTGTATTTGCAAAACTATCGCGTAACACACCAACACTTGGTTTACATCAATTCTTATATGAAAATAAAAAGTACTTTTGTAGAGCTATGATGAAAACTAGTTGGTAAACGATATTTTATTGATCTATAATCCTCCTATTAATTGATTCCATAATGCTTACCTCAATGGTTAGTGTTACTCAATGACTGAAACGAAAGGCAGTAATCACGTATAATACTATTTAACCTTACCTCTCCGTTACTCATATGTAATCAAATTCTGTTATTATAGTTATTATGTAACAACCAAGTCAGGCAACATTAAACCTAAGATAGACGAAATGTTACTGCAGACCACCAAGAACTCTTATCATCTTAAAATGTTAAACTTTAAAAATGCAAGATGGAGTAATTCACTCTTAAGAATGAACAATACAAGAATGAGGACATTTATGAAATACTATGAATTCAGTGTATTTCGTTGCATTCTGAACGAACAGCTACAATAAGCTATTAATCTAAAATTACTCAAAATATTAGCATACATGTAGATTATGACTTCAATCACTTAACAGATAACATTAGATCATTTACATAATGAAACTGTAAGGAACTTGAATTTAAAGTATAAATAAATAAATTACATAGATTTTCCAGAGTTTCACTACGTAATATGAAAGAAGCAAACACATTCAGAAGTTAGATCACACGTTATTTGGCTGATAAGTGACATGAGGTCGATAAAACAAATGCTTTTGAAGTTATCAATTCTGTTAAAGTTTGCTAGTCTATGGCAATTAGAAGATTAGAACCTAACCTCGGTATTCAAAAAGAACTCGTAGTTAAACTCTAAGTGCCTTACATCGATGATCCAGTTTCCTTTTCCAGCTACAGATAACAAGAATTCAGTGTGTTATATTATTACATTTTTATTTTATTCTATTTTCTTCATATATTCATAACAAATACATATTCATTATCACATAATTGAACACTCTCAACTAATCACTAGAACTCTCAATCTTACGCTAGTTACTGAATTGTTATTTGAAGTAACGAAATGCACTGAATTCAAAGTATTCTGTAAATGTTATCATTCGTGCATTGTCGAAATGTTTCAAGGAATACTAAATCTTAAGCTTTAACCTTAAGCTAGATTTAAAAAGATACTCATTTCAATTATTTACGTGGTTGCTACGTGATAAAAATGAATTATTGTCTCATCGTTTATTATTATCAATATACTAAATATAGTAATACAAGTGATTTAGTCAAGGTTTACTTACAGTTCAATTGAAATGGATAGTAATCCGATTGACTTGTCACTTGAAGTAGGAAACGTGAATTAATGTACTTGTGAAAAATAATATCTACAGTATTGAAAGGATGGTAAATCTGTACAAATGCATTTGTTGTATTGTCTCCAAGGATGTCTATACTACCATTTGCTTTCAATATTTCATATTCATTTAAATAACTGATTGCTTGAATTATACCACATCGAGTAGTATTAACTATAAACAAAAATAATGCAACATAATCTAATGTATTAGATTCCCTTGGGCGTAAGTGAAATAATAAAGCAGTTTGTTTTTGTAATTTGGTGTTGTGGAGATTGTTCATTGTCAATTTGATATCGCTAGTTGGTCTGAATAAGACAACCATTGATCACCTGGAGGTAGTGGACAGTTGTTCCATCCTAATATGAAACCTTTCAGCAGTGCTCATCACCACTCCTATCACGGGTGGAATCCATGACTTTCTGGATTCATGGTGAACGTTTTATCACTAGATTACTAAGTCGGCTCTCAACAGCTGATTAATATTCATAAAGTGAAGCAGTTTTAAAGAAAAAAACCGGTACAATTGATATATTACATATTGTATGAAAGTTTAATCAACTTCAAGTGAAATGAAAACGATTGAGACTGCTAGTGTGCAAACTTGATCATTTAGCTATACAAATTCAATAGGTTCACTTTGCATGAGCTAGAAGTGAAATGTTTCATTAACTTTATATTGAAATATTGATAGGAGATTTTTGTTACCCAATATATTAGACAGTATTGTATTGACAACCAAGGTAACCAATTCCTATATCTTTAAACAGAAAATTAACTATAGTAGATAGAATAGTAGTAGTTGTATAACATTTAAGCTAACAGAGTTAAAATAAGTGTAGACATGTATGAAATGAATTTTAACAATCATGTTGTATATGACTCATCTCATCCTAAGAGGTGAAGTTTACTCCTTTCAACTGTTAAAGATCTACGCTTTTAAGTAGTGATTTTACCAACATTTATTCAGCAGTACTTGGGAATTCATTAAACTTTATAAAAACGTACTATTTATGTAATGATAAAGAATATATCCAATTAAAATAAATGATTTCAGTAGTATTGTTTTTACTGATGTTTTTACAGGATTCATTTTTGTGAAAGTCAATATCATAGTGGCCTACTTTACATAGAATTGAAGTTTATCACTTAATGTTAAGTTATTCGAGTGATCTTGTATTTAACTAGTTGTCACCATTGGTTTCGTTGTCTTCATTCGTTCTTATATTCTCATAGATAGTTATTTACTTGTAATTGATTGACAAACTACATCTTTGCTATTATATCAGTTTATTATAAGTTGATCCATTTTTCTAAAGTTCTATAGGGTTCCTAGAATTTTTACGATCCATATTATTGATGTTTTTGTAATTGAATCCGTTTACGTTGCTGTTCATATGGAGTGATATTAATGAAAATGGATATATTGTTAATATATGCTGAATTTAAAAATACCAGCCGTCTGGTACCAGCTAATTGGTGTGAAGATTTAGCGTTCCCTACAAAAAACGTGAAGTTCTTGGGTCTGGGTTATTGATGAGGTCGTGGATGCACGCTACAAGTAGTTCTATACTAGGGTGGTTAACTATTTCACGTAATATTGAAAATTAACGATAAAAAGTCTGTATTAATAAGTCACTAAACTAATTGTGCCTGATACATATGAGTATATTCAATATTCAGAATCAGTTATAAAACAAATTATTTTATTGATTCAAATGCAAATCTCAGAGTGAATTACAGAGGAGATGGCTACAATCAGTAAATTATGTTTAAGGCATTACATTACGTGTTGATCTTAGTCTTACAGTACTTTTTAGGTTTTACTAATTGTTTAACTGTCCTAGCTTAGTACGGGGCTTCTCAGTATTAATGTACATCAGTAATGCCTCACGACATCACACCTATGACTTTCAGACATTATTGTAAGCACTTTGTACCTAGATCACTGAATCAGAACTAGATGGTTAGAATTTTTAATTACAATCAATTTTTAGTTAATCGTGAGACAATCCAACATGATTTATAGGTAATTGCTTCATTAATGGTATGGTTTTTATTCTTATGTCTACGGCTTCGTGACATAAGGGTAGTCATCTACGATCAGTTTGTAATGTAACAACGCACATTTAACAATTTTATTATCACCAAACATCAGTAAGATATAGTCTGCGACATTATTAAACTTAATTTAAAGTACCTAAAAGTCGATACCTTACCAGTGTTTTTTCCGAAAATGGGGGGGGAGAAGGTTCTGTTACAGAAGTGATCTATGTGTTAAAAGTAAAAAATAATGTCTATTATATAAATGCTTTTTGCTCTGGAAAGCTGCTTACCTAAAGAAATTTGAGGATTTGAATACGGTGTAATGTTTTCAGTTACCAGGAAAAGAAGTTGCTTAACCTTACAGGTGATTAGATATTTTCTAGCCAACTCGATGTTAAATTTGTAATGACAGTATGACAGCTGTAATATTGGTTTCCATTAAAGATGGTCTGCCTACTTCTCAGTTATTGATAGTGAGGAGTTTACCTCTATTGACATTATTCATTATTATTAAGAAGTATAATTACACATATTTGAAGGAGACATCCGGTGGATTTAATAATTTGTTATTGATATCCAATATCAAAATTCGATTTCTTTAGACACATGCACATTATCTAACATAAAACATAACTAACATAAATTATGTATATTATCAGTTTATCGTACAGGAACTTTATTTCATCAAGGTTGGCTGTTGCTTTGCTTAGATAATTTTATTTGGGACAAAGTACACTCGGATAGAATGTAGTTTTAATTAATGGCTAGACTACAGAAGCCAACTCAAAAGTAATTTATTTCAAATGTCAAAATCCTATAAAAATTGACTCATCAGTGGAATAACTATTTGCTAATATGTTTATTTTTCAGTTGCATGGTTACAAATATAGGAATAGGCTGGGAAAAAGCTATGAGCTACCAAAACCAAGACAAGGAACAGATCCATGAAGTCATTGACATTTAGTATGAGCGATGTTGACAGGTACTGACTACCCGGCTTGCATTTTTTTGCTATTATCATGGCCAGTAGTTAAAGACTTCGAAGGACGTGGCTCGAAGTCGTTCGCAATGACGCAGGCGCATCCTCTCTTTTTCCACTTCGAATTCTATGTTTATGAATTTTTTTCGCTGATTTATATTTTCTTCGATATTATCCTAGATCCCTAAATTCCTTTACTAATAATAATGCTACTACTGCCTCCCTAACTCTGGGATTTGGCCAAAAAATCTCATCTGTCATTGCTTGTTTGGGCATAGTAACATGAACTAATGTACGTATGCACCGAATTCTACGTTGTGACTAACTGACTGACAAATGTTTTCGGAGAGTCATTTCATTGAAACACAGATACTGTTTGACGAATAATGCCAACTACCATACACTTGATTCTAAAACATTTTGATTATTTTTAAGTTAGATTTACCAATATAGAATCATTGTTAGCCGACACTAAATTGATCAGAACTGTCTTTCTTCATCATTAAAATAGTTGACAAACATGTCATGATTATGTGACTGTCTTCGTAATTACTAGTGCTGTAACTGTTTGCACATGGATTCATACATGATTACTTTGAAACTCAGGAATTTGGTTTAATAGGATGTTGTTATTTCGTTCACCGCCTGAACATCTTAGTTTCAATAAGTGCATTAAAACGATTCTATTCAATCTACGTTTCAAACTTAATAGATGTTGTGGCGAATATTGAATTTTAAGTAACACATCATGAATAATAATTCCAGAGTTTTAGTGATAAAAGTTGATCTGCGGTATTCAGTTATATCGTATCAGGCAATTACTCACTAATAGTTCATTTCAGCAAATCACCTATAGTTAGTATTAAAGACCGTTAGATAAAAACTCAGATAATGGTTTTGTAGTAAAAATTGGGGTTCCATGATCAATCTCAGGCAGAATCGTGATTAAATACTTCTTCAGAGTCTCATACTAAGTTAAAATATCTGTTTACTGCTACTAGGTTTTCAGTGATCATGGCCATTTCTGTGGAAGGTTTATGCTTAAGTTATTCGAAGTCTACATATTAGCATATAATTAGGTTCGAATAAATAAGATAATCGACTGGGATGCAGGTGTACCCAGCTGACGAGTCTCGTATAAGACGAAACGCGTGTTTTGGATTCCGTTTATCAGACACAATCTAACTCATATATTTAAGTAGAATCTCTTATTTGATACGGAAATTGCAGGTTCTCATGTAGCTTTCGGTATATGTGTTTGTTCGAAAATCATGATAGAAGGACATGTTCACTTAATGTTTTTTTGATTGTTAAATTTAAGTGATACCTTAAATAGTCGATATTTAAATCTTGTTTTCACCATTTCATAACAAAATACTACAACATACAATAGATACTTTTTATTACTCAGTTGTTTTCTTGTATCACTGTAAGTATGAATTTATTTCCTATGTGGTTTCATTTTCTAAACATTTAATTTTGTGCTTATAAAATTTATTTTACTGTTGGCAATAAAGTTTAATCTTAATTATTGTTAATTACAATTAGTACATATTGATCGAATCATAATTAACAAGGCCTGATGAACTGTCTACTTACTGAGTTTAAGTATTATATTTAGACATTGACAAATAGGTAGAGTTGAATATATCTGATATGCCGAGCACCTAAAGAAGATTGATTATCTTCGAGAATTGTTGTTCTGTAGACTATTTCATTATTTTTGGTTGCATTCGAGGTGAACATTTTATTCCTATTATTGCTCACTTCCTCCTGCCCTATCCTACTATTTGACACAATGACTGTTATTATATCATTTTTCATTGGTGAACTATTATTTGTCAACTGTGTATACGTACTCCGGTTCACACTCACTATTACTTCTATTTCGTATAAATGTTAGTTTTCTAATTGGTTGACTGTGTAATCAGGTTTTATGTATATATAAAGGAATGTGTGAAATATAATATGGTTCTGATTCTGTCTGGTTGGTCTATCATCTTGTTCTTCAATCTCTGGCTTGGGATTGAGTGGGTATAGTGCAGACGCACATTTATCGACTAGGCACACCCAAAAGGCGTTCCGCCAAACAGATCAATTTTCTCGCGTCATAGCAATGTCATGATTAAATTTGTCTACATTCACATACTTTCTCATTAATTGTTGTAATAAAAAGAATTTTCATGAAAATATGAAGCCTGAAGTATTGTTTGTTTCGAAAGATTCTCTTCATACGTTTCAACTGTTTTGTGGGTCTATTGATTTGATCTATAACTATATTAGTTTAATAGTCGGCTAAAGTAGGAAAGTGAAAAGCAAGGAGTGAGTTTTATCCTATTGTCGACACGTCAGATGAATGTATCACAAACCCATTTATGGTATTTATACTGGAACTGTAACTCAGGACATTTTTGTCAAACGCCATCCCATTCACCAGTTAGCTACTGAATTTAGATAGTTATGCTTGTATAAATGGCATCTTCCCATTGATGTCATTACGGACTGAAATTTAGTACTATTTTTAGCTATATGTAAACACCAGCTTTGGACTACAAGTAGATCCAACTGACGAGTCCCAAATAGAGTGAAATGTGACTCCTGGATTTTACTTGTCAATCACAATCCAACTTTGATCATATTTATTCACTACCGTTGCATTGTGGCAATTCAATCACCATACACATATGAAAACAGTGACTGACCAGTTTCAATCTCTAACATTATTAACTAGAAGGTACTGATACTTTAGAATTATATAACTATATTTATTACTTAGAGTCATTTAACTAGAATTCATGTTACTGGCACTGAAGAGTATTCCTACTCTATTGTTTTAGTTTTTAAACAGATTAAATTTCCATTACTCTTTTATTTACTTACATGTTTATAAAATATTTATTGTGAAATATCTTCGTTATTGTTTATTAGACTATATGTTGCTAACACATGATTAATATGATTGGGAAACACTCAATCAAATAACTAGTTAATAGCTATGATTACGTAAATATAGATTGAATGTTATTTATATACATACCTAGCATAATTATCAGTAAATCACTTGACTTTGAAGATTACCGGAATAGATTAGATTATTACAGTTTATAAATATATGAAAATAATTCTTTAGACTTAGATCATATGTCTGTTGCCGTGATTAAAAGTGGATATACTGTATAATCTATGGTACGGATGAGACAGAAATTCATTTCTAAAGACTGTGAAGCTCCTTAGAATAAATCTGATATTGTTTGTAAATTAGACATATAACTGTTATCATTTAAGAAACGAGATATACGCTAATTGTTACTAGGAGGTTACTCTACGACATTCATCTTAGTATGAGACACTTCAGCTATCTCAAAACAAAGTCCAAACGTTACAACTACCTCTTACGTCTTGGTTCCTAATAATTACCCACCGAAATCAAGCTGTAATGTCATTAGTTCCTACAATATTCCATGATAATTAACTCTATACTTACTTACTATTGATTAACTCCGGGTGACATTTTTCATTGATCAAGAAAGAAGCAGTGATCAGTGAAATACACCATGTCACATTTGAGACAACTACTAAAATTGGGCTAAAACATGTAGTATGGTAAAATGGCCGAAATCGTCATCAGATAACAAGTAAACAGTTTAAATTTGATGGTCACATATGTAAAACTCTGACTTCAACGAATAGTGCCTGCGCGTAGTAATTATCCAAAAGATAGTGACCTGTGTGCAAAATCATACCTACTTATCTTAATTTAGTCAGTTATATTCTTTAATCCAGACCATTGGTGTGGACAGAAGAACATTATGGAGCCTTCTTCGACACTCTGGTCTATCTGGAAAGGTAGCCAATATCATAAGGAATTCTTACAACAAATACACTGCAAGATAGTACATGGAGAGCAGCTCACATTATCATTCCGAGTAATGATCAATTTCAAACAAGGCTACTTACTCTCTTTCTGCAGTGGTTGACTGGATTATAAAAACTGCAACATCTCATGGGAGATACTGAATACGGTGAGTAACTTGTATGCAGTTAGACGGTTTGGACTTCTTAAATAACCAAGCTTTTCTCTCACACGCATAGCAACAGATGCAGGTGAAGATAAATAGTGCAGCAGCAACCTCTGCAGCCATTAGTAGGCTCGATACAAAACAACGAGCATTAACCCAATTACACTAGATCTGACAGTGAATCTTTAGATGATGTAGAATCCTTCTCATACTTAGGCAACATCATCGATGAACAAGGAGAATTTGATAAAGATGTGAAGGCGTTAATTGGAAAGGCAAAAGCAGCATTTCTACAATTGAAATACTTCTGGAACTCAAACCATCTGTTAGCCAACATCAAAATCAAAATTTCCAATGTAAATGTGAAGACAGTTTTGCTGTATGGAGCTCAAACTTGGAGAACTACAAGCAACTGTCCACGCAAGATACTATGGATCTGTTGGCCAGATGCCACCGACAACAACCTTCTGTGGCAGAGGACAAACAGATAGCCAACTTGGAAAGAAATTAGGGAAAGACACTGGGGGTGCATAGGACACACATTGAGGAAATTATCAAACTGTGTTACAAGACAAGTACTAACTTGGGATTTACAAGTCCAAAGGAAAACAGAAAGACCAAGGGACACATTGCACTGAAAATCGGAGGCAGATACGAAGAGAGGTAATAGTGCTTTGGAAGGGTTTAGAAAGAGAATCCACAACAGATGATGGGAGAACACTAGTCGGCTGCCTACACTCTACTCAAAGTAATAGGCATTGACCGATTGATTGGCTAAGTAATCAGCTTAATATTAGGTTTTCTTAGTAAAGTTCTTAATACTGGGACGTCAAAAACTAAGTTTATTACTTTAATGTATTTGAATTAAAATGACTATTATATTGTTAAACTTTATGTTATGTAGATGGTTGTGAACATAAAATTCATTTTGAATAGGATAGTAATCGGGTACTTACTATAAGTGGCAATAATATATAGATAGTAATCACTCAATAGAAATAAAAAGTTGAATCTTTGTTTGTTATATCATAAAGCTATCCATAGTTGTGAAATCGATGTTAAAAATGTTTTGGTTGAACTGATTTACATTTCGATGATCATATTGATATAATTATTACGTACGTAATTGTTATATGCAATTAAATGAATGAATCGGTCATTTTCTAACTATTGTTTTTATGAAAAAAAAATTATTAATTATTGTTGCTTGTATTTGTCACAGATTAATCGATATTCGGGAACCACTGAAAACTATAGAGCTGATTTCATCCAGGGATATAGATGCACGTGGAGTAACAACCAAGCTACTCAACTAGAAATTCCAGTCGATAACCTTTAGTTGTAATAGTGAAAACATAACTATTAATACCGCTAATTTGTTGTCACTCAAAAGAGTATTCACTTCGATACAACGTTCATTCATTTTTCAATTTCCCATTATTGAATTTAACTGTTATCAAGGTTATATAGCGATTTGTAAAGCTGATTTTCAATATCATTGACATAACAATGATACAGTTCATTCTGTAGTATGTAAATTCATTTTTTCTTTAATAATAATTATGATAGCAATAATCAGTGAAAATCCGATATTCAGACGATTGAAAGTAAAGTGAATGATACAATGAAACAGTTAGTGAGGCTAAATAGTATAAAGTGATGTTATATTTCATTCAGTTTGTAACTGTCATATGAATAGTATCAACAATAGTTCATAAAAATCACTTCTTATTAAATATAATTTGGATTGAATTGAAATTTTTTGTTTTTGTAAATAATGGTATTTTCAGTTGACTGAATATGTCACATATTGATGTTGGTATGGTACCGTTAAAAACCAGGGAACACTAGACAACTATTTTTTTCTAGTGTAGAACTTCTTAGCAACGTGCACCAAACCACACCATTTTATGTGAAATATGATCCTTACAACTGAAACTGTTATTTAACAATGAATTCTGATTTCATAGTTGTATGGCAGGATTTATATTGCAAATGATCCGTGATCCTGTTTATTAACAACCCCCCCCCACCCCACTAAAGCCCATATGGTCATAATTTTTCCTGTTTTGCACCATTTTTTACACCTTTTAAGTAGACAATTATTGCTATAATATTATAACTGTTTATTTATTACTTTGTCACATAATCCCTTGTTTATATAAATATTTTCTAAACATCTCATGATGTAATCAACCTTCTGTTTTTTCAATAAACTAATATATTGATATGCCAGTCATCTAAATAAGGTTGATTATCTTCGAGAACTGTTTTTCCGTAGGCTATTTCACTATTTTTGGTTGCATTCAAGGTGAACATTATATTTCTATTATCATTCAGTTCCCCCTGCCCTATCCTCTCATTTGACATATTAACTATTGGTATGTCATTTCTTGCTGTTGAACTATGGTTAGTCGATTGTGTATACGTACTCCAGTTCAACTACACTATCGCTCCTATTTTGTGTTAATGTTGGTTTCCTAATTGGTTAACGGTGTGGTTTGGCTTTATATATATATAAGGGGATGTCTGGAAATATAACAGGATTCTGATTCCGATTCTGATTGTGGTTCTCTCTGGTCGATTCTTCAATCTCTGGCTTGGGACTAAGTGGATATAGGGTGGACGCGCATTTATCAACCAGGCACACCTGAAGATTTGTAGATCAAGCAAATGATTTTATTGAGGTTTTATTTCTATTAAGTTGACATAGTAATTATAAATATTCATAATCCTATGAATTAGGCTAACAAAGAAGAATAATAAATGTAAGTGTAAAGATGACAAGATATACGTTAGCTAATAACTAATCTAATTATAAAAGTTTAAAGGTAAATACGATGAAGCAACTTCCATCCTCTTCCCACCCCCCCCCCCCCACTAGCAACTCATGATTAAACCATAAAACTTTAAAAAACTTAACAATGGAATGTAGTGAATAGTAACTAATGCCTAATTTTATGGTTTCAACATGATTACAATGTTTGTTTTTGTTTAATTTATCAACCAGCTAATATTTTATCCCACACTGTGTATTATATTTATCAAAACGAATTCATTAATTTCTTGTCCACATAATTAATACTTAGTAGATGATTTCATATTAGAGTTTTAGAAAAACTTTTGAAAATATTAATATAATAATTGTAAATAATTTAAACTTGAAGAAAATGTTTTACTTATATTATATTCTGTGAGTAGTATAGTTTAATTGACATCATTGTCATTGTTATTTTGTTTTAATTTCCATAGTTTTTGTCACTGTATAGTCATCAGGTCTATTATTTAAATATTGAATATGTAACAGATTGATGTTGGCAGGGTACCATTGAAAACTAGGGAGCACTAGACAGCTGTTTCGTTCTAGTATCAAACTCCTCAGCAATGCGCACCACTGATCCCGCTCCAAGGGCTTCAGGTTGACGGTGAACGCTTAACCATCTGCACCACTGGGCCAGCATCCAATGTTAGAATTCCCACTTCCATCTATTTGTGATATATAGCTCTGTCCAATGCTCCAGGGTTTTCAATGGTACCCTGCCAACACCAATCTGTGACATATTCAATCAATTAAATAACCAATCTCCACAGAAGTAACCATCCCAATTCAACTATTATTTAAAGTTACGTAATTCAATTAATTACACTAAAAAGAATTGAATACATTAACATTAAAATTATCTTTATGAATTTTGTTTACCATGTAAAATTTGATTGACTTACTTTGTAAATAAGCAGAATTTTCTAGAAAATTTATCAATCTGATTTCAATAAATTGTAGAATATTATTCATATTATTCAGTTGAATATTCAGTTGAACAACTGTTTGTTTCAATTGATAATCTTCTTGAATATTCAATGCAGTTAATTGATGTATAAAGAAATTCATTGTAGTAATACTGGCATTATTATGATTAGTTTTTATGGACAAATAATTAAATTTTATAAATATTCCATTAATTTTAATTAAATTAATTTCAATTATTGAATAGGCATTTTTTGAATTGGATACTTTTTTTATGTTTAAATGAAACCAATTAAATGGTTTCAATGTTGTTGTTGTTGTTATTGTTGAACATTGATCAAATATTGTTAATGGATTATCTAACTTGTCTACATAGAATTTCTTGTTTTGTATCAAATAATCATTTCTTCTATAAAATTTATTTTAAAATAAAAGAAAACGTGAAAAAAAAATTAAAAAATAAAAATTGACAGGATAATAAACTATAAATGAAATTCCTATGATTCATAACTGAATAGATTTAGTTTGTGGAAATTAATTGTCAATGTCTGTTATAGATTGATGTTGGTAAGGCACTACTGAAAACTCGAAAATATTGGACATCTATTTAATTCAACTACGAAGCTTTTCAATAGTATATACCCTGAATTTTATCGCATGGGTATTAGGTTAGTAAACGAATAAATCTCTACACTACTAGACAGATATCCAATGGTAGAATTCTCAATTCCAACAGTTTATGATGAAGCACATCGCACATCAATTATCATTGGTGAAAACTGTTTCTCTCTTACCCCCTCCGTAAAAAGTTTAAACTCTACCAGTCGCGACTCCTCATTAGAGTTTCAGCAACATCCTGAACTTAATCACTAAGGAACTAATAAATGTAAACAAATTGACGTAGCTTATTGAAATTGCCACTAAGTTCCAATTGATTAGACTCATTAACACTGTTGGAATTAGCACTTGTTAAGAGTGAGAAAGCTATCACCAGTAACGATGAATGATCATCGCGATGCATCACAAATTGATTAAAGTCGGACTCTTACCATCGGATACTGACCCAATAGTACAGAGGGTTTGGCGCTCGCCCATAAAGCTAAGGAGTCTCATATTAAGATAAATTAGCTGTCTAGTGCTCCCTTGATTTTAGTGACACATACCAACATCAATATATCATAAATTCAATCAACAAGATTATTCACCTTATGTTTAGTAATTTAGAGTAAAACCTCCCAATCCATAGAAATACACACTTTCATTGTTTATCAACTATCAATTATCTATTCCTATCATTCAAACTTTACAATTCAAATCTAAATGAAGTTATGATCAACAGTTTACTATTTAGTCATGTAAATATCATAATTATGGAATGCTATAATATTTGTATATAACAAATACATTGAAACACACCATGAACCTGTAGAATTGTAGGGGAAATGTATAAGTCATGATGATAAACCGAAGGGGTAGTTTAGAGGTAATGGGAACAATTTCTAATTAATTGTTATGATGATTGTTAAATTTTTAACTAAATATCACGAATTAGTCAAGATTAGGCAACCACTGATCACAAGGAACCACTTAACAACTGTTTTGCCCCTGTATGACACTCCTTGGTACTACTCAATCTAGATGATTGCGCTATAACATAAATTGACTGGAGTGTTAATTCTATCATTGGATACCGGCTCAATGAACCAGATAGTCAGGACTAAACAGCTATCCAGTAGTCTTCGATTTTTAATCGTACTCTACTAACATCAATCTCTAACGAATTCACACAACTAAAAATAATTCGTTCTTTTTCATTTTGACCATTTATTCAAAATGTAATGAAGAAATTATATTGTTAACATTTTATTGTCTTTATTTAGGTCATTCCCTCTTAACATAAATTTAAATTTGATTCAACCGTTTATTCTATGAAGAAGTGACCTGAATTAAAACGGCAGTGTTAAACGTTTAAAACTTCAACACATTCCCATCATACAAATAGGTAATTATTTATTGTAAACTGCTGGACCAAGGTTTCTTAGTAGTAGGTGAACTTTTCATGCATTGTCATGAAAAGCCAAATTATATACAAACAGATCTTCGTACCTCCGAAACCATGTGCCAAAAGTAAAATTAACTTCTGGGTCATAAATAAATTTAGCAATACTATTAATAAGTTCATTAACTGAAAATGTAGAGTTAGAAACAGGAACAGTCAAGGACGTTTCAGGAACATTTTTCGAGCTTATGACTAGCCTCATTAATTTAAGTTGTTCATCCAACAACATCTCCATCTTGATAGGATCGATTGTCACCATCACCCGTCGACAACTGATATGTCACAACGCCTACGTTGTGCACGGAAGCACTAACAGCAACTCTAACTCGCTGAATCATCAATGCGAACAGATACTCGCAACCGGTGTCCCATGACACGACAACTGATTACGCGCCCAAGGCCAAATCAACAAAACACGTACACGTTACTAAGAAGGTTCAATTCTATGTTGTCCCAACTCTGTATATATAGGTACAACAACGACCTTGTAGTAATTAGAGTAATTAGCCCACTTAAAACCACTACAAAAAATCACAATTAAGAAGGTTAGTGAAGAGAAAATGAACCTTTGTACTGATTGCCACCTACTTTACAATAAATAAAGAAACAGCAAAAATAAGAATATTTACAGAGAAAATAATTGGTTCTGTCTATTCATAACATAAACTATCCAGGTCAATAGTCAATTTATTTTAAATTATCAAATTCACCTGTGAAAATCTTATTTGTAAATTTAACAAAAGTCCAAATCATTCGGTAAATAAAACTTCCAATTTTATTAACATAAAGAAAAAATCTCCGCGACAAATATTAAGATTAAAATTTATTTGGATCCTCCTGTTGATTTGTCATAAACTGCAATCGGTCAGTATCTGTTGCCGTATGTACATCTTGAATGGATTACCTTGATGTAGTAATAGTTCACAAGTATCGTTTGAGTTGATTCGTTACTGTCAATCAGAATTCACGACTCGCGTTTCGTCTTATTTTGGACTCGTCAGTTGGATATACCTGAATCCCAAGGTTTATTGACACAGTAGCCAAGTGTTTGATACGAGACGAGGTGAATTTGAGTCCTAGTGTTAATATCAACACTGGGGTGTAGGTTTATCCAGTTGACGAGTCCTGTAGAGAATTCAATGCTCATCCTGGATTCCGTTTGTCGGTCACAATTTAAATCTAACAAATGATTAGATAATAGTAAAACAAACTACATATCTTAATTAGTCAGTTAGCAACAAAGGATTTAATATCCATCAGAAATGACATAATACAAAATTACACCAAGATGAACATATTAAAATAACAATCATAATAGAAATATTGTAAACAAGATTAGAGGATGCTGTTTTCAAGAGATGAAAACAATATTTTTTTTTTGGAAATATTGATTGAATAATCATGAATGTTACATTAGCCTATAGTTTTACTCTTTATATCCCTGAGTTCCAAGATGAAATTTAAGACTACTCCCAACAATATGAAGTAATACACTCATTTTTGGGATTTGTATTTGTATCGATAATAATACTAAGCATATATGATAATTTATTTAGTACTTTTGTTAAACGACTGAAGGTGCTTGTGAGAAAACCATAGCCTTTTTAAATTTTGTGATACTAGGTGGTCAATGTAAAGCGTAACAGTATTCATGAGCGAACTGATGTATCCTGTGAAATTTACATCATCTTTGTTAACCTATTTGGGTTAAGATTAACTACTTCGAAGACTGAATTAATTGTATTCATTAGTTACCAGGTGACAACAGATGTCATATTTTGAAAATCAATAATACTAGTAGGATACTGTTTAATTTTTAATTTATTGTAGTTATAAACAACCAAGATAAAATATCATCGATAACTACTGGTGAAACTAAATTTTTTCCTTTCAACTTCAAAGACTCCGAATGAATATGAGAATTTATCTTCCAGTATGAATACGGGTGACATAAAATAATAATCAAGTCTGGAAAATGGAAGTAAATGTTTTGTTTATGGACTATTTACATAATCAGTAAACTAACAAAGTGAGATGATATGCAATTTGTTCCTGTTTTTCATGGCAATTTCTAGTAAAATAGCTAAAGTTGGCACAGAACAATGTTTAAGTCGGTTTGTGGGTTTAGAGTTATGACAAGAAATTAATGAAGAGGTAAACATTAGGATTGTGTTTCCAACACTTTCATGGACTTGGTATTATTATGGAAATTTTAAGTATTTTACTTAAGTTTCCTAGCGAGATTTATAATGCGGTTAACCTTGTCTCAATCCCTTACTGATTAAAAGCTATAATATTTTATTGGTCATTCTTTAGTTCTTCTTAAGTAATTTACCTTATATTTACTTTTCACCAAGATAAACTGAACGTTATAAGTAAGTCAATTACAATGTCATACCAGACTGAGTACTATGCTTATTCATGTCTTACTTATCAATTTTATAAGTTAGAAATAAATAAATATAAGTGGAATTTAGGATTCCACTTGCCAATCACAATCCAACTAAAATAATACTTGTAAACAATTCGCTATATCGAGGAAATCCGCTCGGAATGCACATATGGCAACAGAGACTGACCAGCTTCAGTCTATAACAAATCAACGGGAATATACAAGTTCATCCTAATACCAATGTGCCCGTTGCACAAGTGTGGCTGTCTGGACTCAGTAGTCTAGTGGTGAACGCCGTGGCGTTCGACACCAAACAGACTGAGCTCGAATCCCACTGTGAACATCATCATTGGGATGCAAGTACATCCAGCCGATGAGTCCCAAATAGGACGAAACGCGCGTCCTGGATTCCACTTGCCAGTCACAATGAAACTTAAATAATAAATATCAGTGAATTTCACATAGATCTTAATGAAATACAAATTGCAATCAGTTTGTTTTAAAGCTTACACAATGAACATGAAATCATTACCTTTAGCCTAACTGACAAAGTTTATTTACACTTAACTACTATTTAAAGTTTATTCAGTCATATTTTAAATCTCATTACTAGATATAGTTTATACAGTAGCCATATACAAAACGTTTAAACTACATTATTCAAATACCAACTGTAGCTAGCAAGTGGAATCCAGGACGAACGTTTCACCCTATTTGAGACTCATCAACTGGAGGTACCTGCATCCCAATGTTGATGTTCATAGTGGGATTCGAACTCAGTCCATTTCGTGTCGATCAGGAATATATGGGGATACGCAAGTTTATCCTAATAGTTTAATTGTTACATTTAGTAAAGTAAGAACAAAATATGAAAGTAAAAGTGTTTTATTTCTAATCAAATATTGTCAAATCTATTTAGTAATCTTCTTATTATCAAAAACAATTAACGATAATTCAATTGAAGTAATTTGTAGAGATTAGTATTAAATGTTAGTTAATTGAATTCATCACAAATTAATTCAAGTGGGAATTTGTACTAATGGATGATAGTCTAATCGTGTAAACAGTTAACCGTCTACTAACTTGAAATACCGGCAATGGAGTCTAGGGTATAAACTAGTGAAAAATTCTATACTAAAACTAAACAACTTTCCAATACTCTTGGATTGTCAATGGTACTGTATTAATATTAATATGTGATGAATTCAATCAATTAAAAAGGCAACGGAAATGTTTACATAAAATGTTGAATAAAACATTTCCGTTCTGTTCACTTTATACATGTTCTCATAATTCTTTTTGTTATTTTTGTATAAATAGAATAAGATAAGGATGTTTTCTTTTTCGTATTCATTTTAAAATTATGATAGAATTTTCATTAATTAGTAGTTTAATTGATTGTAAATAACAAATTTCTATTACCTTAATAAACACATTTAATTGATGAACATGAGTAAATGAGATAATTGACATTTAACACAAAGAAATTTTAATTTGATATTAGAATAATAATAATAATAGTAGCATTATTCAGTAGTATGTTTAGTACAATATGGATTTTCGGCATACAGTGTCTCAACAAGTTACTCTCTTACCGTGTGCATATATGATTAGATTTACAGCAGTTCGTGTTCACGAAAGTAACAACACTACCATTATACTATTACTTGATGACAGAACGATCCTGACAAAAAATAGGTCATGTAGCCAAGATTCTTAAACTGTGGTTAAATTACAGATACGGTATATTTTACGACTAAGAAGAAATAGTTGGTAGTCCAATTTTTCAATAAAAGATCTATAGTTAAGACTTAGAATTTCAGCAGTAGACGTTTAATGAACATTGTTTTTTTTTAACGCATGTCACCAGCCACCATAATGTCTTCGCTTAGACCTAACTGTGTTACTCATGGTAGATTGTAAACATTTTATAGAAGGGTGTGAATACACAATACGATTTCGAAACATTTTTGAACAGTTAAAACAAAACGAAAAAGTAACTTTTTGAGATATTTGGTAAAAAGTAGTAGCCCAAGATTTCAAAGTCGCTGTCGAGAATGAAATCGGTATGGGTTAAACAATTATCTAAGAACCAGGAAATAACACTGAACAACTGTTTCATTCTAATAATGGACTATTCAGAAATATATATCCATGCATCCACCAAAGGATTTCGCACAGAATCTTCTGGTTTCGCAACGGGCGTTTAATTACCAGACTATTGAGTCATCACCTAACAGTTGATATTTCTATCTTTATTTAATTGGTGATCTATTTACGCTACTTCATTCACTAGTATCGATGGGTAACTACTTCACATCTGACATAGTTGAACTCCATCGGTCACGTATTTCCACTAGGACTATAGAAATTATGTCTAGAAGTTAGTCACTAGTGAGCTGATATTGATTATATCTGAGTGTTGTGAAGATTGTCAAATTTGAACTCGACATCATGACGTCATCAGTGTAGTTCAATAATGTCAAGCATTCGCCCATCGATGACGTCGACTAAATTTTTCGCCAACCGACTGAGTTAGAAATATCGTCTGTCAAATATTCACCGGGTCAGTGGTTTAAAGGTCAAACATTCTCTATGAAACCCGAAGGTCCTGAGATATATTCACTAGTGAGGTCATGGATGCACATAAATTCACTTAATTTAATATAATATGATGATAATGTTTATGCTAAAGCACATGAAATTTTTTTAATGTAACAAATAACTAAAGTAAAAAATAAAAGTGGCTGCTATTAAGTGATTTGACAAGATAAATGACTAAGTCAACTAAGTTATATATTTAAGTTGGATTGTGTCAGGCAAACGGAATCCAGGACGCGCGTTTCGTTTTATTTTTAACTCATCTGCTGGATGTACCTGCATCCCAATATTAAAATCCCACTGGGATTCAAACTCAGTCCGTTTTGTGCCAAACGCCACCGCGGTTAACCACTAGGCTACTATTTCCAGACAGTTACACTTGTGCAACGGGCATATATGTAATTAGGGTGAGCTTGTATTGACCAGTTTCAACCCATTACAAATCAACGGGAAAATACAAGCTTATAGTAAGTCAATTAAGGTGTTTTACTGACTCATTAATTCATTTAGGATAGATTTAGATGGTAGTTTGTCATATGCATACAAGTGGCTAACTTTGAGAAGTAGTGCACAAAGCTCTTACGCGGAGCTTTGACTGGTAGAGTTCAGTCAATGATGAGTATGTAACAAATATTATCATTGATGATCGATAATGTTCTCACAATATAACAAACTAATTGAAATTTAAGTCATAAATCAACAAATATCAGTTCAGTGATAAGTTTCTGTCTTCAATGTCTGAATGTATTATATCCAATTCGTAGTAAAATGCTCAATATCGTGAAGTTTTATAGTTATTTTCGTCTAAACTAATTTCTACATCATCCAAAATTATGTGACGTTGTAGATAGTTATGCGTAACGCATGTTTATCAACGGTATAATATGACATCAACTAATTTACTAATGTACACGTTAAGCAAAACATTATAACCAAGTATATAATCATTTTTCAAATAGAAATAAACAATTCATTATTAAATTACAAACTTACTTATAAGTAAATAAATTAAAATTATTAGGCCATGGATTAGATAATATTTCCATTGATAAATTATTACCGTCAACAACAAGTTTAACACTATTGTTTATGTATAGATTTAAATCAATCTGTTGTTCCGACTGAAAACCAAATAGTTCACTATATCCACTTAGAAGTTTAATACTTTGTGAAGTGTAAAGCTTTGATCTGTAATATAATAAATACATTATAATAAATAAGATATTTATTTCATAAGTTCTTTGTTACGTAATCGAAATAAACGTATTAAGTAAAGTTGATGGATTTTACTTGGTTATTTCAAAAGACAATGAATATATATTTCTAGGCAAATTAGTTGAAAAGTTAATATTCTCAGAAATGAATCAATGAGTAAGTGTTGATGATTGTAAGGAATGCAAACAATTAAGTTTAATTGTTTGTGTTAGTCAAACAGTGATGTTGGTTGGGTGCTACTGAAAACCAGGGAGAATTGATCAGCTTGGAATAGAAAGAAGGGAAAGAAGTATGACGTTGTGTTATCAATCACAAATTGTTCAGATTAACGACTAAAGAAGACTCAAATTCCAAATTATCGCCTGTAAATTGAAGAATGTGAAATCTTCCACAGAAACCTGATGGAGTTAATGCGTACGATTAATTTTACTTGAAAAAGATTCCACAGGTGGAAGTGATATAACTATTAGTAAGCAAATCTAGTATTCATGTTGTTCATGTAGTTGATTAATAACCTACATGATATATATATACATATATATGGCAATCGTTGGTAATTTAAATGAACTTTGGACTGCATATATTTTATTATATTAAACGACTCATATTTGCCGACAGGTTATTCTGGCTTCTGATACCAGCTGATTAGGGTAAAGAGTACGGGGGGGGTGATTTTTAAATTAATCAGATTTCTTACTATTTGTCATTCAGTCACAATTAGTTTCTTTTACGGTGCCAGTCAATACATTCCACACAACCAATACCACTGTAATAATAATCATATTATCAACATACTTCAAACGTTTGAACTAATCAGTACTAAAGGATTGGTACTAACCACTGTGGTATATTTAATAACTGTGATCTAAATGATTTACCTATTGCCAATCTTATTATAACTAGTTTTCTATACATAATCCTATACAAACAACAGGAAACAATATTATTTCTTCTGTTTTATCATTATCCTTCTGATCAACTGTTTATTTTTAACCGCATAAATATTAAAACCGTTATGAATCTTCAGAAACTTTTGTAGTTATCATGGCGTTCAACAACAAAACCCGCTTTTTATTTTGACGGGACAGAGGCCTCTTACTGAAGTTAATCCAATGTCACTAAGTTTCAAAGTCTATGACCATTGCTACTGAACTAACTAGGCAGTGATTTACTCACTGTAGGAAAGAGTACCGTATACTGATTGATCAAAAAATGGTGATCATTGTCACCATTGTCCAGCTTTAACAAATACACAGATTTTATACAAAGCTCAATTTCCAGAAATTTCAGTCAGCTTATGGAAATATCTGAGTTAATTCATAAAAACTAAGAATTTAAGCCTAAATATATAAATAGAAGCATTATTTATTAGAATGACATCTTTCAGAAGACTGAATGTGGCATTCTTTAAGTATGTAGGAAGATATATAATCGTAATACATTTAGTCAATGTAGGTCATGCAGAAAATTAACATGATGTCAACTACCAAATGCTATTTAAAATGAGATTGAAATTAGAATTACATATTATGTGAATTATTCTGTGTAATCATACTTTCTATTTACTTCATTATAAGACTCAGTTCTATATCTTTTAATCAGTCGTCATACTCTGGTGCATACTGGGAATTAGGATGTGTATGACAAATAGAGGAATGTAATAGGACACTTTAGGTGGATATTAAAGTCGTAGGCGAATCGGGGCTATGATATGCTTCTCTTGTATGCAAAGATTGGGCTGAAATAATTACATTTCGTCTGTGACATTAAAAATACAGTTATTTTCTTATTAGCTCGGTCTTCAATGTTACATCCGATACTTGAGATCATTTAATCACTTATTGAACACAATACTTCTTTGGATGGCTATTTGTAAGAGGGATTTTATTTTGAAGTCCTATCCTCCTCTCGTTGTTTTATTTAATGTTTGTGAAAAAACAGAATGACTAATCTGAGACAAATTCCGTGATGTAATACCTATCGATCTCATTACAGATTATTACTTACTACATTTATTACAAATACGATTGTACATCTCTAACGCATGATTTTGCTAAAAGTGGAGTACCATTTCTTCATCTTAGCGTCTACATTTTGATTTAATAACTCTTTGTATAGAACCTTGAACAACTGTCGCTGAAAATTATTTCAAGGCATATAACACTGTGTTAAAAGAACTACAATGTTGTTAAAGCTGAGTTCGAACCCCAGTGTGAACATCATCATTGGGATGCAGATACATCCAGCCGATGAGTCCCGAATAGGACGAAACGCGCGTCCTGGATTCCACTTGCCAGTTACAATCCAACTTAAGTAACTACAATGTTTTTCTCACGTTTTATTTTTGTCAAACATTGAAGTATCCAGCCAATTGTTGTGACACATCGTCATTGTTCTATTTTGATCATCGTCTAGTAATCATTCTATTTATGGTACCTTTTTATAACAGCAAAAATGTATTCAATAAGTCAAATGTTAGAATACATTCATTAAATTGAGTGTATCCTAAAAGTCTTAAGTACTATTCTGACACACATATTGTACAGCACTAGTACTTTTTGAAGAGGCATAATAAATATCCTAAAGAAATCCACTAGGGTTAATAGTGACTGTATAGTTTCGTCATAGGATTTATCAATAGTTCAATTCATGTTTTAGAAAGCTTAAATAATGTTTTCCGATCTTCTGAAAATTAACTTTCGTGAAAACAATCATCTTCTGGTAGAATATTTATTCATGAAAGAAATTCACATGTGTATTTTTTGCCCATCGTCCTTATCATTTCAAAATGATTGAAAGTTTACCTCCTTTCAAGGTCACCTTGTTTATGTTACAACAGTAAGATTTTCTTTTAAATGAATTATGCGTAGCATAACAATTCGATCACAACATACGCTTAATTATAACTTTATTAAGTAGTTTATTATAGAAAAAAATTAAACATTTATATTGAGCATCATATAAACAACTAATCTTACTTATGATTTATAAATACTGATGTTAAATATGGATTTGAACTGTACACATTATTCATATAGAAATTTAAATATGATACAACATCAATTTTCCATTCAACATTGAATCCACTTAATAATCGATAAGTATCTTTTGATTTCCATAGAAATTTTTTATGTTTCCATTTCTTTAATTGAAACCATTGAAATAAATGAGAATGAATCCAATTTTGCAATTGATAAGTTAAATTTAATGAATACATTAAATTGGTATCAAGCCATTTAATGATAATTGAATCATATTTTCTAAAGATTTGAGTCTAAATAAAATTAATAAATAGTATAATAATAAAAAATTATTAAAGTGAATAATTAATAATAAAATAAAAGTCAATATTTAATAAGTAGTTAATTATTTTTATATACTACTTATAAGTCTTAAAAGTAACATATTTTAATGTTAAACAAGTGTAAACAATCATCTTAGTTAAAAGAATACGTTATTTATCAATGTAATACAAAGAATATGATATATAGTTGTTTTATTGGTGGTAGGATTTTATTGCGAAGAAAAAAATTCATTACGTAACCATTAAAGTGACTAAAACTTCAGGAAATCTGTTGCATTCTATCTCGTAGTGATAATACAGTGTGATCATAAAACTTCATCGGTCAATAGTTTGATATTTGTTAGAATTAAATGGTTTTCTGCCTGGTATTAGTTCTTTATGAAAATCACTAATGAGATAATCCTAATCAAAATATGTGTTGCATGCTACAGTTAGTTATTCAGATTATGATGTATCAAAAATTCAGTATGTAGTTTCTACCAAATGTAAATGCAATCTAGAAGTATTGGTGTTGGTTAAGAGTCTAGATTAAGTAAATCTATATAGAGCGTTTAGTTAATGTGATTCATGCAAATTAACAAGCCGATATTACCTAATTATTCAAACAGGCGTTTTCAGTTCAAGTCAGCCATCAGAAACTATGGTATCTAAGAAAATTCAACCACACCTCAAACAAGTGTACAATATAAAAGTTTCTATGTTTACCGGGGTATTCACGGCCTCTACTTCTGTATTCAGAAAATTATTTTTCCTTATTTTAATGCTGCGAAATATCCTCAAAATACTACTGTGTTAGCTATAACACAATATATTCTTATGACTTTAGTTTTTTTAAGAAATTAAATTAATTTCTACTTATTTGACTTGAATTGTGACTGTCAATTGGAATCCAGGACGCGTCTCGTATCACTTGTGACTCGTCAGTCAGATGTACCAACAACCCAGTGCTGATTATACACAGGGACTCGAACCCAGCTTGTCTCTTGCCATACACCACCAAGTTCACCACTAGGCTACTGAGTCTATAAACACTAGGATGCAGCTAAATCCAGATGATGATTCCTAAATAAAACGAAACGCATATCCTGGATTCCGCTTACCAGTCATAATTCAATTCAAATAATGTTTATGAACTATCACTATATCGAGGCAATCCATTCAGGATATGCATATGGCAACTGATCAATTGCAGTTTATGACAAATCAGTGGGAAGATCCATATACATTCTAATTATACATTCTACTTAATTGATAAAGTAAACACTAGTGTAATTTTAAGTTGGATTGTGCCTGGTAAGTGAAATATAGGAAGCGCTTTTCGTCCTATCTGGAACTCGTCGGCTGAATATACCTGCATCCCAATGTTGATATCCACTGTGGGATTCGATACAGGTTCATCCTAATGGTAATGCAATTTGTTCATACAGATTTAGTCAATCACTTACTGAGATAACTTTTCTTGAATAAAATATGCTTATAAACTAACGCAACTTAACAGCCAAACATCTATAATCAAGTATTGACTGAATAATAAACAAGTAACTGTGAATGAATTTCATAGTCTAACAAACAAGTAAGTTTCAACTGGCGAATTTATTTTTAGTTTATGTGTCTATTATATTACCACTTTATATGAATTAAGTTAAATGTCATTTGATCTGAAGATACGGGCAATACAATCATTCTCATTTCATATTTCCCCATACTTCCACTGATATGCAAACAACGTCATAGTGAATAGAAACAATTAAAATATGATGAAGAAGAAATGACTTCATTTTCAGTTAACATTCATTAAAACGTATTTTATCATTCATGAATTCAAATTAACAATGCATGATGTCAATTACTAAATGACACCTAAAATGAGGTTGAAATGTGAATTACATATTACGTGAACTATACTGTGTAATTATAGTTTCTATTTACACTTCATTAAAAGACTCATTTCAACAACTTTCAATCTAGTATCATTTTCTGATTAGTGTAGATGTAATTGATTACTTGAGTGAATATAATTATTCATTTATAGAGTGACAATATTTCCTAAATGATAAAAATAAGTAGTGAATGGTAACTAACAAGGAATATAAACCAATACGAATCATTGTAAGTTGAATATATTCCATAGTGTATAAAGTAGAATTATTACATCAGTTGGTTTATAATCAGCAAATAAAGTATAGTTATAAGTTAGATTTTGTTAACTAGCTATACACTTTTCTTGGTTTTGATTATCACAGTAACTATAAAACTCACTTCTATTTGCAATACTAGTTACAACACTGGTTTCGAACTAAATATCAAATAAAACGCTTTAAATGAAATATCATTTAAACACTTTGATAACAAATAACATTTTATTTAATACAATCAGTTATATAAGTAAATGTAGTGGTGGGTTTACTGCTTTCATAAATAGACTATGTTATTTATGTTTTATATGTACAGTTATTGTAACGGTTAATGTTTCACTCACATAGGATTTTATTGAATTTTCTTATCGGTTCCCAAATGTACAATAAGTTCCTGTTTTTTTTTAAATATACGATGTTTCAAGAACAAATATTATATTTGAAAAGAAAACATGACCATTAAAAACTAGGTATTATTAGATAGTTGTTTCGTTCTTGTATAGAACTTCTCAACAGTGCTCACGGGATGTATCCCTAGACCTTCAGATCTCACGGCGGGCTCTTAACAATCGGTACCACTGGGGTGGCGTCTAGTGAAAAATGTTTCTCTTCCAACGAATTTCGACATACCTTGACGATCAGTCGATTGCATTAATGATAACTGCTTAACTTCTGACACGTTTTTATCGAAGAAAAATGTTATTTGATCACTATCCTATGTGGAGAATTTCTAATCTTTAATAATTAATAATTTATCTGAAGTTATATGAGTTACATTAACAGATAGACTTTATTTTCGTTATATGAATATGAACATTCACATGATAACTAGGATAAACTTGTATATTCCTGTTGATTTGTTATAGACTGAAGCTGGTCAGTCATTGTTGCTATATGTGCATCCTGAGCGGATTGCCTCGATATAGCGAATTTTTCACAAGTATTATATAAGTTGGATTGTGACTGGCAAGTGAAATCCAGGTCGCACGTTTCGTCCTGTTTGGGACTCATCGGCTGGATGTACCTGCATCCCAATGTTGATGTTTACACTAGGATTCTAACTCAGTCCGTTTCGTATCGAACGCCACGGCGTTCACCACTGGACTACTGAGTCCAGACAGTCACACTTGTGCAACGGGCACATTGGTATTAGGATAAATGACTGAGCAGCTTCAGTCCATAACAAATCAACGGGAATATACAAGTTCATCCTAATACCAATGTGCCCGTTGCACAAGTGTGACTGTCTGGACTCAGTAGTCTAGTGGTGAATGCGGTGACGTTCGACACGAAGCGGACTGAGTTCTAATTCCACTGTGAACATCAACATTGGGATGCAGGTACATCTGGCCGATGAGTCCCAAACAGGACGAAACGTGCGACCTGGATTTCACTTGCCAGTCACAATCCAACTTATATAATTCACATGATAACTTGTGTTAATAACTAATTGACTGACTGACGACTTTTGTTTATGTATATGATTAATTAATAATAATATTATGTATAAAAGGAATGACAACTCGATATAACAATCTACATCTACAACCCCTTCAGGAATGGTCTTCTGGCTCTGCCGTTTCCGCTTAACGATTGGACCATTGAATCAGCTCCCAACGGTTGATATTTGTAATTCAGTCAATTCATAATATGCCTGCGCGACCTCATCGATTGTCATCAGTGGGTAACTGATTCACATTCGACACTACTTAACTTCACTAGTCACGTTTACTCATTAGATATCCAACAATTTTTACAACACCCAATTACAGTCAGTATCAGGCCACTAGCGAAAAATATTCTGGAAGTGTTTCTTAAAGTTCTAGTCAGAAAACGTGATCAGTGAAGTTTAGCCATGCCGCATGTGAGAAATTTACCTACCGGTTGTAGTGAATGAGGCGGTATAAACGTATTACGAAATAGGTGAATTACAAATATCAACCATTAGGATCTTGTCAAGCACCCAGATGGCAAAACTTTCGCCGCACAGCCAAAAGGTTCTGGATTTTATTCTTGATGGGGTTGTGGCTGTACCCTACTTTAGAGTCCCATACTTGGACAAAACTACTGTTTAGTGTTTCCTGGTGATCAACAATTATCTAATTCAGACTAATTCTTGATATCAAATTAAGATTCAACACTATTTACTACGCGTAGTTACAATCTATATATAAGTTCACTGTTAAATTCAATTTTATTAAGTGTTCATTCCTAAACTTCTTTCTACATACTGGATAATTACAAGGGAATTATATAATGATTTTATTCATCAGCATCAAATCTCTCTGTCCGATTCATTTATTATGGATTGTATTCACAGAACATCATCTTTATTATGGTTATTAATTATGTGGAATTAATAAAAGAAGAAAGCATTAATTATATACTTTGGATAGTTGAAATGGCTTTTAAATACTTATACATCTAGTAGTATATAATCATAACATAAATTGTGTACTAAGGTTTTCTATTTCGCATTCATCTGTAATACAGTTCTAGTTTACTTAGAAAAATGTATATATAAAAAGCAAGAAGTTGACTGCAGGCAGATGGTAAAGGTAGATAGAATTACTTCTAATGATCAATAAACATAACTAATGTACTTATATAAGACATAATGATATAGATCAAATGTATTAATCTATAGGAAAATTATATAATACTTCAAAACTGAACACAATTAATGAAACTAAGATTGAAAATCATTCACTGAAATAGGTTTCCTAAGATTCGGACTTAGAGCTGGTGGAATAATTAAATAATTCATTAATGCGTGAAATAAGCACTGATAATATTATCGATAGGGACAATGTATGTTTAATAATGATAAGATTCCACCTCAGAGAATATAAGGTCATCAACTGAATAACACAAGCATAAGTTGTTTAAGTTAGTTTAACATTTAAGCTCTAAATCAAGTTCAAGCTAAATGAAATGTAAAAGTGGTAACAAAAGAACGTTGTAATAATTCTGGTTCAGGGAATCGTTAAGGTGACCTGAATTATAAAGGAATTTATGTTCGCCGCTTTTCTTACTTTAATAACAATTTCATCAGTTAATGCTGTTGTATATAGAATATTTTATTTAGACAATATATGATCCCTTCATTTTTATATCCATTTGTTTATAATATGTTGAACATAAACTTCATTGTAACAGTTTTAGCATGACGTTACTAAATAGTTTCTGTCTTAAATGTACGTTTTATGAGAAATACATTTGTCTGCCTTGAACATATAAAAAACACGTTATTGACAAGGATATACAATAGTGTAAATGAATGACCTTTGCTAGACAATTATGGAATAAAAATACGCTAGATAGTAGTAGTAGTACGCATCTATGTCCACATGAACGGATTGATACAAGGATATAAGAACTGCATAGTGTTTACTTAACGTTTAAACTATTGAGAATACACTGACTAGTTTATGATCCTAATTTTAAGTAGTAAGCAATAGTGAACAATTACATCAAATGCTGTAATTTAGTAACTATTTCACACCTGAAATGACAACTCTGTTAGTTATTTATTGTATCTAAAGCTCCTAAATTATCACTCGTGGTCGTTTACTAGAGAGTCTATGTTTATTATGGTTAGACAATGTGAAAATTGTTCGATTTGAATTTAATATCCTAATATATGACCTCAGTTAGAGGGATAATGAGAAACAGGAAGAACTGGACATCTATTTGATTATGTTATATGACTTCTCAGTAGGATATGATGTTAAATTCAAATTCAACAATGTCAGTAACACTTATCTATTCATCTGTTTTAATAGAATAAAGAAATATAACATAAGTTAAGATAATATGTAGGAAATAATAATGCTTATACATTGTGTTGAATATTTTTTACTGGGCAGATATCTAATTCTACATTTGCGTATACAGTTAAATCTGTCGCATTGTAACAGTGATAACATAGAATAACAGAAATTTTTACAATCGTGTCGAGTATGAGACAGTTACCTACTGATGGATATTGTTGGAGTCACGATAAATAATTACTAATAGATTGAATTAGAAATAATAACCGTTAGAACTCGACTCAGTGGTTTAATGGAAAAGCATTCGCTGCCGAGCCAGATCCTAGGTTCAATCCCTAATGGAGTAGTGAATGCACACCACCGAAGAGTCCCACACTACGATGAAACAGTCGTTCAGTGGTTCACTGGTTTTTAATGGTTGTCTAATCTAAATTCGTGATATTTAGTTAAAAATTTGACAATCTTCATAACAATTAATTAGAAATTGTTCCCATTACCCCTACACTACTCCTTCAGTTTATCATCATGACTTATACATTTCCCCTACAATTCTACAGGTTCATGGTGTGTTTCAATGTATTTGTTATATACAAATATTATAGCATTCCATAATTATGATATTTACGTGACTAAATAGTAAACTGTTGATCATAACTTCATTTAGATTTGAATTGTAAAGTTTGAATGATAGGAATAGATAATTGATAGTTGATAAACAATGAAAGTGTGTAGTTCTATGCAATGGAAGGTTTTACTCTAAATTACTAAACATAAGGTGAATAATCTTTTGACTGAATTCATGGCATATTGATTTTGGCATGTGTCATTGAAACCATGGGAGCAGTAGATAGCTACTTTAGCTTAATATTAGACCCCTCAGCAGTCTGCACGCTAGATTCAGGTTGGTGAAAGCCAAACCCTCTGCACCACAGGGTCAGCATTCGATGATAGGAGTGCGACTTTCATGAATTCGTGGTATATCATGGTGATCATTCAACATCACGGATGATAGCTCTCCCACTCCCAACAAGTATGAACTCCACCAGCCACGAATACTCACTTGAGCTTCAGGAATATACTGACGTTAAACATTAGTCTGCTGATCCTGTAATTGAATTAGGGAGGCTTGTGGAGTTTGGATGATATTCATGCTATATAATAAATTGATGGAAGTCGGAATCCTACCATTGATCGCTGACCCAGTGGTACTCAGTGTTAAGTACCCGCCAACCTGAAAGAGTCAAAACCATTCATTGGTGTCTTTCTATGGTTTAATTTATATCCTGAATCATATGCACTTAGCTTCTGTGGTTTACCGAAAATTGGTATACCAATTAGACCAAAATTTCAAAATGACTGCAACGAAATGTATAGTGTCATCAAAGACACATGCTTTCAAATCGAAAATATCGGATTTAATAGTTTAAGATATTGAAACGATGGTAATCTATGATGTTGTATTCCAATTTAAATCTGTCTAAAATTTATTAGTGGATTACTAGAAAATGATTATACGTTTTCTAGCCGTTATCCATCAACCATAAGTTTAATTTTGAAATCCCTAAAACTATGCTTAAATTCAACTCTCTTCATGCTTAAACGAATGCTTTACAAACAAACTAACGGAGTGGCAATAGGCTCCCACTTATCACCAATTGTAACAAACCCATGATGAGTCTCACATCTTCAATAGTACCATTAGACCACGAGTTTGGCTTAGGTATGTAGATGACACCATTGTCATTATTAAAAAGACTTTTCTGAGCACAATCTCAAAATGAATCAACACTTTTTCTCAACATATTAAATTCACTTTAGAAGGTGAAGTGAACACAATGAGTTACCAGTTTTAAACTACGTAGTCAAAAGGAAATTGAATGAAACTCTTAGTCCGAGGATTTGTAGTAAACCCACATTGAAATCGATATATCGATTTTAATTTAGCACATCCATTCAGTGCAAAGATATCTCTGGCTCTAAACTTATTCAGAAGAGCCAACAAACTCATTACATCAGAAGATGGCAAGAAATCTGAATACAAAATTCTAAACAGTATCTTACGATTCAATAATTTTCCAATGAATATTATTGAGAATTTGCAAAAACAAAACGACCTTTTACTAAATAATAGTAAAACAATTGAAATATCATGGGTTGATATAGCCGTTCTAATTTACCGCCATGACACAACAGATGAATTGCGAAGAATTCTAAAACAACATGGGATCCATACATTCTACAAAACTACCAACACTATTCGAGGTGTATTAATTAAAATAAAGGACAAGATCCCTTTCACGGAATCGTGTCTACAGGTTAGGTTGTGTCGACTGCAATGCTTCCTATATTGCAGAGTCTTCATGAGAAATAATAACTCGTGCCAACGAACATTAAAGCTACACTAAACGACTTCCTAATAATTCTGCTGAACTTGAAAAATTACAATTCAAATCAGCAACGGCACTACACACTAACTATCACAACCATTAAATCGATATTAAAAATATCAGGATTATCCAGAAAGGTTTATCCAATTATAAGGAAAGACGAATAGCTGAAACGCTGTGCCTAACAAAAAGGAAGGACTGTCTATAAACCCAACACGGAATATCTATCCAACCAACCACAATTAAAACACATCAAATTTCATTCATATGAACATGCATACAATTTTTATTCTCATTTCACATATTTTCCCTTCACATCACACGTATATGTGCATACATGACTTAATCTAAATCACCTTCACTCAAATGACTTGATATAACACGATCAGACTTTGTATTTTGATTGTGCGAACTTATTTAGATTATGAATTGTTTCACTCTGTTGATTCAATTCGGTCATTTATTTATTCTCTGAAAAAGGGACCTGCACTAGGGTGAAATCACCGTTAAGTCGTCGCATAATAGGACGAAATGGCTGTCTAGTACTCTCTAATTCTCACTCCTACCTTACCAACATTAATCCGTGACACATTCAAACAAATGATGATAATTATCTTTTTCCTGACAAGTTCAACGAATTCAAATAATTAAACGTGATACCTAATTCAATATAGTCACTTGGATACAATAATCTGTTTATTTAATGATGTAACTTATCTGACTATAATTAACATATTCGAATACTGACTAAATTATTTATTTTTCCGATAAGAAATTCTATCAACTATTTATATGTGAAAAAAATATAATTCATATAACTGTCTTCATTATTTTTAATGTTATTTTTGGGATAATCTAATTTAACCAATCAGTAGAAAATAAACAAACATTTGAAAATCTCCCATAATTTTGATTGGTTAGTTAATATTATATAAATAATAGTTATATACATATGAATAAGAATGAACAATAATAAATAAAATTTATTTTCATGAATAAACTAATAATATTGTAAAGGAAATAGAACATTACATTGTATGGATTATATGATACTATACAAACTAGATAGCTGTATAATCATATAGTATACATTATGTTATCAGAATTTTGTCCATTGAATCATACAAGTCGTTATGTTGCAGATGGATTTATATGGTATTTCTTTTCATGGTATATGATTACAGCTAATATTATTGGTATTATATTTAGTGGATTGTGTTTTATGGTTTTATTAAAACATCCTCGTGTATTTGCATCAACAACTCGTGCATGGTTTATTACATTAACTGCTAATGATTTCTTTATATTACTAATTGCTGCAAATGATATGTACGCTGAAGTTATATTCACTCATAGTTATCATGTTATATTAGGTAATATATTTGGACGTTGTACATGTTTAATACGTGTTATAACAATTGTTTGTTTATTATGGACATCAAATTTATTACAGACTGGTTTATCGATAGAACGACTTGCATCAGTTATTTCACCGTTAAAAACACGAATTATATTTACTGGAAGAGCAACACGTTTTACTATTAGTTTATTAATAACATTTTCATGTTTATCTGGTATTTTAATAACAATAATATCATCAAAACCAACTTCTTTAAATATTTTAATTATGTCAAATGATACTACTTTTAATACTACTAATAATATTACCTATTCAATAGATTATGAAGCATTAGTTTCATGTGAACGACGAAATTCTACAGAATTATTTGGTGATACTAATGAAAGTATTGATTTAACAAAACTTGTTTATAATTTAGATTTAATTTTATTTCGTGTAATTCCATTTATAACAATGTTGATATCATCAGCTGTAATTGCTTCATTAGTACGTCATCAACGTCGTAAACGTAATCGTTTAACACGAACTTCATCAATTATTCAAAAAAGAAATCGTTCAATTGGTTATAATCGTGAAAATCGTGCATCATTATTATTACTTACAATGAATATCATAACATTATTAACTAATCCATTATTTTTATTATTTGAATTATTCGATGGTGAAGGTAGTGAAGGTCGAACAGCAGCTAAACTTACTGGTGATTTATGCATATCATGGACATTAAGACAATTTTTTAATTCATTAATTTATTTTGGTAATCAAAATAACTGGATACTATATTTAGCATTTGGTGCACGTTTTCGTATACACATTATAAATATGTTAATGTGTCGTAATGATAAACGACGTAGAAGTTATGTTAATAAAACAAAACAAGCAACATCTGAAATACCATTAGATGTTAGTACGCATATATTAAACATAGATTATCCAAGAAATAATAGTAAAACTAATATATTACAATTGACTTCATCAGATAATCTATTGAATTATGTAACAGATGATGTTCAAACTATACAAGTTAATGAAAATATTAATAGTAAAATGAATAATACAGAAATATTTAATATTTCTAAAAATTTAAACGATAGACAACATTTTGCATAGATTTTAATATTAAAAGAAATAAAAAATATTTATGTACTCATGCTCTTCCTCTCCCCCCCTTACCCTCCACATACACACATACTCCATCACTGATTCCCCCCTCACTCATCCTACTACCCTTTCTTCAAAAAAACAAAAATAAAAATAAAACAAAATAACTCAGGCAATATTTGCGATAATAATAGTTTAACTCGTTTGAACCTTTAGAATATTCAATAGTTAATATGTATAATAATCTTTTACAATAGCTATCTAATGAACTATTATATAAACACAATGATAACATTCCAATGTAAGTCATATTAAATGTATAAATCTAGTATGAATATGAGGGAGGGAAGTGGTTTTTGCCGGCTATTTTCAAACAACAGTTAAATTATCAAGTATATTTTACATGAAGGTAAGGCAATAGATTATTAGCCATATTACAAGTTGATCAATATTAAAGTATTGAACAACCTAATCTTTTACAATAGCTATCTAATGAACTATTATATAAACACAATGATAAACATTCCAATGTAAGTCATATTAAATGTATAAATCTTATGTTAATGAATATGCTTGATTATTAAATGTGATCTATTTAGCGGTATTTCTTTACAATACAAAATTCATAATTATTTGTGACAATTTTTTTTCTTTTAAAAACCAATAAAACAAGTAAAATAAAAACTTAAAACGAGATACCCAATGTGAATGTATTTTGTTCTGTTGTGTATTCATGTTGAATTAACATAAATTTCCTTTGAAAATAAATGTTCTTAATTAAAAACGTAAATGTAAAATACATTTAAATTTGACTAATCAGTGTTGTAGGGTGGTGGAGAAATTATGGTGGGGAGAGGGAGGGAAGTGGTTTTTGCCGGCTATTTTCAAACAACAGTTAAATTATCAAGTATATTTTACATGAAGGTAAGGCAATAGATTATTAGCCATATTACAAGTTGATCAATATTAAAGTATTGAACAAACATAATATTGTTTACAACATAACAATTGGTGTATATATCTAATTCGCAACGATCCTAGACTTTGAAGTATAAGTAATATTTGATGGAATCACGTAGAGAGTATCAATTTACCCTAGATTTTAAATAAACCTTGACAACAATTATAGTATTATGTCAATTATCTCCAACCACCACACATATCTCTATGTTACTCGCATGTGTGTTGAAATAATGAATAAACGACTAAATATACTGTAAAGGCTGCTGCTTTGCTTGGGTTTGCTAAACAGCTAGTTGTTTGTCAGTATTTATGTAATGTACAGTTTCAACGGTAAAGTTAGATTTTGATAACAAATCTTCTATTAAACTGCATTCAAATGAAATCTAAAGATGTAAGTAAAGGTTTTTGCATTTAATTAATTTCTGCATGATAGCTAATACTGCATCTCTTCGGTCGGTTCCATAAGAAATTAATTTAAGTGGTTTCTAAAGGAAAATTAAAAACACTGACTATGAAATAGTATCATATAAGCTAACTCTATGTGATATAGTATAGCAATATATTTTGAAGGATTTATGTATTATTCATAGTGTGTACTGTTAACGTTAAGTGAGTCAGTGTGGACTGTAAGCCTTATGATGTTCTCCTTTTAGTTAGGACAACTGTATCGCCTATGAATAAAGCAGAATACATTTTACTTTAATATAAACAACATTTTATATGCAACTGGGTATCGTTTACCTGAATTTCATTGATGTTGTAATTTTGAAGTATGCACTATATAGATACATACATATTATACAGAACACCGATATTGTATCAAGCTCATAAGTTATTTGAACATCTGTTAACTAATAAGTTTGCAATATAGAGACGTTTGTACAATTTGTGAAATGTTTATTCATTAGGATTATTAAACGGGGATTTTAATAGACGCAAGTCAACAGTTGAATAAAGCTATGACTAATAAAATGAAGTGAATTAACGGTGATACAGATACTCTTCACTGACATCGGAAGCAGAAATGTTTGCTGTAAAATCTTGACTAAATGACAGAAATTTATCACACTGTCTGTAAGACTGATAGATCTCGATAGACCATTTTGTACCCTTTGTATAATTAAATGCTTATTTGATCAGAGAGCTAATTTATAGAATCCATATCCATTTTTTCAATCAACAGATGATAACTCAAATGTCTAGAAAACTGTTTACATTTAATGTATACAAGGGAGCTTAATCCTTTTAGAATATTGACAACATTTTACTTAGTTGATAAAATCACTAACCACTATGGTTTCGTATCATATGTGATTAAATATAGTCATTCGTATAGAGTAAATATATATACATATATAAGCATTATCTACAACGGTCACACACGATTCGTAGAAGTTGTTGTTACTTCAGTAATTTCTCATGAAAGACTGAAGTTTCTTGAAAAGTTAAAACCTTTAAAATTTTCAAAATGTATTCAATGTGGTACATCATAAAAGTACCATTTTCTTGGCATTACGTGAAACTCTTTGATATAAAATGTAAATGTTCTTAGTTATAAATGTATACCATTGAATGTAGAGTCAATGTTATACACGTTAAATATTCATTGAAATGTTTTCTAGGGCTTAAATTCATTCTCTTACAGTGACATAAATATACACTGTTAACTAGTCTCATACTAGAATGAAACAATTGTTTAGTATATATTCTGTTATATAATAATTGTCTAATTATGATCAATTCATGATATCAACCTTCAAGAATTTCATATAATTTCCAACTGTTTAGTATTACATAAAACAGATTGCACTTTTTAATATTGACATAAGAATCAATGATTTACCGATAATGATTAGTTTCTATTTCATTCATTCAATAAACTACTTAGAAATACGGCAGTTCACTGTTTAAATAGTTGTCATTTATGTTGCTTCTAGTTCGGCAATAATTTTTTTGTTTAGTTACCATGCAAACCAATTATAATAAACTTTAGACCTTTCAATTTTAGATTGCATTAACTAGTTTGTATCGTATTTAGATATTATGTCTATATTTAGTTATAAGGATAAATGAATTCATAGGTTTTCGAATTCAGATATAGAATAGGTTTATTACATTTACCTTTATAAGATAATGAGTATATATTGCATAGTACACATAACTGCCAGCTTTATCACTAACAAGTAATATCTATAACATTATCTCAGGAGTTTTAACTTTGTAATTGAGTATTGTGAAGATTGTTGAATTCGAAAACACGTATTAGTTTGAATAACACAACCATTACTCACCAGAAAGAACTGGATAGCCTTTTAGTCTAAATGTGGGATTGTTCAGCAGTGTGCATCCCCAATCGAACCCGTCTGGCTCCGTGTCAAACGTTTCTGTTATTTGTTCAACATACTATTTTCGGTAAACGCATATGATTGTAAAAATGATTCAGTGAATACTAAAAAAGAATTACCCTAAACAAATTAACATTTTGCAATCCAAGAAAATGATAATTGAAATAGTACTTTTTAATAATACTTTAGGTTTTTAGTTTGGCATAATTATACTCAACTTATTCAATGCTCAGTAAGTGGTTTGATCATTATTCAAATAATAAAGTATCGTTTATACGGGAAAATTTATTACAAACTACAACATTTTACTATGATTGTACTTTTTAATGATTAATCCATCGGATCATTACAACACTGAGAATATTCATACTAAACAATAACGGGTAAACATCAGTTGCTTAAAATGAGCCTAACAAAAAAGTAAATAAATAACCATAATTTCTTAGTACAATCCTGTCTATTGAATGTTGGATACATCATTAAAGACACCTTCTGCCTTATATAGTTATTATTATCTTAAGGGATTAGATTTCAGTTAATTTCCATTTTTGAAAGTCAGAGGAAATAATTCATATTCTAACAGATTTTCTAGATGAATATCATGGATATTGATGGATACTGATACTTTACTGGAATATAATAAATTCTGAACAGAATATTACTAAAAATAAAGTTAACAGTATTCAATGTATCAAGATGTTTTATTTCATTCATTTATTGATATGCCTTTATCATTTAATTCAATTATTATAAATTGAATGACATAATGAATAATTGAAATAAAAGAAGGTATTTGTAGTGGTTGTGAATACAGTCTATTGTGTCACTCTATTCAGTGTTGTATAGAACTATTAATATACAAGTTGTTATATCAGACATAATGCCTAATAAAAACAGTTAAAGTTTGCATATAATATTTTGTATGATCATTATGTAGAGATAAAGGAATTGTACCTATATTACAAAGTAAGTTATAAAAGATAAGCGAAATATAGGAAGATGTGGAAGATTGTCAAAAATGACTAGTATATTACTAGTATGTTAAATGAGATGATGCAATCAATAATGCAAATTGATGGGTGTAAGGGAGTTATCCACTGACAATAGATAAAGTCGGCACAAACGCATCATGAACTGACCGAATTAAAAATATCACCTGTTGTGACCCAACTTAGTGTTCTAATGATAAAACATTCTCTACGAGACCAGAGTGTCCTAAGTTTAATTCTTGAGGGGGTCATCCAATAGTAGGATGAAACAGCTGTTCAGTACTTCCTGACGATCAATGGTTGCCTAATCCAGACCAATTTGTGACATCATATTAAACATATGAAAAATAATTTAAATGAGAATATTTACATAATATTTATGTTAAAGTATGTTTACAATTTACAAACACTTATTACTTAAGTTTGTGCACATAATAAAGAAAAGTCAAAACGTAATTGATGACTTCTTGGTTTATTGTAATTTTCATTGTTTACATAGAAGTAAATATAAACAAAAGTTTTTATAAAGTATGAAGTGGTTTTATTGAGAAAATAGGTAAATGATATAAATAATCGTAATAACTATAATGAAATTCAGTTTATACAACTGATGCGAATGATTGTCTAGATCATAAACTTAGTTAACATACTTGTACTGACCATTTGCTAACCTATTGCTTATTTTATGTTAGAGTGAGGGGGAGTATACGTTATGTAATACTGATTGCATTTGTCACAAATTCATGTTGGTAGGATAAAACTAAAAACCATGGTACACTGGGTAGCTGTTTCGTCCTAGTATGTGACTACCTAGATTCAATTATGTAATAATGATTTAGGTGGATTTTTGAAGGTAAGTATTTAGTCTAGTTGATATTATTTGCCATAAATTGATGTATATTGAACAACGCTGTAAAATATGGTATATGTGACAGATGTTTAATGCTAACATGAGACTTATCAACAGTTTTCACCCTCAACTGGACCAAGTCTCATGGAGAATACATAACTAATTGCACCATCTGCAGAAATGAATTCGGTAGCTATCTCCGCAAAACACCCATTTGACTTACAATGGTCAGCTCACTTGTGACTAACTTTAAGATGTTCCCAAAGTTCTAGTGAGACTAGTGATGTTCAGATGTATTAAAAGTGAGAAAACCGTCACTAGCCTGATTTAACTGACCCGTGCGCTATATAACAAATTAACGGGATTAAAATTTTACCATTGGACGTCGTCCGGCCCAATGATTTAAGCATTCATCGTGAGTCCTAATTAGTCTGCGTTGGTATCCAGTCATAATTGGTAGCTCGCACTACTGAAGGGTTTTATACAGAGGCGAAGTAAATGCTTATTACTCTCTTGTCTCACTGTCACCCAACGGGCATCAATCCGTGATGAATACAAATAACGAAAGGTAAGTAACATGACGCTAAAGTTAAACCATTTAATGACTCCTTTATTTTGACCCATCGTAATCAATGGTAGCTAAGCTTTTTAAGCTTTTTATCAGTTATGAAAGCATGTGTTAAATGAAAGTAGTAAGAAAGGATACAGATCAATTATGTCTCAACTGCAGCACATATATATTCGGTGGTGTGATATGAGTACTTATTTAATACTACCACTGATTCTTCAAATAATTTGACGTTCACCGCTCATCCTAATCTCAGATGTCATATGAAGGAGAACGATAAATATGAGAAGGTTTAACGTTGTTTCACTAACCCTGTATTGCACTCATACTAAAATCAAAGTATAATATGTTTGTAAGATGGACTAGCCAATGTGAATTATGAACCTTTATTGACTAATAAGCCAACTCCACTCTATGCAATTAGGATAGTTTGACTTGATGAATTATAAGGTATTATGCTGCAATCAAACTGTAGATCGGCTTCTTGGGCTGATCCATCATAACTGTTGTACAATCACTTCTATTTTATTTCAGTAACTGAAATACAAAAATATATTTTAGAATACAGTTGGATGTGCAGGTAGGAGGATAATGTCCCATTCTTCAGCCCACTCCGTTAATTGAATTATAGGTATGGAGGATCGCTACCAGTGACAAGCATAGATAATTCACCCAATATCCAATAACCAATGCATAAAGTGGTTAAACTTGAGTGTTATCACATTACCCGTAAAAGTTAATTTTAGAGAGTAAAGACAAAATTATTTCAAAAGTGTGGGTTATTAAGTACACAGCTTTTATAATGATTCTTACTACAATTGTGATAGAAATAGATGCTAAACAATAAGTGATGTTATATAACTGAAGGAAAGTAATTCATTTTACAACCAACATGTCAGATAGTTCATTCATTGTCTAAGAAGTATTATGGAGTTTGATGAAAGTAACTTCTTATGTTAGAAAATGTCGCCGACAGTTTGTGACAGGTAATTAGCAGACACAAATTTTAATTCCTAAGAGATAATTGAACTATGCTTCTAGTAGTAATATCACATTCGTAATCATATTTCTCATATATTTGTGTAGTATTATCAAAACATAAAGGAATACCTTTCATTGGTATGTGCTACACCAAGTTACTAATCTTTAAGTCAATAAGCAAACAGGTATTTAGTTTTATTGTTTGTATTCGTCATAGATTTATATTAGTTGGATAGCGTTAAACACCAAGGAGTACTGGACAGTTGGTCCATCCTCGTATGACACTCCTAAACTAAGGTTTATTATAATCATATTCTGTTTTGATTTCTAATAGATATTTAAATTTAAGCGATTTTATTGAGATTAACACGTAATTTGTTATTTGTATTCGATTATAATAAACAACATACAAGTGACTAACTTCATGATATTCCAGAAGCTATGGTAAGATATCATGATTAGTGGAGTTCAGATGGGTTGAAGGTGAGGCAATTATCACCAATCGCAGTCAAGTGATCATTACTCTATGTTTATAATTAATTGGAATCAGAAATCTGCCAGTGATTGCTGACGGATTTATAGGTGATAATGTTTAAACATCCACTGTGCGATCGAAAGACAACGAGTTGGTACCCATAGGGTGAGCACTGCCAAATAATCATATACAAAAACAAAACAGCTGTCTAATGTTCCTCAGCTTTTATTGTTAGTCGACCGAGATCGATCTGTGACAAATACAAACTTCAGATCTCCACAATATCACCTGAACTATGTAAGTATTTTTGTATACCACTTCATTGTAAATCTAGGTTATATTTAGTCAAAACAAAAATGTGTTGTTTAAATAACCAGGATAATTTTGAACAAATAGTTATTTATTTAGCTATAAACCATGTTAAGGGGAATTTGGACAGTTCGAACGCCCGAGTTCACTATAATGTAGAGTACGAGGGAGGTTACTTACTTACTTATGCCCGTTACTCCTCGCTGAGGAGTATAGGCCGCTCACCAGGGTTCTCCATTTAACTCTGTCCTCAGCAATCCTTTCCAATTGTTTCCAGTTGCTGTTCATCCTTTTAATGTCTGCTTCCGATTCTCGACGCAGCGTGTTATTTGGCCTTCCTCTTTTTCGTTTCCCAACAGGATTCCATGTTAATGCTTGCCTCGTGATGCAGTCTGATGGTTTGCGTAATGTATGTCCTATCAATTTCCAACGTCTTTTCCTAATTTCCTCTTCAGCTGGAAGTTGGTTTGTCCTCTCCCACAGTAAGTTGTTGCTGATGGTTTCCGGCCAACGGACATTCAGTATCTTGCGTAGGCAGTTGTTTATAAATACTTGTATCCGTCTGATGATGTTTGCAGTAATTCTCCAAGTTTTAGCTCCATACAGCAGGACTGTCTTCACGTTCGAATTGAAGAGTCTGACTTTGAGTTTAGTTGATATTTGTTTTGAGTTCCAAATGTTTTTCAATTGTAGGAATGCTGCCCTTGCTTTACCAATCCTTGTCTTTACATTTGCATCGGACCCTCCTTGTTCATCGATGATGCTCCTCAGATATGTGAAAGTATTCACTTCTTCCAGAGTTTCTCCATTAAGTTGAATTGGGTTGGTGCTCTCTGTGCTGTATTTAAGAATCTTGCTCTTACCCTTATGTATGTTCAAGCCTACTGATGCTGAAGTTGCTGCTACACTGGTTGTAAAACCCAAACTTGCTAAAAAACGCAAACCAGATTAAACAAGATAAACCATTTAAACTCTGCCCTGGGAGTGGAAGGATATATGACGCCTCATGGTGAAAGCCGAAATTCTTCGGAAGTCATGAGGCTGATGCCCCCCCCTTCTAACAACCAGAGCAAATATTTTTATAGGTACGAGGGAGGTGGCTTCATAAAATATATGAGCGATTCATATTCACTGCAAAATTTGCATTATATGGATCACAAAAAGTTTCACGTTCCTTCAATTTATGTGTAGACACAAATAATCTAATGATCATCTCCGGACAAGCTGATTACAGTTCCGTTGGCATATAGGGAAAAATGAATGTTCATTTTCATGGAAATAACACAAAAAACTCGTAAAGTAAGCAATCACTTTAAATTAATAACTAATTCAAAGCTACTGCGAAAAACCTCACAGCGTAGAATATTTCAAAGACATTTACATTTAAAAACAAAGACGTTTAATCGAAGAATATTCTCTCCGATAAATGCTCATCAGGTTCTACGTTTATTAGTTCAGAATTATTAGTGACAAAAATAGCCAATTCTGAGGCAAATGCAACATCATTTAGATATCAAGGATAATTTGGATATACATTTTTTCTATTCGGGTTATTTATAAAATACGAATGTTAATGTTGAAACAGTCACCATCATGTAACTTGTGAAAAGTGAACGACAATTGAAATAACACAACAGTATCAATCAAATATATACGCATAGGTATCTCTGTACATGGGTGACATAGGAGATGGGGTGGTAGCAAAATACGATTAGATCAAGTGTATGCAGACAGAGGCTGAATCCTACTTAAAATGAAGCCGAATAGGTAAGACATTGTAAAATGGAATGAGTGATAATCAAAGTTCGTCAAATAGTAACTACAACAATAATAAAAAGGATTATAATCAGTGCATTTGTTCGGTCGTAAAATGTTGCAAAGTCAATAAAATTAGGATAGAAGATTGAGTGATATTCAAATTCATTCTGTGTACCTTGATTAATAATAATAATAATAATAGTCATAATGATAATAAATAGTATGCATATTTGTGAATAAAGAGAGTAGTACATGGATAGGGTAGACTTAAATGATAGAAATGCACATAAAGAGGAAAAGATAAATATGTATTAATCAAATTGTGTCGTCGTATGATAAAGATGGAGATTGGTTTATTGGATCTTGCGTCGGCCATAGCAGGAGAAGTGGCTGAATGTACTTCTTCTGTATGCAGAGTTCTGGCCACTTGATCCGTATACTTATCGCCTCTGCCGTTTTAAGGACTTTGAGTCTAACTGATCTTGACAGATAACTGTTTACACATCACGTTATCGAGAGTGACTGATTTATACTCGCCATGTGACCTGCTTCAATTATGTGGGCTAGTATTGAACTGTTGATACTTTTGACAACACCTTTGGTTAACCACACTGGAAGGTGGTCCCGAGCACAGAGGAGTAAATTCCTTGAGCATCTGCCATTTTAACTTGCTTCACCGAAGCAGTTGAACTGATAGATACAAAATGAAGTGACAAGATTATTTGGTTTATATTTCACTCTTGGTATCACCAAAGGGAGGGCAGAAAACACTAGTTGTAGTTTTCCTGCGTTAAATGTTCTCCGAATGGAATTGCGTAACATCAAAGTTAGTATTTTCCTGAGAATCGTATGCATATTTGTGAATAAAGAGAGTAGTACATGGATAGGGTAGACTTAAATGATAGAAATGCACATAAAGAGGAAAAGATAAATATGTATTAATCAAATTGTGTCGTCGTATGATAAAGATGGAGATTGGTTTATTGGATCTTGCGTCGGCCATAGCAGGAGAAGTGGCTGAATGTACTTCTTCTGTATGCAGAGTTCTGGCCACTTGATCCGTATACTTATCGCCTCTGCCGTTTTAAGGACTTTGAGTCTAACTGATCTTGACAGATAACTGTTTACACATCACGTTATCGAGAGTGACTGATTTATACTCGCCATGTGACCTGCTTCAATTATGTGGGCTAGTACCACTCTGAATGCTAGTCCCATGAAAAGCGGTACAAGCTAAGGAAGTTTGTATATTGTTCTATCCCCTCAGTTTTCTCGTTCAAGTTTCTTCTTAACAAGTCATCTGTTCTTTTTATGAACAAAACATCTAGAAATGCTATTTGTCCTTCACTTTTCCTTTTACATGTGAATTTAATAGTCAGGTGAACCTCGTTAAGTTGCCTAAGAATATCAGATAGCCTAATATCCTGTTTGCAAAGAATAAATGTGTCATCTACATATCGGCGAAAGAATGGCAATTTAGCATTGAGTTGTGCCAGTGGACTGTTTTCTAGTTTGACCAGGAAAATATCGGCTAACATGGGACCCAGTGGATATCCGATTACTATTCAATTTACTTGTCTATATATGTCATTACTAAACATGAAATGTACATTGATTGTACACTTTAGTAATAATTCTTTAAGCGTATCTATTGGCATGGTGATATCTGTTCCGGTTTCTACGACTCGGTCGCAAATATAGTTAAGCGTCTCAATTAGTGGAACATTCGTGCATACGGATGTGACATCCACAGATAGCACACATCGCTCTTTGATGTTCAGTCCCCTGACCATGTCTACAAATTGAAATACATATTTGACTATGTGTTTGACTAATTATATATAAAGAGGTTTCAGTAGGTATACCAGCAGTTTCGCTACACTGTGATAAGGTGAATATCGCATTTGTAGGATTCATCTGATTGTTAGCACCCCCTCTCCTGTATCAACTGTTTTTCAGAGATACCTATGCGTATATATTTGATTGATACTGTTGTGTTATTTCAATTGTCGTTCACTTTTCACAAGTTACATGATGGTGACTGTTTCAACATTAACATTCGTATTTTATAAATAACCCGAATAGAAAAAATGTATATCCAAATTATCCTTGATATCTAAATGATGTTGCATTTGCCTCAGAATTGGCTATTTTTGTCACTAATAATTCTGAACTAATAAACGTAGAACCTGATGAGCATTTATCGGAGAGAATATTCTTCGATTAAACGTCTTTGTTTTTGATAAACATGAGAATGTTTAAACAATCTTTGCATTAACACAGTTTATGCGAGTCATATACTCAATGAAGGTGAACATCTACTTCAAGGTTTTCCACTTAAATGACAAGAAGAACACAATTATATTCATTATTTAATGTTGCGCAAACGTATAAATATCAGGCTTACACGTAAACATGAAGTGAATTATACAGTATTCATCCAACTAACTATTTATTATAAGGTTGAGTGAGCATAGCTTGTGAATAAATTTTTTTATTGTAAAAAATGAAGTCATATTGCTTTGTATTTTATCAAATCTTTGGCACTGCTTGAGTTAGATAGTGTTCATAAACATACACTCATCTTACAAATGTTGAATTTTAAGATAATCAAGTACTTATCGTTGCAAATACGTTTTTTGTTACTACATTCTAACAATTAGTTGTCTTATTAAAAGTATTGCTTTCATAATTATCATGAAACCAGGATGTCTGAAGTCGAAGTGAGGTCATATATACAGTTAAACAATTCATCTAGTGTATACATCATCTGAGTTAAGTTGTCTATTTAGAAACGCGTATTAAGTTTACTTGTTTGTATCCATCACAGATTTAAGTCAACCGAATACCACTGATAAAAAGGAAACATTGGACAACCTTTTTATCCAAGTGCGGGACATCATAACATTTCCAACCATGATTCTGTTTTAAACTCGAACCCTTACCCTTCAGGTCTCATCCTAATTACGTAACCATCTACACCACTGAACCAGGGTCTGTTTCTTTGCTAGCTAGCGTAATTGATCAGGTATAAGTGGAATGAGTCGGTGAATGTCATATAGTAATTGTCCCATGTAACATCTGTCTGTGTTCTAATAATTTTAGATATCGGTTAATCCTATATGATACTGCTTAGTGCGAAACAAGTTTGAGAGAGGTTGAACTTATATTTTTCTGTGAATTCCTACAACATCACTTCTTATTAGTTTTGGTTTATTGTCCAAGTTTTTCTCTGCCACATCAGTTCTACTGAATGTTATCAGTGTCGCGTACCAATAGTTACTCAACTAAATTACTTACACAATCGCTTCGACTAATATTTGGTGTTTACATTACGCGCTTTAACTACTAATTATCGAACTATTACATGCCTTTAAGTTATTCTCAAAGTTTATTTGAAGACACATTAGATCTAAGAAATCGTAACAGCTGTTACCATGTACTTATAAAAATAACTTTCATAAACCACCTGAATAACTTTCTATTCCACTTACCATGTAAATTATAGTAAGTATAGTACAAGTTTTCAATGTAATTAATGCGCATACTTTTATGCAGGAAAAATTATCCGTCTTTGATTAAACATTGTAACATTAAGTGAATTGACAATAAATCGATACAGTGAAGTGTTAATGGTAACACACGTTTTTTTAATATTTTAAAATGATCTAAAGTACCTTCGGTTAGATACATCGTTAAGGTAATCCGTCTATGAATAATACGTAATTTGTATTAATCGTTTATTAAATCCATAAAGCATTTATCAAATCATTTGTGATAGTAGCCTCAATATGCCAGTAGAATATCAACAAACACACAATAAATGAGCATACCCTAAACAATTTAAAACTCTGTATTCTTTCAGAACCAGAAAAAAAAGAAAAAGAAATGTCATAAAGTGATCTAATTTACGATAAAGAAAGCTCATAAATTAACTCCGAAGATAATTTGAGTTTAATACTTTTGGTCATTTTACGTTCACTGAGCTGTGTGGTTTAATTTTATAGCTATCATCGTTGTTCTGGACGACATTGATACTGTTTGCAAACAGAGAAACTCACTTTTTTAGAAGAAGAATATAAAATCTACTAAGGAAAACTTAAGTAATGACCAAATATTGCCATCTGTTATACGAAGGCGATGATTTGACGGTCACCATGTAAATGTAATGATAATCTTTTGATTTTGTTAGTTCCCAAATGACTCAAAATCCATACCCAACAATCATTGATGATTCAAACAAATTTTGATTAAAATTATTTTGTTTCAAATATTTTTTCATAATAATATTTTGTCATGTCAAACAATTCATATTTCCTGACAAGTTAGTGTGGAGCCTGCTTATAAGTCAGTATGGATGACTCTGTAATGTCGAAATGAGTTATCGAGTTCTTGAAATCGTCAAGAATCATCTATCTATGAAGTTCACACTGTTTGACTTTCGTATTTTAGTCACACATACATGTTAAAGTTTCCTGCATGGTCACTAAATGTGCTAGATCTTGTAAGTACTGCATTACAATTACTGTTTTTTGTACTGAAATACAATATTTTCAATTTTTATAAAGGTAAACTTCTGCGTTTTATAAGCCTTAGGAAAAACGTCGTCTAATACCACTTCGGTGTGTGATTGAGTTTATATAGTCTCCAATTTGCAGTAAACAACAATGGACCACTGGAGTAACTTATTCATAATCTGAAAGCGGTTGCCAAATAATTTCATTTTCCAATTAGAAGTCGAAAATGTTGTTGTAGTCTGATTCTATTTAAATTAATATGATTAAACTTATGAGTTTTCTACTAAACATAAAACTTATAGGAAGAAAATGAGTGAAACTGTAGTGAGAATGATGATGGATAATGGAATTATCATTAGAAAGGCTGAATCATTTTTGGAACAGTTTAAACGTTTCCTGACAGAGTTGCCAACGAACAACTGATATATGTTAAGGAACTTCAACAATTTGAAACTGTAGTTTATTTATCCAACGCTGTGGTAACATCTGGGATGAAGAAATAGTTAACTGACATTTCTCGAATTGGGGAAGATCTATCCGTCCAAAGTCACAAAAACGTCATAGAGCGGGAAGTCTAACTACGATGACCTATAACTTATGCCGTTATTTTATCTTCCAATATCTCGTCGTTGACAATTTCCCATCAATTAACTGAATTTGTAGATTGCTGTAAGTCAGTTAGAAACAAGTCATGATAGTGCACACTCAGCTTATACACTATATTCCCTCCAAAATATATCAATAATTCATTCACAAATCGAAAACAGTTTACTTATTATGAACTGTATGTTTACTTCGACAGTTGTTAATTAGTTAATGAATTGTTCACAAAACCTATATTACTTACCCGTATCAGGTTGATGGATTACACACTTCATAACACAAATACTACTTAGATGATAATTAATCAACCATTAAAATTAGAGATATTGATTCTTTCTACTATTTTCACACAAACCGTTAATTTTAATTATATTAGAAAATGAATAAATTTGGACTGTAGTTAATAAGTGAAGTCTAGGTAGCTCGTTTCACTTTACATTGAACTCATCATTTGAATATTCATGGAATCTCGAATAAGACAAAATGTACCTATTGTACCCACCAAGCAGCCACAATCTGAAGCACATCAGATTGTTATCAACAGTAGAACTAAACTACAGTGGCAGACCAATGAGATTTGAGAAGTGAATTTTCAATTTTAAAATGTATATTTAAAATAATGACTCTGATGCTAGACAGTATACTTATGAAATTAAGTGAAATAGTTAATGGAATTCTATAAAAGAGAATTTTTATATTTATGAAAGTAAATGAAGTAAAGTTAGTTATGAAATGAACCATTTTTTCGAAATCATGTAGGATGTTATAAATTTTCGGTTGGAACCGGATCATCTTACGGAGAATCATAAGATACTTCGAAGCAAATTACACATTTAGTTGCATGGTACCTGATAGAAATGTTAGTAACAATAGTAGAGGCATTGTGTAATGTAATTGAAGTAACATTTATCCAGTTGAAATAATATTACACAAACATATACTCCGAAATAATTGTAAGCACTATTGTATCGATGAGCAGTATTGGTCAGATAGTTGAGAAGGAGTTTAGAATAGACTGAAAAAGTATCTGAGTCCATAATAAAGGTCACCTAGACAAATGTTAAATAGCCTACTGAGTTTTTTATGGCTATCACTTCAAATTTAAACGCATTAAATGACCAAATAATCTCGAAAAGTTTATTAATCATGTAAATCTGATTATAACTATTCTTATTAATGTAAGCTTATTGCTAACGTTTTCCGCTTTTCCGATGGCTAATGTTGGCTCGAGGTTAATTTTAGACTTCTACTGTTATCAACTATTTCTACGTTTTAATTAAATGCACTTGATTATGTATATAATTATTACTATTCATTAGTGAGCTAGTTTATTACGAACTAATTTAAAATGACAATCCTTCATCTAAACGTTTAACGTTGGTTAATAGTTAACAGTAGAATACAGGACGTGTTTCGTTTCATTCAAGATACATAAACTGAATATATCTTAAAACCAAGTGTTTGCATTCAAAACCTGACTCTAATCTAGTTCAACTCACTTCACATGCCAACTCGCCATTTTCTATGCTACTGAGTCCAGATGGTCACTTTTTACGGCTTACTTTTTATTTAGAATGTGACTAGCAGTTGGCTGATATCTTAATTCAATAGTTCAATGAATAATACGATCGCCTTTTAAATAAGGAATATTGATCTCTAGTGTGATTATGAACATGAATAGTAAATTTTCAAGTACATCCAGCTAAACAATCACAAATAAAATGAAACGCCTGTCACAGTGCCACTAATAATCTTGTTAGTACTTGTAGATATCATGTCAATACGCTTAGGCTGTATGTATGCGATTGTTTTGCATCAATGATGGGTTCATTTATAAACAATTATAAACACATTTATAAACTTATTCAAAACTGTTATTAAACCCTAATAAATGTGTACACAGAAAAGATTAGTACATTAAGTTTACCAGACACTTATAACCATAAAAAGTATAATTAGGATAAGCTTGTATCTTCCCGGATTCCGCCTGCCAGTCACAATCCAACTTAAATATATAACTTGTGTAATAATGCTATATCGAGGCAATCCGCTCAGGATGCACGTATGGCAACAGAGACTGACCAGTTTCAGTCCATTACAAATCAACGGGAATATACAAGCTTATCCTAATTATATATATATGCCCGTTGCACAAGTGTGACTGTCTGGACACAGTAGCCTAGTGGTGAACGCGGTGGCGTTTGACACGAAACGGACTGAGTTCGAATCCCACTGTGAACATCAACATTGAGATACAGGTACATCCAGTCGATGAGTCCCAAATAGGACGAAACGCGCGTCCTGGATTCCACTTGCCAGTCACAATCCGACTTAAATACATAAAAAGTATGTTGGACAATTTTGATGTCTTGTTTCTAATCAAGAAAACAATATGCTGTATTGTAGGATGAACTTATTTGGCGATAAGTTCGAATAAATTAATCTGTTAGAAGTTTGGGCTGATGTTGAAAGCTCAGCAATTAAACCATCTAGAGCAGAGAACAAAATGAAACTGATGCCACCCTGCTGAGCTACATATCATCTCTACCTTGTACTAAATTATATTCTTTAAGACTAAACATCACTGAAGACTACTGATGAAACTTAAGTACTACTTAATAATGCTGTTGATAAAAAAAATTATATCTGACTTTTAAATTGCACACAGACCAACTTTATTAACGAGATGAATGCAATACTAAAATTCAATGATAATCTTATCTTCCGAGACTTGTACGGAATACACCAAAGTTACTCAGCAGAGGAATCTTTTCCAAGGAACTCATTATCATAACCGTACAAATGAATTTGCATAAAGACAAGTCTGGTAATAATATATTTATCTAAATTTTGTTTAGCAGTAATGCAAAATTTGACTACATAATTATAAAACAGTAAAAAATGAAGTCAAGTTAATGTAATATCGAATAATTATGATAATAGTGATGAGAAATTCTAGTTGATTGAGAAAGTTATTGTCAAGTTAATAATGATAATATGAGGTTGGTATGAAAGATAAATGTGTACTAGAAAATAAGATGATGTAGATATAGACAGAAAATAGGTTAGTTTGGTTAGATTTTATAACAGTTAGTTTATACAAGTAGTTGTACAATTGTGGGCCACGACAGACAATAAGGCTAAACATGTCATATTAGATTGATAGAGTTAATTCGGTTATCACCAGCTATATACAGTAGCCATCATCGTGTTCCTTAAGGTACAACAACCTTTAGGTACACAATCAAGACTTCATCCTCTGATCGATTTGACCCTCTACGAAGTTTGACTACTTATAAGCTGTGTTACTACTTTTCACAACCAAGCATATACATACCCGTGAGTGTGTGGGCACAAACACATTTGAGTACGACCAGTGTGACCAGACCAACAACTGTAGTTTGATTAGTGTACAAACATTGAGGCACTTGTGTTTGATGTTTTCTCTGTTACTTTTTGAGTGGAAACCAGTTTATTTACAAAAGTAGCGTCTTTCCTAGATACAGTAAACGTTTCTTCCTATCGACTTTAGGTAAACGGCTTTCTTACTGATAGTGTCAGTCATTTTTGGTAATCTTGGCTAGTGACTATGCCACCACTTACATAAGCCTATTATTGTAAAATCTAATTCTAATAACTTGTTTTCTCTTCATATCTATATCATTCTATTTTTAATTATACATTGATCTTCCATACCAACCTAATATCATCATTATTAACGTGGCAATATCTTTCTCAATCAACTTGAATTTCTCATCATGATTATCATAATTAGAAAATATACAAATAAATAATTATCAAATAAAATCTTTGACAAATTTATAATCAGTAGAGTGAACACAGTGACTGTAAGTGTCGTTAAACTGGATGTAAGATGATGATATTGATGATGCATGAACGATAACCAACACAATGCGTAATTAACGATAACAACACAATGAGTAATTTACAATGGTTACAATCATAATATGAAGTAAACAAAATGTAACAGTTTCGTAACCATCGAAAGACGTGAAAAATAAACAAATAAAATCAATAAACTATAGATATTTAAGTTGGATTGTGACTGGTAAGCGGAATCCAGGACGCGCGTTTCGTCCTATTTGGGACTCATCGACTGGATGTACCTGCATCCCAATGTTGATGTTCACAGTGGGATTCGAACTCAGTCCGCTTTGTGTCAAACGCCACCGCGTTCACTAATAGACTACTGTGTCCAGACAGTCACAATTGTGCAACAGGTATATATGTAATTAGGTTGAGTTTGTATCTTTCAGTTAATTAATCATGGGCTTAAACTGGTCAGTCTCTGTGGCTATATACGCATCCTGAGTGGATCGTCTCGATATAGCTGTAGTACAGAAGTAATGCTTAAGTTGGATTGTGACTGGCAAATGGAGTCCAGAACTCTTGTTTGTCCTTTTTGGGATTCATCAACTGACCATTTTTAGTTCATGACTAATCAACTGGAAGATACAAGCCCAACCTTGTTACTGTTATGTTAAGATTTTTTAGTTGTCACTCACCCTGCCTCACTTCAATTTACAAACTCCTACTTAACTGATACTATTTTTACGTAAAATTCAGTAATTAACTAACAACACTACCCAATTTTAATTTGATCACCCCTACGACATGTACCATTATACATATCTACATATTTGTTTGGAAATCTTTCTATTCCAGTTGTCGCATAAACTTTAACAAGTTAAACAAATTACATGATTACTGAATTGAGGTGGTTTGTGGAGTTCGGTATTTAGTTTTACTTGGTGAATTCGTCACAGATGATGGTTGGGTACCATTGATAACCAGAAAGCATTGAACAGCTGTTTCGTCATAGGGTAGATATTGCTAAGGAGTTTCATACTAAGATAAAACAGCTACCCAGTGCTTCGTGACTCACATGACAATTATTATTTAAACATTAAAAATCGATATTTACACTACAACTTCAAATTCATATGCTATCATCCTTGATATCTAAATGATGTATCTACCTCAGAATGGTCTATTTTTGGGATCATGAATTTCGAACTCATAATTGTTGAAACTGATGAGAATTAATCGTTAAAAACATTGTTTGTTCAACGTCTTTGTTTTAGTAAACAAGGAAAACTTTTAACAATTCAAATAATTGAATTGAGATGGTGTGAAGTTTGGTTGATAGGATTCGTCACAGATTGATGTGTATACTGATGAGGAGTCACATACTAGAACGGAACACTAGTCCAGTACATCCTGTTTTTCAGTGATACCCTACAAACGAATTCAATCAACTAATTTAAACACTTGTTTATTTAAAATGATATGATCAATAACAAAAGATCTAATTAATTTGAATAAATAAGCTGTGAAATTCAACTGAATGGACATTTTAAATTGAGCCTACTATAATTATCAAATAGTTTAGGTCAGAGTCAATTATAAACTGTGTAAACTGGATATTCCGGAAATCAAATGAATTAAATACAACGCTGTAATTATAGAAGTTTTTTGGTTTATTAAAACGAACAAATCAAATTTTCTTTACTAATTAATGTTGTATGCATTAATTTCGAATGGTTGTCCTTAAACACAATGTGGTTATTTGGATTTAAGATAAACGAGAATTTAATGATTATTAGATTAGAGATCAAAGATTTAAAGTTGTTGTCATGACTAAAACTTTACTTTGTAGTACAAAATGATTATTTAGTGATTATATTGCACTTTTTTGTAATTTTCAACTATCATTAATATTAATGAAAAAAAAAGCTAAGTGATAACTGAAAACAAACAAGTTTCATCGCACTAGAGGTCTATCAAATTCTTAGACATATACTTTCAATGACATCTAGACTGTGTAGTCCAGAACCAGTGTATGAAGGTAGTTTCCTACTATGTATAATTTTGAACACATTAAATTTACTTAACCATGAAACAACAAAATGGTTTATAGAACTCTTAAAACCACTTTATAAATAGTTTGGAAGATAGTTTCGTGATAATAGACGGATTAATGGAATCAAAAGCACGATAATCTTTCCAGTATTGTTTACGAAGATCCACACAGTAGAATTAGTCGACTCTTTCTTTAATAATATATAGGGAAATAAGGAAGGAGAAATTGAAATCTCTGTTTTGTTTAAAAGAAAATATTCTGAGATGTACGATAACTGTGTACGTATTTTGATAAGCAAACAGTTTTAGAATGGAATGTAACAGTACCACAATTAGGTTATCATTAGTTGCAATAGGAGTGTGTTTTTATCAAAATATAGGATTAGTCATTTAAAATATGCTTTGAATGAGCTAGATTTCTACTATTGATATGGGTGTGGTGCATTCACAGACCTAAGATACAAAAATGAAGTGCCCAAGGTATTGAATAGTTTAAACAGCATCAAAAACATCCAGTTTTTCAGTGGAATAATAAATTAACGATAATATTCTATTCCTAGTAGTCTTATTACCGAGGAGATTTGACTGGACCATTAAAGAGGAGTTTATCGATAAGTGATTTCATTATGCCATTATACTTACTTTTTGAGTTTTATCTCATTACAGTATAAGGTTATTTGCTATGAACACTTTACTAATGAAGAACTCAAAGCAGCCAATAAGCTATCAAAACGATTACCTGGAAAGGTGCAAAAAGTGGAACTACTAACTCTATCAAATAAATCTATTTTCTTATAACCACAATTCAAAGGTGACTTAGTCAGTTAAATTGTAATACGGCAGTTAAGAAACGCATTTAAAAGAACGTTCAAACACAATAGATAGGTGCCTTTGGTCTATACTCAAAACATGGTTATGTCACGAAATAAAGGTGAACTTTAAATCAGTGACTATTTATTAGTTAAACTACTTATGTGGAGCTAGTTACATTGGACTAACAACAGAGAAAAATCATTATCGTATTTTACAACACCATCTTACATGGTTTAATCAAGTACTGAGTTCAATAAAAAACGATGTTCCTACATATTTGGTTGACTCGCCAATCAGTTGATACACGAAGTATTCTTAATGACACACCAAATTTACCATTAAATTTCAGCTTACACCTCTTTCAAACAGCTTAAGACACAGACACCCATTTCAATAAATCTGTTCCTTACATTCAGTAAAATGTTATCTATAATTGTTATTTGGGATATGAACATGATTAGTCCAATGAATGAAAGTTAAACAATATTTCATTGTTTTGTAATCATGTGTCTTCTGATATGTATTACTAATTTCATCAAGTACTCAACAGCTTTAATTAGATATTCATTATTCTCTTTCCATCCCCTCCTACATCTGAAATATATTAAATTTAGATCTTTTTAGTTGATTATGTCACATATTAATGTTGGTAAGGTATCATTGACAACCAGGGAGCATTGGACAGCTGTTTCGTTTTAGTGTGGGATTCCTCAGCAGCGCTCATCCCAGATTCTGCACAAGGGGCTTCAGGTGCAGAGGGTTAAGTGTTCACCGTCAACCTAAAGCTCTTGGTAAGAAATCTAGGGTGTACACTGCTGAAGACTTCCACACTAGAAAAAAACAGCTGTCTAGTGCTTCTTAGTTTTCATTGGTACGCTGCCAACATCAATCTGTGACATATTCAATCAACTAAAAATACCAATATCCATAAAAATAACCAACTCAATTGAAATTTGGATTTAATGAATTGCTTCGTAAGAAAGATATTTGTATGATTGTACTGTCATTTTTTCCCAATCATCTTTATCTTGTTTGTTTGGTTTTAATAGTGATGTCGCATTCTTTGATTTACATGATATAATTATAAATCTTTAATTTGCTTACTGAATGGTGACTATTTTTCTTGTTCCAAATAGTTTGTTATAACCAACAGTTTGTATTCGATGTTTTTTTCATAAAAATGTTATTGTCTGTTAAAAGTTCATACTAAAAATAGATCCCCATTTATTATATTCATATCGTTATGCGATTATTCTGTGGATCACTGTAATGCTGCCCATATCACTGAAAATACTATCAATGTCAGATGGTGTACTATAAAGCTTATTTCGTTCTTTGATTAACAGAACGTTATTGTTAACTGACGACATGTTGTCAAGTAAAACGGAAGTTTCTAAGCTAATCCCCCCCCCTCCCAACCGAATGTACTTATACAATAATACTTTTTACTAAGCGGCCACAAATTCAATTGTTTGAATATTCTTGATTTCAACAATTATCATTTTCTTGGTAAACTATCCATTGGTTGAATCTGTGCAGCTTATAATTAATCAACATTTTAAACGTGAAATAATTTTATGTTCGATTGGTTCATTTAGTTTGACAGTTGAGGTCATTCATTTTTCAGTCCATTTAACTGTCAAATCAAGGAACCTTAATTCAATTTAAAGTCATTGTAGGTAATTACCTTAAAAAATTATTGAAGTAATTTTGATAATGGAAAATACACTTTAGATTGAAGTGATTGATATTGTTAAGAATGTGACTAAGAAAGAATCACAATTCAACTAACGATCTCTGAATATCCAATTTCATCATTCTTTAAGTATTCTATCATATAACAAAAACACCATATCTTGATAACATGTTAAAACATTTCAATCAAAAGTATAATTTACTAAATAAACTGTGAATTACCTGATTATCAATATATACTGAATAGTCATTCATCCATGGCATATATCTTGATGTAATTGTTGTTTTGAATAGATAGACTATAACTTTATGAAGTATTGATTCATTTCCATGAAGATATAATACATTGACAATATTTATAAACTTATCTTTTTTTTGATATTTTAAGTTGATCATCATTGTATTCGGTATAATACTGTTTTGGTTGTATATTAAAGATAATTCCATTAAGAAGTTACCCTAGTGATAACAAAAAAAAGAAATATCTACTAAGATTCTATAAACATTAATAATAGCATAAATAGTAGTAAATTCATTTCAAAATAGGCCTAATGTCTCAATTCTGCTTGTTATTTTCTAATCTAATTATAACCGAGGGAGATCATTAGCCACCATTTGTGTTTGAAATTGGCATCATTGAATAAAGTCATTCATCAAGGAGTAATTTGATATTTGATTGAAGAATATTATTGAATAATTCAATAGATAAATTCTTTAATTTGATATCATGAATTATTGTTTAACTCAAACCTATTCTTTATGTTAAATTCTTATTTAACAATCTCTACAACACCTCATTACAATTAATATGAATAAATTAACTTCTGAAAGTAATTCATGTAGTTTTATTCAGAATACATGGCGATTGAAGTTCTACCCTGTCGACTGTTAGATGATTACCGACAAATGGCAATCCATGAAGTCACGCATATATATATATATCGTAAATTGATTGAGTTGGAAATATCAACCATTGGATTCTGGCTTTAGTAGTTAAGTGTTCTCGGCGAAGTCTAAAGGTCCTGGTCTGGATTCCCTTGTTGAGTCATGGGTATGCATCGCTTAAGAGTCTCATATTAACACGAATGAGCTCTTGCATGGTGTTTCCAGTTACTCATAGTTGTCTAACTCAGACTAGTTCTTGATGTCAAATTGAAATTTAACATTTTCCACAACGCCTGATTGTAATAAACAATTTTAGTTGGACATGACAATGAAAATGACGTAAGTAATCCAATCAAGAGTAATAAGGGATTCTAAGACAAAAGTCATGTAAACAATACCGATTTGTATTTATACTATTTTAAGGAATTCTGTATAGTGCTTTATGCGTTTAATTAGTTCAGCGGAACTAAACTTCACTGGAGAACTTTAAAAAACCAAACAATGCGACCGTCCAGATATTAAGGACGCTCGGATATTCGAATCGAAAATGCTAAAATTAGCTTCTTTGATTATAATTTTTAATGGTGACAATGCTATTAGTAATCTACAAGCTCTTGGATAGCTTCATATAATATTTACTTGTGTTTCTGGACTGAATATGACAGTAGTACGATCAGAAAACACTCGTGATGGAGTTATTCTTCGTCACAATGGCTGTTGACAGAAAAAACCAGTCAGTAGGGAAACTTTCTTCAGTTTTGCTTTAGATCAAAACTAAGACAAATGTCTATGCTGGTTATTTTATGGATGATGCAGTTATCTCCTACCCAAGAAACGTTAACGAAGTCACGGAAGTGCGATTGCATCACTATTGGCTAGATATTTTCTCTAAAATGCTCCTAAAGCCATAACTTTCGTTGGGCAGCACCTGCAAAATCGTTGAAGTTGATAAATTAGCCACAAATAAAAGAAAAAATAATAGAGAGTGAAACACGGTGACGGAGTAGTAAGTGATTGCTAATCACTTTAATTTTAATTTAAGGCTTTTGGTATCTGTCGTGAAACTCCTTAAAAGCAGCGTTTAAATATGCTGTGGACAGAAAGTGAACAACACGAATCCTAATTGTTCTAACGTATGGTCTTCCGGGAATAATAATATATTCAGATTACCGGAAAGGTTACTGGTCACTAAAAAGTAGACTAGGTTACGAACATTGTTTCATTGTTTATGAAAGACATTTCGTGCGTCTGGCTACTAGGGTGTACATGTTAAATATAGAGTATATTGTTTTCGAATATAGGGTTTCTGAGACTATATCACCTTACTAAATTCATTAAACACGTTAAAAGGCTTCATCCCTTCTAATTTTTTTCAGGTTTTTTTTAGCGATTTTTCATAAAATTTAACCATTTGCTTTGAAATTGTTTTTTCATTGATTGAAAGGTATTTAAAGGTTCAGATATTAGCTTTCATAAAAACAAATTACCGATTCTTTATGCTAACAGAACATTTCGAATAAAATTGCCAGATGATCATATTATTGTAACTGGGTGTTGTGGAGTTTGTCGAATATCAATTCGATATCACAACCGTATAGGGTATGAGGAAGTTGCTGGTGGTAATGGATGAGGTCGCGAAAATGTATCGTCAGTTAACTGAATTTCAAATATAGGCCGTTAGGAGCCGGCTAAATGGTCTGATGATAGAACGTTCGCCGCGCAGCCAGAGGGTCCTGGATTCAATCCCTGATAAAGTTGTAGATTCACACAACTGAGTTCAATACTAGGACGAAACAGTTATTCAGTACTTAATAGCGATCAACACTTGTCTATTATACACCAACTCGTAATATCAAATTGATCATATTATCTCTCATTATTTCGTGTACAGACTTATACGGCGTTTGTTGATGTATTATGTATGTTACTAATCATGCTTTCGATCATTTCACATTTCATCAATTATTTATTTGTATTTCGAATAAAGAGAGGGTGAGTTGTTTAAGAATTGTGAATGGTAAAGTTATGTCGATCCAAGGGTCAAAAACAACTAACCGAAAATATATAAAAATTAACGCGAAATAAGAACAGTACGAGAACAATTAAAACTTGAGTGCTCTGGGCATCAGCTTCATTTGATTTTAGTTAACATTATTAATAAAAAACACCAAATATTTGAACATGTAACCGAAGTTATTAAAGTTCTTAATGGCATTCAATTAGTGATTATCGGTCTTCTATCTGAAACAATAACCCTACATACTACAATGCGGAATATATCGTTAGTCCAAAAAGTTATTTTGTCCCGGAAATTTTTATCAAATGCCAGTCTGTGTGTTACGATTGTGATGCTCTGTTGTTTGTTATACTGATCATTAGTTGAAATGTGTTATTTTCTACATGCAGTTAAATAATTAGCTACTTAGGCTACCGTCATTAATGCTGACCATGTTTGTTTTAGCGGGCACGACTAGCTGAAGGCGCTTGAACAAACGTCACCACCAGATCATGATACGATTCGAATTGGGGAGCAGCTTGTCCTCTAGTTAACCAGCCTAGACGTTGCTATCCCATTAAAGTTCTACTCATGGTCAGATCTACCATCTTCTCCATTCATCACTGCCTTCGGCTTCGTTCTTATTCGTATGTGTGGGTTCAATTGTTAGAAACGACTCTGATTATACGACAAATGTAACTTGGTCATATACCGGGTACACTTCATACTCATGATTAAAATATAAATTACCCATGATGATGCGACATTTATATGACAGTGGGAAATCTATACTTCCGATTATTGGTTTTCTATTTTTCTTTAGAATAGGCATCAATTCATACTAATGTCATGATGTTTTTAAAAAAAATTGAGTGGAGGAGGGGGGTAGGTAATAACAAACACTGGACTTTAGCTACCTCATCCTTTATTATCAACTTAAATGTAATAATTTCATTGTACATTATCATTGATGAACTGTTACGATCTTCTAGTCAGCTCACTATGATTTGGTAAGTTAATTTAAAAAGAAAAAAAGAAAAGAGAACAATCCTAGGTAATTGAAACCATAGTCTATTCTTTTTAAACCTTTTATCATAAAAGCAAATTATCTACGTAAATAACTTAAGCATCATATACGTCAATAAAATACAAAGATAAATAGTAAGGGTGTGTGTGTGCGTGTGTTCAGTGTGGGGGGGGGAAGACGAAAGAAGTAAAATCTAGATTCATTGTTACAAGATGTTACTATTTATTATGTGATACATTTTTTTAAAAAATAAATAATTAATTAAATAGACAAATATTTTCATATAAACTAAATAATAAAGTGTAGTTAAACAAGAATAAATTAATTGAATATTGAATGATTATTTTAATTAGATTCAATGTATATTCACATTATGTGTAAATTTAATTAGTGATAATTTATTTTCATTAGTAGAAGTAGAATTATAGGACAATTCAATAGTTTAATATAAATATTGTTTATTAACTAGTTAATTTTAACTAAAATAACGGTTAGTATATATGCATATAGTAATGGTTAATTTAAGAATGTTTATGTAATGATGCCTATATCACTATTTAAGTAGTATAATATACCGCTATTAATAATGGTATTGAGCTGAGGTTGTTTTACAATAGATATATAATGCAAACTTTGACTAATTATTTGATATGATCTTGTGTCTATTAATTACAACGATCAATGATAGATACAACGATGTAGTCGATGATCTAATAACTGGCCTGATGCCTATTCAATCCCAAGTTGAAATAGGTGGCGCACACGACCTGATGAATCAGTTAGACAAATCAAATTATTTTTCAAGTACACATTTATACATACATAACACCACACTTTACTGTCAATCAATTAGGAAAGTAACTTCTACACAATGATATTGAGCTGAAGTAACGTATACTATAGGTTATGAATGGAAAATGACATACTAACAGTTAGTTGATCAAACAGGAGAATAAGACAAAGGGGAAGGGGATTTACATGCAATAGTCTGCCGAAGAACAGTTCTAGAAGATAATCAATTGCATTTAGGCATCCCAACATATCGTTGGATGAATAAAAATTATTAAACAGTGTTATGCTTAATTAAAACAGCGTATATCGATGAAAGTGAAACCGAAATATCTTTGAAAAAATAGTGTAATTCTAAATGTTCTTCATAGTTCTTTACCTATTACATTACTTTTAATCCACTTATATAACGTAGAATCTTCTAATAGAATAATCAATTAACTGGACATTTCAAATAATCTGATCATATGGAACACATTTATAGAATTTATATTTAAGATGAAAAGAACGTTAAAGATGGTAATTAATGATCGTGTTACTACATCAAATATGTTTAAGCAAGATTCGTTATTCTTCCATTTAAAGTGTTTTACTGTCCTCTTGAACTACATTTGTAGATAAGAACACGAGGCAAACAATCATGCTTCTTAAAAGCTAAATGTTTGATGAAAATAAGCCATAGAGTTTGACTATGTAAAAACGTCCTACAGCAAAATTAGAACAGTTGCGGTACCTTTAGAATAAACTAAATGGTTAGTTATTGTTCATGTCTCTAGACCAAATGAATTTCTAAACATCACTCTGACTGAGAAGTGGATGTTTAAAAACGACTAAGAATTTCGTAATCGGTCATTTAAAGATATTCGGCATAAAAATGAATATCGAAAATGCTTTATGAATAATCTATAATACACTAGTAATTTTACCAAATGCTTAATTTATGCATCTTATATACACAGTAGAAACTATTAGCTATCATCATAAGGAACCAAGTTTATGCATCTAAAAGAAATTTGTGCATCGTCATTACCTTGGGCTTCTTGATAATCAACAATCTAGTGAGTTTTTTTACTTACCTTGTTGTTTCTCGCTCTTCTTCTGCTTCTCTTATAACTAAGCCTTTATTTCCTCTGTATCTCCTTAGATCTTCCGTGAAAACCACACTTCTCTTCAGTCTAATAAAAGCAATTTGACTTCATTATAATATTCCCAATCCTCTAAATAGACATTATTTTATTCGACATTTCACTATACTCTTTTACCAATTCTTTCATTCATCATTTAATACTCTTGAAGAATAATCATTCTACCAAAGTCCTCTGCAATCACTATGTTAAACGTGTGAATTAATGATATATATATATATATATATATATATATATATATATATACTGCTGAGCGGTTCTGACCTGCAGTTGCGACATGAACGACTTCAATCTGTTGACCCCCTGAAACCATGTACATAAGAAATGGGACTTGATTTACGTACAAGTATCTCATTGATGCTGCTTTGCCTACCAACGTAGACAATATTTATTATCACCATTTATTACGTATAATTTTGAAAGTGGTGGCGTCTCACTACTAAATGACTGTTTTATCGGAAATTTAAATGTAGTTCTAAAGGATGATGTAAACAAACAATAAACGTTATGATATTTATATTTCCCCTTTAAATTAAAGTGGAGTTTAATGAGAACTAATTGGACGTAATGAAGTCATTGATAAATTTGTAAGTCACAGCATACAGTTTCCTTAATTAAGGAAGTATATTTAGCTTATAGGCTATACTAAAACAAATCCAAAATTAAGGTGTATTTTGTTGGATTACATTGCGTGTATGCTGGGAAAAAAATCTTTAGTACCGTGTTTCAAGCCCTGTTTTACATTTATCTAATAATACCAACTGTAAATAAGAATCTGTTTAAATTTCCTATTTTAAGAAAACCTATCATTTTAGTCTGATATTTCAAATTGGTCATAGTTGGTGCAGTAATTAAAAATTCGTCTGACTGGTGTCCTGACATTAAATTAATTGTTAGACTAAGAGCAACTTGGTATGATCCGAAGTTATAGACTTAAAGATTTAGTGCATAAATGTTTTTTCATACATCCACTGCATATGATCGACTTCGCTGAGGATCACATAAACTAACCAAATCAAATCCTACTATTTGAAAGATAGTCTTATATTACTATTATTGGGTTAGTCACAACAGCAACCTTTATAATTTCATATTTAAAAAGGCTAGGTTGTTTATCAGAATAATTATTAATTCCCATTAATATAATTTAATCTATCGCCACTATGCTTTAAAGCATATTTACTATTAATATATATCCATGTAATTGTTGTTAATCATTTATCAATCGGCATGATTTATTTCTTTAGTTCTTAAATATTGTGCTATCAATTGCACCCATAGAAACCAGTTTTAAACAGTTCATTACTTATTACATTTTAATCGCTATAAAACTGTATAACCTATTCGTGAGTATATTCATTAATAACCTATTTATAGCATCGTTAACCAACCCACCCCATCCTCACCTCCCCATTTGATTGGTATGTACTTCATTCTACAGTACAAAACCAGCTTATTTGTCTGTGGTTAATAATAAAAGAGTAAATTGCAAAGAAAACGATATATTTGCTCAGATTGTTTCCGGTTGCAAAACCTATGCATAAGGAAGTGCTTAAACAGGTAGAAGTCAAATATATAATTTAGATTGGTATTTACTTCATTTGAAAGTAACTGTCTGAAGTATATAAATGTTATGTTGGGTAACTAAAGAAGAGTAACGAACTTTCAGAACTATGTTTCAGAAGTCTGTTTAAATTATTTTAGTTGTAGGTAATATAAAAATTTTATTTCTATCATTGTTAAATTCCCCTAGCTCTCTCCTTCTGTTTTTATACGTTATCTGTTAGTATAACCTATCGCATTCATGAACTACGGTTAGTTGATTGTGTACACATTATCTTAATCCACAACCATTGTTTCCTTTTAAGTTGTGACTAGAAAGCGGAATCCAGGACGAACGTTTCGTCCTATTTTAGACTCATCGGCTAGATGTACCTGCTTCCCAATGTTAATCATCATACTGGGATTCAAAATGAATCCGCTCCGTGTCACACCCCACCGCGTTCACTAATAGACTCCTGTGTCGAAGCAGTCACACTTGTGCAACATTTATATATGTAGATAGGTTGAGCTTATATCCTCCAGTTTATTACATATTGGCCCGTTGCACCAGTGTGACTATCTCGACAGAGTAGCCTAGTTATGAATGCTGTGGCGTTTGACACGAAGCTAATTGACTTCGAGTCCAAATGTGATGATCAACATTTTGATTGAGGTGCACCCAGCAGATGAGTTCCAAATAGGACGAAACGTGCGTCCTGGATTCAGCTTGTTAATCATATTCCACTTGGTTTGTGTATACTTAAAGGAATGATTAAATACAATAAGATTTGTGTGGTTGATTTATCAACTTGTGTTCTTCCTATTTTTGTTTTAGGACTAAGTGGACATCGGGCTGACGTGCAGGGACCAGCTAGTTACTTATTGGCATTGTTATTGTAACTTCGTGCTCACAAAGACATATTAAATAGTTGGTTGTACCTCTCCATCATAACAGCCATTTTTGACGCCATTACAATACGAAAGGAACTGATATTTATTGCAAAAAAAGCTAGTTTTCAGTGATTTTATTAAAATGTCTTCTAGTAAATTGAATGTTAGGTCTGCAAACTAAAGGGGTGTACTAAATAGTACCTTAAATGAATAATGAAGTTTTAATTCCTAAACGTAAATTAACAGTTCTGTTGTTTTGAGATATATTGATGTGCAGTATGTAACTAAGTCAATGTGTTTCAATGTAATCATTCTCATATCAAAATTATATTATAAGCTTAATTTTTAGACTCGGTCAGTCAGTAAGTCACAACTTAGAACTTTTTACATGTGTACATCAGTACAAGTTACCATACCCAAGTTAGCAGATAGAGATTAAATTGTCGGATCCAATCCCAGAGTAGAGGAGGTATTAATGGAAAGGAATAAAGATCGGAGACGAGGTTTAAGAAAATATGATTCAGTAAAGAGAAAATTATGATAAGTTCAGTAACTTAGAATTTGAACTGGATTATAGTACTTAAGAATTATCATCCAACAATGTATATAGTCATGCATGTGACCAGTAACCTGAAAATGTTCCTTATTTTATCAAATATATTTGAATATAATGAAACTGTTAATTAATGTTTGTTAAGTAAACTCATTAGTAGTTAGATATGTATATCAAAGAGGAAAGGATAGTGTAACTGTAACTTCTTTCCAGTTAACCTACGAACACAGATTGATCATTTCAAGTTATCTTTATATTCATCGATGACACTATATGATATAAGTAGTTCAATTCATTATATTAATTATAAATCCATGAACATATTAGGCTAGTTTTCATTTATAAGTATTCAATGATATAAGCTACAGTTTTATATTATGTTGTGTATTGCATACAACATTTTGTATATTTAGTAATGATAACATTTTACTTCATATAAAAGGATGATATTTAAATGTTAATCAAACTACTTTCAATACAATCTTCTTTCATCTAGTCAAATTGAATGGGAAATTACATTCTTTATTGAATGAATGAAACATTCAATGTTTATTACTTTATGTCTGAAATCTACTATTTTTGCAGTCTTCGTTTCTTTTTTTTTGAATAGACCGCTTAGCATGTTTCATATAAAGTATACAAATAACAAATATACAAGTAGAAAATATAAAAGGATACACTAGAATCTATTTAAGTAATAGTTTAAAAATAAAGTAATTACGTTTTCTTTCCTAATAAAATTATTCTATGAAAGACAAAAAAACTTGACAAAACATTCTGTTATATAAGTAGTATTATTAGCAACAAATGAACTAATATCACCATATGAATACATATTTTAAACGTGGGCGGTAAATCTAAATTAGTTATTTTAAAGATATGGACACTGGTAAATAAACCACTTGAGAAATGTTTAATAAAATGCTATGATTATCTCATAATGAAATTTCATAAGAATATTTATCAATGACTATAACGATAAAATAGTGTCTGAGTTTATCAGTTTGCGTAGATTAGAATGATCATCATTTTATGCTATAATAAATTACGTAATTCTGGTATAGTTGACGTTTAATCATTAGACGTTTCTTCGGAATACTTATTTTTGTCTAAAAACAATGAATAGCTGAAAATTTTAAGTTATTTCACTTGTGCTGACTGACTTAATGACATTATATTTTGTAAAAATTTACCAATGTTACGTGTGTAATAAATTCTTCTTCTATTATGCTACTAATACATACTTTGCTAACGTTGTTTAAATGTATCATTAATATAATTGTACTCTTACACTTTACACACTTTGCCTGTGTCGCTTACTGCTGCTCTCGGAAGCGCAAATACATTGTTGACGTATTATTCTTCGTTCTGACTGAGTTTCCTCCACCGAATGCTTGGATTAATAATTTAATCCCTCTTATAGCATCGGAATTGAATACCCAACGTCACGTTGGCTCTTCCCAGCTTTACTAACCATAACGGACCTATACAGGACGCCAAAAAAGGTACATACGTGTCGCGGTCACTTGGGACATTCGTCATTCCTTCCGAACTTTGTCGTTAATACAAGTGAGCCACATTCTGCTAGACATTGTACTTGTTATCTATATACTTATATTAACTGTTAACATAGTATTTGTACGCATTTGTGTCTAAGTTGTAAGGCGATATTGACTCTTTAGTGTTCCGCGGCCACTACTCACTTGTTTTGTTTATTAAAAATTGGGTTGTAGGTGAAAAAGATTTTCAGTTGATTGAATATATGACAGATTGATGTTGGTAGGGTACCAGTGAAAACCAGGGAGCACTGGATAGCTGTTTTGTTTTAGTGTAGAAGTCTTCAGCATTTTGCACCCTAGATTTCAGGTTGATGGCGAAAGCTTAAACCTCTGCGTACTTAGTCTACAAACATACCAACGAATTAATAGTGCGACATGTACTCATAATAGATCAGACTAATAACAAGTTTGTAAAGACTTCAAAAAACTGTGAACCAAAACAAATATTAAAAATAACCGTATATAATGGAATATAAAGATGGTAAAAATACTTCGCATAGAATGAAGCAAAGGAAAGAGGAAACGCAGTACATGAATGACCTCGAGAAATTTCCCAATTAACCAATGAACGAATCGCTATCGAAGTTAACATTGACATAAATTTGAATTGAAAATGCACACTATAGAAAATATATCATAGATGTTTAGGCTAAAGAAGAGAAATTTCAGTTATCATTAGCTTTTTGATTTTCATCACTTTTCAGGTTGATATGTATGATTTATAGTAAGAATACCCGATGACAGAAATATTCCAACCAGTAGTTGTAGATCAGAAGATATTGGTTTAACTATGAGACACAAATCACCAGGACAGACAAAAGCAAATCCACCATTCTCTCCAAATTACACAGAAAATCAAGTCAATCCAGTAAACCAAAGGCTTGGCACTTAATCATATAAGGTTAGGAAATGCAATTGGTAAAACATTATCAAAAATGCATGAAAAACGCAGGAATATGAAACACTGTCCAGGCTTTTTCTGTTACTACGTCATATTCAGCATCGTTTGGCATGACATTTAGATTTGACCAAAGTCAACCTACGTTGCATTTTACCCAGTCTTACATAAATGATAAGCATAAGTTTCGGATAACCATAAATACCGTTTATAGCATTCGTGCACAGTCGTATTTCAGCAATACTGTCATATTGGGCAAAACGTAATGCAATTCGGGAATAAGTATTTACAGCCATAAATTAATTCCAAAGTTACGATCTGAAGTTACAATTAGGGTCATAATCAGATTGACATAGCAAATAGAATATACGGATAGCTGTATTGTTACATGGTATTAGACGTTTGTTTAGATAATGAAATAAAGCTTATCATATTACAACATCTCCATTGAAAGCTTCAGTAAAACAAGATTGGAACCAGGATCGTGTGCATCAATAAGTTGATAAATATCTACAATTTAGTAGGGAGGGGGTGGGGGCGGGAAGGCATATTGTAATCAGTCTTCACTTCAAATTATCTAAAGAATTATCAGACTACTCTATTAGTCACACTAATACATTCATCTATCATCATTTCCGTCGTTTAACAGCAGAGATAACACTACAAATCTATAATTGATTCATCTCGCATGGCCCATAATCCATCACCATCAATTGAATACATTCACTCATTACGTTCTACTAGATCCTAACTTACATTATCTATCCGTACACTAGTTTGTTTCACTCCTTCCCACTGAATTTTGCCGTTTTGTTAATATTTTGAATTTGTTGTCATGGTGTTAAAATGGTATGATGACATGGACCTATGCATACATACATCGGGTTCAACATTGTACATAAGTGTGTGAATGAATGAACGTATTTTTATCCTCTGTAATGTAAGTTATCTTTTTCGATATACTATTTAGTTATGAATGTTGTTTTCTGATTGACTAGAATGTGGTTATTGAATGTGAATGATGATTAGACCATTTGTAAACTATTGAGGTATGAAATATTAGGTACTGCGTCAGCTCCTTTCTATACTGTTATCTGGTTAATTCTTCGTTCATAAAAGTAGATAGTTTAAATATTTTACAAGTAGCAGATTTCTCATCAGTAATTACAAATCAATGATTCCCATCATTTTTTTTATTATTTACTAGTACTCACAACAATGTTTCTCTATTATTTCGACCAAAATTATATTGATAACGAAAGTGAATTATTCACACAGAGCTTTTACTTGCCAACTAACTTTTGTCGTTCAGATAACATACTACTCATCATATAAGTTGGATTGTGACTAGCAATTGGAATCCAGGACTCGCGTTTCTTCCTATATGGGACTCATCGGCTGGATATACCTGCATCGCAATGTTGATGTTCACACTGGGATTCGAACTCAGTCCGTTTCGTGTCAAGAGCCACCGCGTTCACGGGAATATACAAGTTCATCCTAATACTATTTATCAGTTTACCATGTTATACTTTATAGTTCGTCTTAATTTTTTGTTTACTTGAAATTCATATATCGTTTTACGTAGTAGTTGTATGGATAAACTTATTGGTTTCCACCTGAACTAATATAAGGACTAATGTGTTTCTAAGGGAAAACAATGACGTTTACATATGATTGATTATTTTACACATGTCATATAAAGTAATTTATATAAATGACAGATTTAGTTATTTTGACTTATTGATTAAATTTATCCATCAGAAAGTTATAAAAAAATTATGTAACATTTAATTATCATATCACTAATCGATAAATGTTCATGTACTTTGTATGCGTTAACTTCAGTCTTCTAACAATCACTGTACATTCAATATTGTCGGATGGCATATAGATATTTGATGAATGAAATCCAATTAGCCTAATGAATAAATGTTAATTTAGTATGGAATGGTTAATATGATTATAGACAACATTATGAACTTTAGTTGAAAACATGCCTATACACATTTATACGACGTAAATACAACATAAAAGTAGTGTTGCTTGTTTCGTAGGTGTTACGTTGGATTTCATGAACATCAGCACACCAGCTTTTGAAATATTTCTCATCCTTTATGATCAATGTTTTATTATGAAATTTTTAGTAACGATTGTTTACTATCAAAGATTAACATAGTCCTCTAATTTACCAACAAAGTAATACTGTTTCAGACGTAAAATTGGTATATTTGTTTTAACAATATTCTAAAAACATCTGTTGGTCATACAACCAACCAATGAATCAATGCTCGTTACCTATCATGGACCGTCGACCAGTAACCAGCATTCTCCAACGAATTTCGTCCTGGGCTTTCTTTACTAGTTCTTCCCAAGTGCTATTCATTCTTTTTATGTATCTTAAATTCCCGGCTCAAAGTGTTGCATAGTCTTCCGCTTTTCTTTTGGCCTACAAAATTCCATGTTAATGCGTATCTTAAGATGCAGTTTGATGATTGGTTGGTTTGTTCTCTGTCACAGAAGGTTGTGGATGATGGTATCTGGCAAATGGATCCAAACTATCTTGCGCAGACAGTTGTTTATAAATACTTGAATCTTTTAAAGGATGCTTTTAGTAATTCTGAATATAAGTTTTAGCCATATACAACAGAACTGTCTTTACATTTGTATTGAAAATCCTGACTTTGATGTTAGCCGACAGCTGGTTTAAGTTCCAGATATCTTTTGATTGTAGAGATGCTACCCTTGTCTTGCCAATCTACATCCTTACATCTGCCTCGATTATACAACTAGCACTTTATAGTTTAATTTCATTAAGTGACTACATTTTAATAAATATCTAAAACTAAGAAGCACTACAAATTTGCCTCACTTTTCCAAGTGTCGAACTCAGAACTTACAGGTTTTGTGGTAAACATTTGTCTTCGATAGCAATCAACCACATTATAAAGCGTTAGTATTTTCACCTTCAGTCTATTTACGGAGTTACGATATCTAACCTTATTTGTGTGTAAACGTACTCTAAGATGTCTTAAGTTTTAAGGTTTGGTAGCTAATCAGATCAGTAGTTTTACTGAAAAATATCATACTAGAACCAAAATGTTTCTTAACACTTAAGTATTTTCGTTGGATTGGTAACTGAAATCATTCTGTGGTGTTGAACTCCAAATTCAATAATTTTCAAAATACCTATATGATAACAATCCTAATTTTGTTTATGTAAAGTAACAAAAATAAATATTGCATACAATATGGGTTGTCTGATTTTAACCACCCCTCCCCTCAAGCATATCCTTTCTCACAGGATATACACTAGTTACAGTATTAATTAGAACAATACAAATAATAACTACTTAGTAGTGAATTCAGCGTAGGTTCGATAAATTAACTATTTTTAAAATTGGATTAAAAGAAAATTTACAATCGTTTGATGAAACAAATGATTAGATCATATATGTATAAGCACTAAAATATCCATTAAAACTTCACCTACGCAGAAACTATAATCATTATTGTTACATTCTATTTCATCTTATTTCAATCAAAATATAACTTATGAGATATAGATGTGATGAGAAGATTTAGTATAATTACAACAGTTTTCATTCATCGCCCATTTAAGATAATTCACCAGTTTCAATGAATATAGTGGTGAATAAAACCTGATAAGTCATATATTAATACTTCACAATCATCAGTATTATTTATAAGTTATTGCTTAATATATGATGTTTCGGTTCGAATCAATTTTTCAGTACTAACAATTTAATCAATAAATTCTACTGAGAGTGTTTATTGTATGGATTTATAATTCTTGGCAAGTGTTTGATTTTACGGAAACCTTAAGCAACTAGTTTACCGATAAAACTTTCAAAACGTTTCACAAACACTGTTTCTACTGAACTTGAAATGCATCAGTAAGAAAAATTTTGTTAGTTCACATTTAATTATCATCCTAAAAGTGTCTAAATACGGTACTTACATATGTGTTTATCAATAAATGGATTTAGTAAGTCGATTAATGATCACTTTTTACTTTGGTGCCAAAATAGAAGTGTTTACTTGAATGATGCATCGAAATATACCTAAATGAATGAATCAGTAACCAACAGTGACCAGAAAATTTGGTCACTACATTAAAAGTAAATTGTCAGACTACTTTCTATTACATAAATTCAATATCACAAATTGACCTACAATATACAACTATTGAAATCCAAAAGGATGAGCAAGCCATTTCGTATAAGTATCCCAGTATTTATCCACCATCTCAAAACTAATGGAGTCCATGATCTTCGGGTTTAGGATATCAAACATTCCCATTATGTGAATTAGCAGAAACACATACAAGCGATCAATATTGTTTCCAGTTAGATCATCATCAATCTCTAATCTAATAGATAGCAGTATTTATATACGAATATGAAAATTACTAAACTAATGAAGGCAGTAAGTGTGAATCTACGATTAAAATCAAACAGGTGTATTACATAACCAATCATAATTGGTGAAAGGTGTAAGTTGGTAATAGTAATGATAAGCAGATTAATAACGACAACAACAACATGAATGCATATTTCAATATAAGACAAATATAGGCATTTGTTATTTGGATGTGGTAAAAACGGTGTGAAATTAAACTTGTTATGATAATAATGATGATAACAGTCGTTCAAAATTAGGTGTAGAAATAGTGTAATCAATTAAATGGAGAGTGGAGAAAAGATATGAATAAGGGAGAGTAAGAAGAAAGAAACAGCAAAAGGCTTTAAGATCTAATGGTTATAGTTTTTAATTGTTAACTAACCTAATTTAATTGAAATCTAATCTCCACAACACTTAACTATAGTCATTATCTGATTACATGGAACTAATGTAGTTTGGCAATGTGGGCTGAGAGGAGGATAACCACCATTTACACTGGATGAGGCTGTTCAACACATAAGTGAACACCAATCGTTAAGTGGTTAACCAATAGTCTAAAACTTGTGTGTTTCGTACGAGACCTAAAGGTCCTCGACTTGGTACTTTAGGTGTTTTCATAGATGTGCTGGATGAGGAGCCCTATGATATGACAAAATAGCTGCTCGATGTTTTCTAGTTTTAACATTTGTCAAACTTAGATCAGCTTGTGATATCAATTACTTTCTATCAATTAGTTTCCCATACTGCTATGCTGCAACGTTTATATCATGTACTGCAATAAACTAGCTTTATTTTCATTCCATTATTATAAACCAAATAAGGTAATTGAAATGAATACTTACGGTAATGCGTTACTATAATGTGAGTAAGTTTTATTAGAGTGTATACGCTTAGCAACAGGAAGTGAAATCAATTCAAGAGTACTTCAGCACAAAGGTTGAAATATCATTTAAATATAGAATAATTTAGCTTATTAAATTGTCCGTCTGCATACAATCAAATGCATATAATCAGATCAAAAGTCATGATATAACAAACTTACGTATTTTGTTCGTTGAAGCCATTCATAATAACCAGAATTTCTAATTCTACTGAATAATCCAATATTCTTATTTAATTGAATAATTTCATCTTTGTACTTTTGAACTGTTAAATGTGAAAGTATTTTAGAAGGATCTTGTGTTTTCAATAAACTGACAAGCCTACTTAGTATATATGATCGAATCTAAAAGTAATGGATAATAAACACGTAAATTAGTAAGATGTTTGAATCTATTTCATTTTAAAATCACTCTACATTTTGTTAGCTTCTACAAGAATGATAACAATGTCTTCCTTCAGATATGCTCATGAATACATATTTGTTTACTAGATACCAGTTACAATTTAATAACTCGACTTTGATCTAATAAAGCGGATTCGGTCAGCTACATACAGCTACATTACAGTTTTGATGTTGACACCGGTTTGAATATTTGTTTTTGTGATATCCAAAAGAACTGCTCATTATGTAAACATGACTTTAGATTATTGGTTTTCATAAAAATAATCTTTCGATTCGTTTATTCCATAAACATCTCCATAAATTATTGTTACGAACTACAGATGACATCATTGATCTGAGGTATCCCACAACGCTTACGGCATTAACTACTCATCACTAGTCGTAATGTTCTCACTTGATTTTGTAAGTGGATCCTACAAGCTACAGTATTTTATTCATTGTTTTCATTTCCAGCTACACTTTACCAAATGGTTGCGGATAACTTCAGAAGCTTCATTAAATACTACATTATGCAGTAAATACCCACCGTGTTAGGCTGGGATAGTGCAAAACTACATCTGGTCAAATTATTTAAGAAAACGTCAATAGTATATTGTTTTAACAATCGAAATGATTTACATATATACCAGAAATTTAATAGTCTCATGTTTATTGAAATATTAACATTACCTTCCAAAAAGCTGAAATAATGGTTCAAAATTTATATAAATATGCATTTGATGTCGGAAATTGATGTACGTTGGACAAATAATGAGAACTAACAATAACTAAATATCTATTTCGTTCCAATATAAGACTATTTAGTGATTACCACTCATATCCTCATCAAGTATCAAGCCAAGAACTTCTAAACTTCAGTGAGAACACTTAAGTTATCAGACAACTAAGCCTCTTAACATTTTCAACTTCAGTTGTTTTTTAAGATATTTTGCAATCTTCTTCATGTTGATTATGATTGAATGTAGTATACTAAGACAGCATAGTTGATCGTTTAGTGTTTCTTAATTCTCAATAGTTATCGAAATCTATGTCTATAGGTGTTATGAAATTTATATGCATCATTATCTACAGCACTCAATTAAGTATATGATTCATTTTCATTTTTATGAATGTGAATTTCATAACACCTATAGATAGATTTTAATAACTTGTGAGAATCAAGAAACACTAAACAAATAACTATTTTGTATTTGTATACTACATTCAATCATAATCAAAATGAAGAAAGAGAATAGCTTGGAGGAATTGGTCCCAAATCAGTCACTTGCACAATCTACAACCGTTATCTAGTCAGCGACTGACTACCCCTTGAAATAAGATGCTTACATTGACTGACCAATATATAGTGACCAATGTTATGGCTGTAAAGTTCTTTCATATAGTAATGATTAGTATTTACTAATCAATTTTCAATGTAGCTACTAGCATAAGTGACTTGACACCATAGGCCTTATAATGAGAAGACAGTTGATCAGAATCTAATCATTTGAGACTAGAAATAATTAGACGAATATGACATTCATCATTACTTAATCAATGCGAACTTTGAATCTATTATTCACAAACTTGTTATGAATACAAAATAAACACGTGTTATATAATCGTACAATACAACTTATTACTATATTCAATATACTGAATATCCATTTCTTCAAAAGAAAAAAGAACATTTATGTGTTTCTATCAATGAACACCTGAAACACATTCAATAAATGAAATGACATGGAACTGATATTCATTAGACTGATTTAAACTGAAAGATAATTGTAGTATTTGAAACATGTTATACAAAACGTATACTTTCATTTTATCAATATACTTTAATATATTTTTTTCAGTAGAAAAACAAAAAAGTCTACTTTATTATACAATATTTACAAAATCATATTGATAAAGTGAAAGTTTACGTTTTGTATAACTTGTTTCAGGTACTACAATTATCTTCCAATTGACACCAATCTAATGAATATTTACTCCATGTCATTTCATTCAATGAATGAGTTTCAGGTGTTTATTGATAGAAACACATAAATGATTTTGTATTTTGATGAAATGGATATTCAGGATATTGCATATAGTAGTAAGTTGCATTGTACGATATCCAACGGTTTCTAATTATTCTTTATACATTATCAAGGAATATCCTGAATATTTGATCAGATATTACTTTCACAATTATGTATGCTTAAATTTCATTATTTAATAAAGTTGAATATTAACGTATAAGTAGTTCAAATAAAACTCTGCCTGTAGCCCTCCTAGGGTTACTGCCGGTCCCAAGCCCTGGTAAAGGAGGAGGGTTGGGCATGGTGCTAGCACCCCCATCCAGTAAAAACCCAAACTTGCTAAAAAAAACGCAAACCAGATTAAACAAGATAAACCATTTAAACTCTGCCCTGGGAGTGGAAGGATTGTTTATGACGCCTCATGATGAAAGCCGAAATTCTTCGGAAGTCATGAGGCCGATGCCCTCCTTCTAACAACCAGAGCAAATATTTTTATAGGTACATGGAATGTTTGAACAATGTGGGAGAGCGGAAAGACAAATCAAATAGCTGCAGAATTGATGAGATACAATTTGACAATACTCGGAATCAGCGAAACCCATTGGACTCAAGCTGGACAGAAAACATTGGCTTCGGGAGAGACGCTACTATACTCCGGCCACGAAGAGGAAAATGCTCCCCACACTCAAGGAGTTGCTCTGATGCTGTCTAAGGAGGCACGTAATGCACTTGTGGGATGGGAACCACATGGACCCAGGATCATCAAAGCATCTTTCAAAACAATGAAGAAAGGGATTACAATCAATATTATCCAATGCTATGCACCAACCAATGACGGCAACGACGAAGACAAAGATCAGTTTTACGATAGACTGCAATCAATTATAGCAAAGTGTCTAGGAAAAGATCTGACAATACTGATGGGGGACCTAAACGCCAAAGTCGGAATGGACAACACTGGATATGAAGAAATCATGGGACGACAAGGACTGGGAGACAGAAATGACAATGGTGAAAGACTTGCAAACCTATGTGCCTTCAACAAATTGGTTATAGGTGGTACAATATTCGCCCACAAACGCATACACAAGGCTACATGGGTCTCACCTGGATCATACTACTGAGAATCAAATCGATCATATATGTATCAATAAAAAATTTAGAAGATCAATGGAAGATGTAAGAACCAGGAGAGGAGCTGACATAGCTTCAGATCACCATCTGGTGGTTTCTAAAATGAAACTGAAGCTAAAGAAGCAGTGGACAACTGGAGTGGCAGCAGTACAACGGTTCAATACAGGCTTTCTCCGAGACACTGACAAACTCAACGAATTCAAAATATCTCTCAACAACAGGTTCCAAGCCTTACAAGATCTGCCGAAAGAAGAAGAAACCACTATGGAGGACAACTGGAAAGAAATCAAAGAAGCACTAACGTCAACGTGTCAGGTGGTTCTAGGCCGCAACAAGCACCATTATAAGGAATAGATCTCCACTGAGACATTGAGCAAAATTCAACAAAGGAGGAGCAAGAAGATGGAAATCAACAACAGCCGAACAAGAGCAGAGAAAATCAAGGCTCAAGCTGAATACTCAGAAGCAAATAAGCAGCTAAAGAAGAGCATTAGAGCCGACAAACAGAAATACATGCAAAGCATTGCAACGACAGAGGAGAAAGCTGCAAGGGGAAGAAATATGAAACAGTTATACGACACAACGAAGAAACTGGCAGATAAATATGGTAAACCAGAGCGACCGGTCAAGAACAAAGAAGGAGAGACACTCACTGAGATTCAAGAACAAAAGAATAGGTGGGTAGAACACTTTGAGGAACTTCTAAATAGGCCAGCTCCACTGAACCCACTGGACATCGAAGCAGCACCTACAGATCTCCCGATAGATGTCACTCCACCAACGATGGAAGAAATCAAGATGGCCATCAGACAAATCAAAAGTGGGAAAGCAGCAGGACCTGACAATATACCAGCTGAAGCATTCAAGTCAGATATCGACCTAACAGCAAGGATACTCCACGTTTTATTCAAAAAGATCTGGGAGGAAGAACAAGTGCCGGCAGACTGGAAAGAAGGACATCTTATCAAGATACCAAAGAAAGGAGATTTGAGCAAATGTGACAACTACAGAGGGATCACGCTACTGTCGATACCAGGGAAAGTCTTTAACAGAGTATTGTTGAACAGAATAAAAGATTCAGTGGAGGCTCAACTTCGAGATCAACAAGCTGGTTTTCGTAAGGATCGGTCGTGCACGGACCAAATCGCAACACTACGGATCATCGTTGAACAATCAGTTGAATGGAACTCGCCACTGTACATCAACTTCACTGATTATGAGAAGGTGTTTGATAGTGTAGATAGGAGAACACTATGGAAACTTCTTCGACACTACGGCGTACCAGAGAAACTCGTCAACATCATCCGGAACTCTTATGACGGAACACAGTGCAAAATTGTGCATGGAGGACACCTGACAAATGCATTTTCAGTGAGGACCGGAGTCAGACAAGGTTGCCTACTCTCACCTTTTCTCTTCCTCCTAGTGATTGACTGGATCATGAAGACCTCCACATCAGAGGGGATACACGGAATTCAATGGACAAATAGGAGGCAACTCGAAGATTCGGACTTCGCAGATGATCTAGCTCTTTTAGCACATACACACCAACAAATGCAAGTGAAGACAATCAGTGTAGCAGCAACTTCAGCACCAGTAGGCTTGAACATACATAAGGGAAAAAGCAAGATTCTTAAATACAACACAGAGAGCACCAACCCAATTCAACTTGATGGCGAAACTCTGGAAGAAGTGAATACTTTCACATATCTGGGGAGCATCATCGATGAAAAAGGAGGGTCCGATGCAGATGTAAAGACAAGAATTGGCAAGGCAAGGACAGCATTCCTACAGTTGAAAAACATCTGGAACTCAAAACAAATATCAACTAACCTTAATGTCAGAATCTTCAATTAGAACGTGAAGACAGTTCTACTGTATCAAGCTGAAACGTGAAGAACTATTTCAAACATCCTCAGAAGGGTACAAGTATTTATAAACAACTGCCTACGAAAGATACTGAATGTCCGTTGGCCGGAAACCATGAGCAACAGCTTACTATGGGAGAGGACAAACCAACTTCCAGCCAAAGAGGAAATTAGGAAAAGACGTTGTTAATGGATAGGACATACATTACACAAACCATCAGACTGCATCACGAGACAAGCATTAACATGGAATCCTGTTGGGAAACTGAAAAGAGGAAGGCCAAATAACACGCTGCGTCGAGGATTGGAAGCAGACATTAAAAGGATGAACAGCAACTGGAAACAATTGGAAAGGATTGCTGAGGACAGAGTTAAATGGAGAACCCTGGTGAGCGGCCTATGCTCCTCAGCGAGGAGTAACGGGCATAAGTAAGTAAGTTCAAATAAACTTTAATCTGATAAAAGTACAAATATTCTAATTGGCTGTTATTCATTTCTATTCATTACGTTATGTCTTATGCATTGAGGTGGTGGCTTAGATAAATTATTTTAATAAAATCAAGTTATTTAATCTAGCTGAAGACAGTTAACTAGTGCTTCCTTGTTTTCAGTAGTACTCAGCCAGCGTCAATTTGTAACAAGTTGACACAACTAATCTTGGTACGTATCTCTACAAAACCACTTCCTTATCACTATTATATTATTATTATTATTGACGGAATTGTTAACTGGGTTTTACATTTCTTAACTTCACAGTTTATGTTAATTTTGATGTTTACACAAAGGTGACATTTCCATAGAACCGTCAATTCATTCAATAGATGTTATGTAATTGTCCATCTTCTAATTCATTCACTTATTAATTTATACTTTTGAACATTTGTAATCATCTCATCCACCCTCATATTTTTGTTAGTTTTGTAATCATTCGTAATTATTTCCATAAACACTTTAAAATATGTTCAACAATATTGTTATCTACTGTATCACTACTTGATTGCTACTGATTCTATTATTATTGTACAGATGTGTTTAATGTAGAGGTTTAATGAAAAACCAATTGAAAAAATAAATATGATTTTTGTATACTACCCAAATGGGAATCGTTTTTTACCAGTATTGTAATTTGAAATTCTCTACAAAATGACAAGTGAACTATTTCATTGTACACTTCAATTTTTTCTTTTCTTTTATGCAATTTTGTCAATCTATATTGCGAAATCACAATAGATTGTGCTCAAGTGTTACCATATTCATTAATATGTTGGTTTTAGTTAGTTTCAAATGAATGAAGATAAGTTTAACATCTGATTTACAAGAATGATCAGTAAAAAATAGTAAAGAATAACATTTTACTATAAGTAAATTAGCTTTTTATCTTCCTGTTGACTGACCGTGAAATAAAATTGGTCAGCAGGTACATCCAGTTGATGACTCCCAAATGGGACGAAACGGGCCTCCTGGATTCCAACTGCTAGTCACAATCCAACTTAAAAACATTTCGCTATAGTTTTCAACTATTTAAAAGCGTTTTACTATAGTGATATGTTTACTGTTTTAACAAATATTCTCATACAGACGTCTTTTTATGCAGGATATAGTTCTGATTTATTGGGTGAATCAAAAAGAATAACGAACTTTGGAAACTATTTGAGTTAAATTGTGGCTGGCAAGCGAAATCCAACTCAAACAATACTTCTGAATTTTCGCTATAACGAGGTACTTCATCCAGAATCTACATATAGTGACGGAGACTGATTGATTTTAGTCCATGACGAAACAGGAAGAACCAAATACATTCTAATTATAACTTATGCAACGACCATTTAAAAGACTATTCCATTTATTTTGAGCACATGAAATCGATTATTTCACTTCTATTATTGTCATAATTACCTCTCCTTAGTCTCCCACTAGACCCATGAACTGTTGTCAAATTATTTTCCATTCAGCAAAAACAACTGATTAACTAAACATCTGTTCTCTCACATCTTAGTTATTATTGTCCTTCTTTTGTAAATATGTTATTCTTCTTACTGGTCATCCGTGTGTATATAAAAAAACAACTAACATGTACTCCGACTGGTTATTTACTTTATAGGCATAGAACAATATCCTTAGTGTTTCAATTTGTTGGTAATGGTATCTATCAAGGTTACTACTGGTTTATATGGTGATCGGCAGTAGTTTACATAATATCAAGTTCGTAATAAGTCGTTGATATAATTCCGTGACGATTAATGATAGTATCTACACTAAGATTATCAGAACTATACCACCAACTTCTAAAGTCATGGAGATGTTTTAATTAAAGAAAACGGAACACTTCATTAGATGTTTCAGTTTTCAACAATGAACAATTCTAGCTGTATTTAACATTAACTAATCTCGATTGGATATGATTAAAAAGCTAACAGTACTGATCTGAGACTTCTAGTTAGAAATCATGTGCTTAACAAGTTTATTTATTTGATTTTAAAAATGTTAGGGTTGAATGAACCTTGAACCAGGCTTCAGAAATATATGGATTTTTACTTTCTAATTAATCTCTAAAGTATATATGCTACTGTCATTCATCATTAACGATATCTTAACCTCTTTCACTAAGTCCGTTAGTTTTATTACAGCTGATGTTCAGTACTCACTAATGTCTAAATAAAGTTGATCCATGATGTGGAACTGCAGAATTCTTTCATATATTTATAAATCATTTAGCATCATAAGTTACATCCTATTCTTAAATAGAGTCACCTGCAATAATGGATGATTTTGACATTTTTGGATTCTAACTCACTGCGGACAGAGACTCCAATACCGTAGGAGAATGAATACAGCATTATGTACAAAATAAATTGTGCCAGCTGCAATGAAACATCATATGGGCATAAAGAGGCAGCACTCGTCACCTGCAGATACTTCTATACTAGTTAGCTGCCAGAAGAAGCTGCATACTATCAATTACATTAATGCTTATCACCAACCACAAACATTATTCTGCCAGGAAAAACGTCAGATATCTTAACCACGATAATTTCAAAGACAGCAAGTGTTTAAAATATGACATTCAAATCAATTCACAGCCAATAGTCACATCAATATTGCTTCATTCTATCAACCTATAAAAAGTAATCAACCAACTACACGGTTTGATGTCAGGTGTATATAACCAACTGTTGCAGACAGATAGATAAAAATAACGGCTTGAATACTAGGTCATCAAAACACACTGGGTAATTATTTATGGATCAATGGAATTTTGTACATAAAGTAAGCGCTGAAGTCTTTGTCCAGAAAGACAAAGAAAGCCTCGCAACCAAACCAACCAGCTCGGAGAAGCGGACAATGTCATAATAATTTTTATTTATGCACCCGAATATACATACTGCAAATTTTTTTCTCGTTGGTTCATTAGCTTTTAGATTACTTTACTTCTCATACCTTTCGAATCAGCCTTATATGTAAGTTATATGCTTACCTGACTAGTTGTATGGATAGCATAAACATATATGTTCCTTACAACCAGTTTATTTGAATGCATGGCTAGACCATAGTATAGGAAGGAGCCGACGCAGTACTTAATATTTCATACCTCAGTAGTTTACAAATGGTCTAATCATCATTCACATTCAATAACCACATTCTAGTCAATCAGAAAACAACATTCATAACTAAATAGTATATCGAAAAAGATAACTTACATTACAGAGGATAAAAATACGTTCATTCATTCACACACTTACGTACAATGTTGAACCCGATGTATGTATGCATAGGTCCATGTCATCATACCATTTTAACACCATGACAACAAATTCAAAATATTAACAAAACGGCAAAATTCAGTGGGAAGGAGTGAAACAAACTAGTGTACGGATGGATAATGTAAGTTAGGATCTAGTAGAACGTAATGAGTGAATGTATTCAATTGATGGTGATGGATTATGGGCCATGCGAAATGAATCAATTATAGATTTGTAGTGTTATCTCTGCTGTTAAACGACGGAAATGATGATAGATGAATGTATTAGTGTGACTAATAGAGTAGTCTGATAATTCTTTAGATAATTTGAAGTGAAGACTGATTACAATATGCCTTCCCTCCCCCCATCCTCCCTACTAAAATGTAGATATTTATCAACTTATTGATGCACACGATCCTGGTTCCAATCTTGTTTTACTGAAGCTTTCAATGGAGATGTTGTAATATGATAAGCTTTATTTCATTATCTAAACAAACGTCTAATGCCATGTAATAATACAGCTATTCATAAATTGTATTTACTGTCTAACCAAATACAAACATGCAATCTTCTTCATAAAATCATTGATTCCATTACCTTACAGGAGATACAAATTGAACTGTGACGGACTTCATAAGTGAATCGATTTTATTAATTAAGAAAATTAGAAAAAGATGTCATTACTTTACTTGAAATTTACTATTTGTATATATTTTTCATGAGCTACCTTTTATCCACTGTATTAAAGTATTGAAAGAGTAATGTTCTCCGTCTTATTTAGCTTAAATTAATGCTTATTAGGTGTAAGATTACTATGAATAATACATTCGATTATCTTAACTTGTAATTTTTTCAATGTCAATCCGCTTAAAGTAGAAAGGGGGGAGTATAACATGCTAAGTAAACATTGAAAACGTATTGCATAACCTCAGTTATTAAAGTTGTCCTACATAAATATAAAAATTGTCAAACTAAACAGTATTTTCTTAACAGAGATGAAAAGGATTAGTTCTATGCATTAGCTTACATACATATATAGTTTAATCCAAAACATAATCGTAACGAATTCTAACCGTAAACCTTAATCTTAATGATTAAACGATGGTTTGTACACAAAGATTGATTATTTTGCCATCAATAGTCGATATGTTGATTAATTAATCTTTAGTCGGTGACATTATTCTCATCTGATGATTCCATAATAAGTCAGTAGTCTCATGCACGTGTGACCTCATCCTAAATATTGTATCCAAGAATCGAGTCCCAATCTTATTAAGGATGTCAAGACACAAGCGGGTTCAACGGGTAGGTACTAAGTTAGTAACAGACCTTTCAAACTTCCATTTCGATAAGCGTCTGAAAAGCCTGGATCTTCTCATTTTATCTTATCGTAGAAAACGAGGTGATCATATATTGGCATTCCGTATCCTAAATAATGACTTAGGTAATAATTTGTCTTATCATTTTGCTCTCTCTAAAACTAACCATTTCAGAGGCCACCTCAAAAAGGTTCGAAATCCATTTCTAACATCGATTGGTCAACATTTGGAACGCTCTACCTGGACAGGCGGCGTCAACTTTATCGGTGGACTCTTTCAAGGAGAAGCTGAATCTACACCAGGAAAACCACCGCAAGGATTAATACAGGTCACCAGACCTAATATCCTCTTCACAGGAGACTGTAATTTACCAAAAATTTCAAACTATATGAGAAATCAGAAAGAAACAGCAAAATGAAAAAAACTCTCTATAGATATATGTAACTTACTTGGCTATCAAGTGATCTACCCAGAATCTCTAATATCTTCTTCATTTTTTCATCAGTTAAACATTGACTATATGAATTAAACATTATAATTCGTAGTTGATTTGATTCACTAATATTTGATAAAACACTCCAAAGAAGTTTCTATACAAAGATTGGTGTTGTTTGATTGTTTTTTGCGACCAAAAGAAAAAAAACATGATTAAAATGGGAATAAACTACTAAAATTGTTTTTCTCTAATTATGATGAGCTCGTATTTTCCCGTTTATTTGTAATGGACTGAAGCTGGCCATCCTCTGTTGCCATATATGCATCCTGAGCTGATTGTCTCGATATAGCTATAGTACACAAGTTATATAAAAGTTGGATTGTGGCTGGCTAGCGGAATCCATAATGCGCATTTCGTTCAATTTGGGATTCATAGGCTGGATGTACCTGCATCTTAATGTTGATGTTCACACTGGGATTCGAACACAGTCCGCTTCGTGAGAAACGCCACCGCTTTCCCTAATAGGCTACTGCTTCCAGACACACTTGTGCATCGGGTATTTATATGTAATTAGAATAAGCTTGTATTTTTCCGATGATTTGTAATGCACTGAAGCTGTTCAGCGTTCAATTGGGATTCATAGGCTGGATGTACCTGCATCTTAATGTTGATGTTCACACTGGGATTCGAACACAGTCCGCTTCGTGAGAAACGCCACCGCTTTCCCTAATGGCTACTGCTTCCAGACACACTTTGCATCGGGTATTTTATAGTACTTAGATAAGCTGTATTTTTCCGATGATTTTGTAATGCTGATTTGTAATGCACTGAAGCTGTTCAGCCTCTGTTGCCATATATGCATCCTGAGCTGATTGTCTCGATATAGCTATAGTACACAAGTTATATAAAAGTTGGATTGTGGCTGGCTAGCGGAATCCATAATGCGCATTTCGTTCAATTTGGGATTCATAGGCTGGATGTACCTGCATCTTAATGTTGATGTTCACACTGGGATTCGAACACAGTCCGCTTCGTGAGAAACGCCACCGCTTTCCCTAATAGGCTACTGCTTCCAGACACACTTGTGCATCGGGTATTTATATGTAATTAGAATAAGCTTGTATTTTTCCGATGATTTGTAATGCACTGAAGCTGTTCAGCCTCTGTTGCCATATATGCATCCTGAGCTGATTGTCTCGATATAGCTATAGTACACAAGTTATATAAAAGTTGGATTGTGGCTGGCTAGCGGAATCCATAATGCGCATTTCGTTCAATTTGGGATTCATAGGCTGGATGTACCTGCATCTTAATGTTGATGTTCACACTGGGATTCGAACACAGTCCGCTTCGTGAGAAACGCCACCGCTTTCCCTAATAGGCTACTGCTTCCAGACACACTTGTGCATCGGGTATTTATATGTAATTAGAATAAGCTTGTATTTTTCCGATGATTTGTAATGCACTGAAGCTGTTCAGCCTCTGTTGCCATATATGCATCCTGAGCTGATTGTCTCGATATAGCTATAGTACACAAGTTATATAAAAGTTGGATTGTGGCTGGCTAGCGGAATCCATAATGCGCATTTCGTTCAATTTGGGATTCATAGGCTGGATGTACCTGCATCTTAATGTTGATGTTCACACTGGGATTCGAACACAGTCCGCTTCGTGAGAAACGCCACCGCTTTCCCTAATAGGCTACTGCTTCCAGACACACTTGTGCATCGGGTATTTATATGTAATTAGAATAAGCTTGTATTTTTCCGATGATTTGTAATGCACTGAAGCTGTTCAGCCTCTGTTGCCATATTGATCATGAGGATGTACTGAATAGCTTTTTCGTCTTAGTGTTGGACTCATCGGCAGTGCGCATCCACGTTCTTAATATAGATCGAACCTATGGTCATCTGACTATCCAACGAATGTTTAACTATTGAACCACTGAGTCGGCTCTCAGTGGTTGATAATACTAACTTCAGTCAATGTTAGATATACTTGCGATAACTCATCCACTGGCATCGGTGAATAACTACTTTACGAGTGATATGATTGAACTCCCACTAGTCACCTCTTCTCATTAGAACTCCAGGAACAACTTCTGGAAGTCAATCACTAGTGAGTTGATATTGATTATAACTGGGTGTCGTGGAGATTGTTAGATGTTAATTTAATATCAGTAGTGTAGCGAGTAGGCGTTTGTCGAGAAACCTGATGGCTTTGGGTTCGATCTCTGATTAGGTCGTGGATGCACACTGTCGAAGAGTCCTATACTAGGACGAGACGGCTGTCATGTGCTTCCTGGTTATCAATGGTTGTCTAATTCAGACCGATTCGTGATATGAAATTAAGACTCCAATAAACATTAAACAACTAAAGAATGTACTATATTGTTGAGTACTTATTTTTTTTTCAGATAAATGCATTTAAAGTAATATAACAAGTTAATAATGTATTACGTAATATATAATGCATTTCATGTCTATGAACAATCAGTAATAATAGTTCATTTGCAACATGGATTTGGCAATGGATAGTTGTTTTATTTTAGTATGGGTCACTTAACTAGTGTCCATTCACAACTCCATCACGGAATCGAGAAATAAATTTTCAGTTCTTCTCAGTCAATTTGAGAAGTTAAAATTCAAAAATTTGTTTAGTACACATTGAAAGTTAATATCAACTCACTAATTGCTAAATTCAGCAGGCAATTCTTTGAGTTCTAGTTAGAATGGCTAGTGGAGTTCAACTGTCAGATGTCAAACACCAGTAGAAATAGATAGTGCTTCTCAGAAGCATCGTGAATTGATTAAAGGTAAAAATACTTATGAATACTGAACTAGCAATCTAACTGTTAAGCTTGCGCATTGACATCTGAAGCTCCTAGGCTCTTGTCATTAGTGGAAGTGTTAGTAAACACTGGTTAAAATTTACAAATTAGGATGAAACATCTGTTCAGTGCTAACTGATCTACAATCGTAGTCTAACTTATATCAGTTTGTTATGTCAAGTACAAATCCAACAATTTCCACAACTTTGAATTATGTTCATTTAAAAAAAACCTTATCCCTTCATTATAATTAAAAGCATTTATCTGAATACGATATTTTAACATGCTTAGTCAACGTAACAAGTTTTTAAATAGGTTAATTTATTTAGAAGGCAGAATATGTTCTGCTTCAGAACTCATGCAAATGGCTCCAAACCATATTTTTGAAAACTTGATTAGGTACCATGAACTCTTTTAAACGGGACCAGTAAACCTCGATGTTTTGGGTGGTTAGATCTATGAAGTGCTTATACTAGATGACAACTTATTGACCATGACCAAGTCTTCGTAGAAACCGGTAACCTTTCCAAGCATATGTATAGACAGTTGCCCCTGAAAGAACTTATGTTTGAACAGTACGGATTAGAGTCGTAACCATTCAATTTAAGCATACTGAAGTTGTCCTTTACTGACAGTTCTCCCCACAGAACTCGAAAAGTTGATAGTTTGATCAAAGTGACAGACACTAACGCACTTCGTCGTTGTACCTCTTTCTTTTTTAATTTCTTCCCTTCTAATGTATGTTTCATAAACTTTAACTATTCTCCTGATGACTCCTGACAATAAGAGTAATCTCAACATTATTTCCGATAGTGTTCTTCAGAAGTGTTAATATCACTGATTCCTGAGACCTCAGTCACCTTTACAAGAGCCGAAGCCAGATTAATAGGTAACTGCGTCATCAAAAACAACTAACATAAACAATTATTTAAGTGTTAGCCTAGGAGCATTAAATAAACTTCCGACTTTATCGATTTTTGTCGGCACCAATTACAACGTAAAATAACACCGTTACATATGTCTGTTGTTTCTGATGCAGCCACTTTCCGTTAACACACACAAGTAGCCATCGTACGTAGTAGTCCAAAGTATTGGTGAGATCGTAGATTATTATTAATAGCGTCATCACTAAAAGTTAAACCATTCAGTGAAAGCAATATTAACTCGAATATGTGATTGATGCTAAAATCATCACCTTAACTCTCATTGGATTTCTCAAGCAAGCCAATAATGTTTAGTTTCGAATACCTTGCAGTTATAGCCACTTCTATGTTTAGTATTTTACTTAAAACCGGCGAAGGATAGTCCGTTAGTTATACTGAACACATAGAATTATTACTATTGTAAGACTTAATAATCCACAACCCGAATACAATCTTACCTAGTTAATTCTATGTATTTAAAAATAGAATAGGGTGGATTAATAGAGTTTAACCATGTCAAGTGTGAAGCAGTTACCTACCTACGGCAGTCTATGAGATTATGAAAAAAATCGCAAGCTGATGGAGTTAGAAATGGCAACTGCTGCTGGCTTGCCGGTTCACTAGTCTAATAGTTGAGCGTTTACCACAAACCCTGAAGGTAATGGGCTCGATTCTATGGTGGGATCATAGATGTGAACAGCTAATGTTTCATGCAAGGGGGAAACAGTTGTTCAATGCCATTCTATGGTTTTCATTAGTTATCTCACTCAGACCAATTTGTGATGTCAAATTAAAATCCAACATTATCCACAATAGTTAATAAGAATCCATTGTCATCAGGACAGTTTACTGGCTTTTACTACTTCATATGTTTGAATTTTGTAAAAACTTATGTATGGATATAGAAGGTTTTTTCTGTTATATTCATATTCAAATAGAACTTAGTATTCCCAATTACATGAATCTGAAAGTCACATGAGTACCTAGCCTCTATACTGCAAACCTTTGGCGTTTTTTCTCTATGGTTTATCATAACAAGCTGATATTAGTCAGATTGTCATTTAAAGCATTTAACTTTTAAACAGCTGTTTAGTATGCATTGGCATTCACTTTTAAATTCAGTCTATTCATGATGTCTCCTGAAATCGTCATTTGTGGAAGACTACCATACACTCAACAAATGGTTAAAAACAACTAATCACATATTCGTACTACGAATACAAAACTACTTCACTAGTAACATGTGATGATTGTTTAATTTCGAGTTTCTTATCATGAACATTACACTTCTGTTCACAGATCCTCGATTATTTTTGATTTATTTTTATATTATTACAATGAAAGACATAAGAGAGAAAAATCTGATCAATTACAAAACTTAATACCACTACATTTAACATCGAATCTACATTGGTAAATCACTGTGTAGTGATCAGTTTGGTGTGCATGAAATCCTTGATACCATCAGTGATGTCAAATCACCTAGACTAGTGGCTACACTACGGGTCGATTAATAGAATTTGATCGGCACTACAAAGGACTTTATAAACATTAAATTGATTACCAGACAGTGATCTACCAATGTACACATCTCAGTTCTACAGGAGGTTAGTAACTGGGTAAATAGCTAGGTGGAAAGGGTCGCGGTCTGTAAAACTGGCTGATATGGGATCAAATCCGCAGGAAAGCATACGTTTTCTTGAAGATTGCAGATACGTCTCAGTGACGAGTACCGAGTATCATGAAACCTAGATCTAGTGTTTTCTTCAAGTTATCTTTTATAGAATCTACTCTAAAACACGACATTTAGCGGATTGTTTATGCTATTTGAAATAACTAAAAGATATTAAAACTGGAAATATGAATAATAGAGTAATAAAGTAATACTAAACTCACATCAATCTCCGGTTTACACTGAAAATGACCCAATATTTGACCAGTATATAAGCGTAAATTATCATTACACATTGATTGGTTATCATTTAAAATTTTCTGTACTACTGAAGTAACATTTTCAGATGGTAAAAAATGACCAAGATTATCAATCGCTTGGAGTAATTTGAACAACTATATTGAAGAAATGAAAAGAATTAAAAATAAAAGAAAACGACTTATAGCAGTTTATAGCAATTTTTAGATCAAATGCAAATATCACTAGGAGGAAACAAACAAACGGGTCAACAAGCATCTAACATCTTGCTTCACAAAGAGTCAGAGGATATCGATTAACAGTTCTATTTTGCTACGCTTGATAGATAGCGGACATGCATTCAAAGTTGTATATCGCATACCATCAAAGTTTCTAGACGGGATTCCATCTCGCTTCCTACATATAGTAAAAGTTATAGAGATTTGAGCTAATAACTCAAGTCTTATTGTTCCAAACTAAGATGTCATACCCCTTTCCCTTCCATGGCCGTGTAAGACTTAATAAATATCTTGACTAATTCTTTACGCCCTTCGCTGTTTATTTGTTCTTACTTCATCCTTTTCATACCTGTTCTCCACTTTCTATATATTTGAGAAGATTATTTCCGCACCTAGTTTTGAACAACTATTTCGTTATTATTATTATTATTATTGTTGCTGTTATTTTTATTTATCGTTGTTTTAACACAATTACCGAAATTCTGACCTACTTCTATGTTAAAATGTTTATCCAACTTACGCGTATTCATCTTATGTTAATAAATGTATTCATGCTGTTATTAATCCCGTTATCATTCCTACTAGCACACCAACCATCCTACTATTAATTTGTACTTTTCCTGTATTTCATTGTCACCAATGACTGACAAACTGCTTCGATTGATTTACGCATAAATATTGCTGCAGATTAAATTAGAACCTGAAGACGATCTAATCGAAAACAATATTGTTCGCTTATACGTATTGCATACTTAATAATATTATAATATTAATATAATATATAATATATATATATTATTATTATTATTATTATTATTATTATTATTATTATTATTATTATTATTATTATTATTATTATTATTATTATTATTATTATTATTATTATTATTATTATTATTATTATTATTATTATTATTATTATTATTATTATTATTATTATTATTATTATTATTATTATTATTATTATTATTATTATTATTATTATTATTATTATTATTATTATTATTATTATTATTATTATTATTATTATTATTATTATTATTATTATTATTATTATTATTATTATTATTATTATTATTATTATTATTATTATTATTATTATTATTATTATTATTATTATTATTATTATTATTATTATTATTATTATTATTATTATTATTATTATTATTATTATTATTATTATTATTATTATTATTATTATTATTATTATTATTATTATTATTATTATTATTATTATTATTATTATTATTATTATTATTATTATTATTATTATTATTATTATTATTATTATTATACTGTTAACACGTATAGATTTACTTAATAAGCTAAGTTCATTCTAGCCACAAGAAATCTTTTATGATATACAAAATATCAACTTTTTACCGTTCTAATGAACAATAAGTAGTATGAATGAGATCATTGTTGTAGGTCAACTGATATTATGTTTGTAATATTAATAATAATTATAGATTAAAAAGGGTAAAAGAAATAGAATATAATTTATGATCATATCAAATGCTTGATAAAAGAATACACCAAATATATGATATAATATCAGTTAACGGAAATGATTGTAAACTGATGATGAGTCTATCATAAACTATTTAATTAATTAAAATAGTTAGTCATATCGTGTTATAAGGTTATCCAAGGAGAAAGAAAGGATCCAAATATACATTTACTGAACACTATTTTCTATAAGTTTAATATTGAAAGTTATGATTTTTATCATTTGATGAACATGAAACCTAATAAGTTATTGGTAAGATGATAAATTACTTGAATGAACTGATAACCATTTGACATTATAACATCTTTCAACAAGACTAGTTAAAATCCAGATATTGATAGCATAGACCACAATTGTTTTAGTCATCAAAATAAAATAATGTAAAAGTCTTAAAACAGTAGATTATATAACTTATTCCACAAGACCAAATGATTTAAACGATCCAAATAAAGTTAATTAGAATCGAATTGAAATGATTTGTGGAGATTGGTATTAAGTTTTAGTTGATTGAATTCGTCACAGACTGATGTTGGAAGGGTACCATTGATGGAAGTGAGAATCCTACCATTGTGTGTTTACCTAGTGGGGCACAGGGTTAGGTGTTCGCCAACCTGAAGCCCCTTAGATAGAATCTGCAGTGCCTACTGGCGGGAAGTCCTATACTGGGACGAAAAAGTTGTCCAATGCCCCCCTACCAACATCAATCTGTGACGAATTTAATTAAGTGAAATAGGACCATTTATAAAGTAAACGTTGAAAATGTGGACAAAACAAATTTGTTTGATGTTCTGCATTCCATCAATACATATAGACACACAATGTTACTTACATATTTTCCATCGTATTTCCGAGTCAAGAAAATATATTCAGTCCTTGAATCTTTATTCTAAGAAACTGGTTGAAACGGTAATTTTCTTACAATTCAATTTTCTTTTAGGTCTCCTAAAACTCTTATTTAGGTTTAGCAAACATTTATGACAGTTTTATTCCTTATACTGTTTTGCTCTTTAGTTCTAACTGATCTTTTAACCACAGAGAACCTGATTTTGGAGAAAACATAATTTCGAAAAATTATTATTATTATTATAGCTAATGTTCTGCATACCATAGTCGTTGATGTCAAAGTCAAAATAATACACAAGAAAACCAGGCATTCATAAAGAACAAAAGGTGCCATCAGTTACTTCTAACATAATGTGGTGGATATTACTCATAAGGGCGTCCATAAGTAGTAGGCAGCAGAACGTCGCGTGGAAGTGCAAACAGTAAACAGTATAGGATGCTAAATCGACTTTTCACAATAGTGGTTAAGATCAAAGGGCATTCACATTTTTGTAAATCAATCATGTGGTAGGGACAAATAAGTGATGTCATAAATACGAATTATGAAACAAAACGGTATGTTTTAAAAATCTAGCGATTGCATACTCATCCAAGTTATGATGTTTTAAATATGTCCGCTTCCGATTAAATGTCCACATATTTCACTTGAAAAAACTTATCTTCCCTTCAAACTTAGGTTACGAGGGATATGATTAGTAATTCTTGTAGATACTGATGTTTCAGTCTTTCGGATGTACATACTTCCACAATGACAAGTAAATTAATAGATACATTTAGAGGTTTCATAATTTGTATTTTTTGACCTCGCTAGGCTCCCTGCCCACATGATACATTTCGAAATACAAGTAGTATCCAATTGTAATAGATATGTTAGACATAACGAGTAGTAATTTTTTCGTTCCCTTTTTTATGTGTGTTACTTTAATCGCCAACTAACAATCTTGTTTCCATCCGCTACCTGAATTCAGCTCATTTTCATAAAATGTTGTTCCCGTTTAATATGCTTCGTTTATCTCATCATTTATAACAATCTAATTAAGTGTTTTATACTTAGTTTCTATAACATTCTTTCTTCATATCTGTTTACGGTTCCAAATGCTACTGATAATTTTCTACCATTACAATCGAAAAGAGATCACTTCGCTAAAATGAATTCGTGTATTTCACATCTTAATGAGCGTTTCCTGTTCATCATATTTGGTACAAAATTTCAATTCAAGGAGTTCGGAGTAGACATATGACCCCTCCTAATTACTTCTACTTGTATTTATCTATTTAGCCGTACTTCCATCGGAGTGCACAGCAGAAGAATACGTATTGAGAAAATGGACTGTAAATGGTACTAATTTTCACAACAGATATCATGAGTATGGCTCATATGCTAGATCCCATATCTTGTTTCCGTTAATAAACTGACAATAATACGACAGATGTCTAAGTTAATCTGGGGCAGCAAATGCTACTGTCTGTATTCTGCTCACTTTTGTAAAAGGGTTTTTTATACTGCACTGTCTTTGTGAGCTATTTACTCCTGATCTTCCTTAATCGAACTTCCATTCTTCCCATTATCTTTAATTAAATCACATCGTCATTCAACTTACTCAATTTTTCATAGCTTATTTACACTTATTATTAGCAAGATTACTTGGTAGGACATTTGATAACCTCTTGGTTTAACAACCCAAATAATTCAGCTTTATCCAGTACCTTTTAAATTTATTACTACCAAAATTATTATTAATATCGTCTGTATATGATTATCATTGCTCAGTTTGTGATTACTATAGGCTTCTTTATTTTTAATCGTTATAGATTGGTGTTGTTTGACTATCAGTGGGAACCATGGAGAACTGGATAGATGTTTCGTTCTAGTATAGGACTATTTAGCGTGAGCACTTTTGACCTTAATAAATAAATTGAACCCAGGGCCTTCATTTTTCTCGACAAACGCTAGTTGAGGAGCCTACTGCTAGGACAACACAGTTGTTCAGTGTTCCCTAGTTTTTTGCTGGTACTCAACTAACATCAATCTGTGACGAATGCAAAGAGAGCTGAATTTAATATCAGTCACTATAAAACCACTTCAATTTAATATTGATTTCATTATCCTTTTTTAAACTGATACGAACAACTGATATACATTTGTATACCTGATTAAGTTATAATCTCCATTTGTTTATAAAAAAGGATTCATGTGAATAAAGAAGGTAAGTCTAATTTTTATTCACCAGTAAACAAAACGACATTATGTTTTGTTTTTTTTCGCATTAAATCACATTTTTGTTTATCAAAATAGACTTAATAGGGGTATAATGACGCTTAAGTAATGAATTTACTCCATCTTGTAATGTTTTCTGTACTTACAGCCTTACAGAAGACAACTGAAGTAACAATTTATGTGTATGATAATCTAAATTTTGGACGGACTAGAAATGTCGTATACGTAACATGAATGAGCATTGTTTATTCAAACGGTTAGCTATAATGAATGGTATGTAGCGCTATATTTATGAAAAACTGTTTTGATTGCTACAAAGAAATTCGTTTCTACAGTAAATGATGTAAATATTTAGTTTCTAATGATCAACTTTACATTACTTAAGTGAAGTTGGAATGTAGCTAGCAGTAGAATCTGTAGTAGCCAGAAGAAATACATGCTGCCAGCCATAATCCAATATCACAAAATTGTGTAACTAACCGATAATGTCATACTCATTTGCACATAATATTCATATGTCGACAGGGATAGATTAATGATCATTTTATCTTTAACAAAGGAAAGTACTAGTCAGCACTAAAGACTTCGTGTTATAAACTTAAATATGTGAATATAATAACAAGTAATATATTACATTGAAGTGTGGTGTCCGTTGTATTGCATTATGTTGACATTAAACTGATAATCGTGGATATTTTCTAACTCCGGTGTTACTTACTAAGGATATATAATCATGCATATGGTTATTCCGAAAATGGGTAGTTTAGGTCTGAATGAAAAGCACGATGCATTATTAATAACACAGTCGAAATTACTTCAAACATATATAAAAATATTACGTAATAATGAGGATTGAATTGAACTATATGCACCAAAACGACCTAGAAAGATTTAATTCATGTAAGCACTATCAAGGATTACTAATTTTAATAAATTACCTTAGTATTGTCTTGCAAATCAATTGAGGTTTCCATAATGACCACCATATCCTTGATTGTTGCATATTCCAAACACGATGGACTATTTTCACAGAAAAGTCTTATACTCATACTGACATAACAAACTGTATAGTTGTATAAATGATTTGTTAATAATTTCTAAAACAAACAAAAACCGAAACAGATATTAGAAACAACTTCTGAAGCCAGATTTACTATATATAAATACACTGAAGTACCAAATTATTTAGGATTTCAACAATTAGTCATATGAATAGGGGAAATAAAGTAACATAATGGAAGATTACTAGTAGTAAATCGTAAATACATGTAACAGTGTGTAAGTGTACATATCTACAAATATATTTCCAATTATTATAGTTTACTTGTACTACAACTTGATGTCAATTGTATCAGTTGTTTGTGTTGATTTTGATTAGACACCAGTGACAATCAGAGAACACTGTACACCTGTTTATAGTCACTACCACTAATCTTACATCTATTAATAGAATACCTACTAAGACGAAATATGTGCCTTGTCAGTCGCCACAAATCTAGTACAACTAAATCATGTCATTTCTCTTTTTAGTGGCCTATTTCATGACTTTTAATGTTCGAGTGAGAAAGTTTGGCTGGTGAGGATTTGAAAAAACTGGAAATGCAACGCTTCTGGTCAGTAGCAAAAAATGATCGTCGTTCTGTGTTGTAAATTGGCTGCAATGTAAACTCCATCATCGAACTTCGGCAAGCGTAATGGTACTGATGGATATATGTTCGATGTGAGATACCACAGTCTAAAGGAGCCTCCAGTTCTTAGTAGTGTCGTGGCTGCGCACTACTGCCAACCTCCATACTAAAATAAATAAATGTTCATTGTCTCTCTGGTTTTCTTTGGTACTCAACGATTGTATATTTGTGAAGAATACAGAGAATAAATTAAAAAACGAATCTCTAGAAGACCACCCCCATATATATATATATATATATATATATATGAGAGAGATAGGATGAATCTGAAATATGTCGTTCATATTTATTGTAATATACTTGTATATTACAATGCCCAATAATCTTATTTTTTTTAGATAAAACTGTAAAACCGAGATAATTGATTCGTTTAATGAATATGCTGTAATCATTCGACTTAGTTAAGTACAGCAGGTGATTCACATCCTGACGGATATGAGCTACACAGTTGTAACTATATTGAGATCATTACGTTTCTTAGCATTCAGAGTGTTAAGAAAGATAAGAGTAGATGGAAATTGATACTAATAGTGTTTCTAACAATTAGTTTTATATTGTTTTCCTTCGACATTATCTTAATCACTCAATAAGTACCACTTTCAGTAAAAGTTTTAAAAGATTTAAGATAGATTATTGACAAAATCGGATGTCAGTTTATATTCTCCATTTTAAGGAATCTTAAAAATGATACACTTATGATAAACGATTATCTCACGAGAGAAAAAAGTGTTTTGTTAAGGTATATCTGTTATGCTTAACACATATATTTGTTTCCATGACAAAAGCATTACTGAAGATAATAGTTGAACTTTATTCAACCATGACATAATTAGTTATACTATTACAAATTACATAAGTTCTATCAATAATCTTATGGCGGTAACAATAAGCATTATCTCATCGCATACGCGATAGAAAGCAGCCATTCATTTTCAGTTTACAGCTTACGTCAGATGAATATCATAACCTAAAATAAGTCGCTATTATTTAATTTATTCTTCTTAATTCAAGTGTTTTTATCAAGTCTATACTCTACTGTCAGTTAACAATTCGTTATAATACTCCACCTATCTACTTTCTAAATACGTATTTATTCACGTTAGTCACTGTAAAAAAAATCCAATGTCATTTAGTTAAAACGTAATTAAATAATGCTATTTTAAAGAATTTCAACATCCTTATATAACTGTATCATTGGCATGCGGGAATAACGGCAAATGATATCAGTGTATAAACTGCTTAGCTATGACTTAACGATACTAGTAATTTGTAACAGTTTGTATTGGCATTTCAAAATGATTATTCATGGTTTGTCGTTTGAGGGCACTGCCCAGTCTATTCATTAACATGAATATTTGTTTTATTCTTCTTGTGTACACAATATTATAATATGAATACAAAAATATTCAACTATCATTTGATGAAAAAGAATACATGTTAATGTATATCCAGTAAATGAATTATCAAGGTAATATTTATTAGTAAGCAAGTTATAAACTCATTTGAATCACTGAATGTTGTATTATTTTGAGCTAGATTGTCAGGTGGAATAATTTTTTAATGATTTCTATGTAGTACAGAAGTGCTTTACAGTCTATGCCAGGATTCACTTAGTTCTCATTATAAAATGTAGTTCTTTCATGATCAGTTTCAGATTACAACACTGGTGCATAATTTCAAACCACATAACGTATTCTAAGAAGATTTCATTTCAAAGTAGCAAAACATTATGACAATTGAAATCCGTTTGTACTGCTAAATAATATTTGAATTCAAGTGGTTTTGTGAGGGTTGACATCTAATTTATCGTTTGTATTTGATCATAACAAACAACACACTAGTGATTAATTTCAAGATGTTCTTGAAGTTCCATTGATATACTGTAACTTGTGAAGTTGAGGTATTTTGATAGTGAGACAGTTACCACTATTAGCTTAAAGCAATCATTTTACTATATTACAAATTGATTGAGTCAAAAATCATTTCACTGGAAGATGGTGACCAAGCATTCATCATAAAATCATAAGATCATGGATCTAACTTAGAAATAAGTTCTCGAGTGTTCACTGCTGATGAAACAGCTGTCCAGTCTTCCTTCCCACAGTTTACAAAGCGCCCAGATATTATCAATCTGTGACGAACACAAATAACAAGTAATACTTGCTGATTAAATTCGTTACAGAATAATGTTAATAGGGTACAGCTGAAAACCAGGAACAGCTGTTTTTTCAGTCCATGATGAATTTAACTTACTAAACTTAATATCAGTCTCCACGAACTACATAAATTCTGTTACAACAATCAGTTCACTAGTGATTAATTTTAGGATATTCCTAAAGCACTTGTGAGAAGTCGTCATTCGTGGAGTTTAAATTTGTCCATAATGAGAGAGTTTTCACCAATGACAACGGATGAACTTCGGGGCTATATTACGAATTGGTGGGAATGAGAATCTTATGACTGCATGCTGTTTCAGTAGTGGAGAAGTTCACCAGCTTGATTTCCATTGAGTGAAATCAATAGTACACACTGATGAAGAGTTTCATACTAAAACGAAACGGCAGTGCAGTGATCCCTAGTCTTCAATTTTATCCTACAAACATCAATCTGTGACGAATTCAATCAACTAAAATTAATACCAATCTCCACAAACCACTTTAATTCAAATAATATTAGCGTTGATTGTACTCGAGTACTATTTATATTGAAAGTAGTACTCAAAATTACTTTACCTTAATCTCTTTCATAAACTCAATGTTTGCTTTCTTCAATAAACTGAGAGAATTAATCCATTTCACTTGATCAAATAAACTTGTTGAATTCAGAATAAAATGATTTATGATAAATTTCATTGACGATTCCGTTTGAACTTCAGTAATAATATTTTCAAAAAAACTCCTAAGAAGTAATTTGTGCAAGTAAAAATGTAATTATACAGTAAATGTAAGACTACTCTACAGAATAAAAATATATCTAAATGAACAAATAGTATAACAGGAATATCTAGTCTGTTGAACTTTCATGATGATATTCTTGTAACTTTTGTGTTGGTTAATTTCCTAAAGCTAACAGGATAGTTTATGTCTATTGTTGTGTACCATTGTCAAAGATAGTTGAATGTGTTATACATACAGTCCGTTACGTTATTATTTGTATGCTACATTCGTTATGCTTACTTTTTTGAAAGTCTACAAATAGAAATATTAGGAAGGAAATGTATAGTTTCAAATATTTTAGCCTCAACAAATTCATAAAGCATGAATATCATATCAGTATTGCATATAAATATAATACGATAGATAGAATTACTTATAAACTACCTACATATAGTACAGTACAAATGACAGAAAAGTTTAACCTCAATTATCTGACAAGAGGTGACATTTGCTTTTATAAACTTTCAATTGATTTCTACTACATTGATATTATCTTGTCCATGAACTTATTTTTGGCAGCAGTGTTTTCTCTTTTACAAATACCAACCATGTGAAGTAGTTTGTGTAGTAGTAAGTTTATGTCCCATTAGGTGGCACAGTACGTCTAATTCATTGTGAAAACAATGAATTTTCTCTACTTGTGCTACACTATATCTGACCAATTACAAATATCTGTAAGTCTTGATGACATTGAAATATTACTTTCTCGAGTGGGAATACCGATGCCATCCCACTTCACATACAATACAAATCTCATAATGGATTTAACCTTGTCACCTCATTTTTCCGGCCACGTTCCATGATATTTGTTGGCATCGTTTGTTATATGCGAAGTAGGTCGGCTATTATTTGCGACAACTTCTAAATATACTTTTCCTCTGTTTTTTTGTTAATGCTGTCATTTTCGTAATATTAGTAGCACGTAATCAGGTCATTTATAAGCATTTATGAAACATTTATCATTTGAATATATAAGAAATAACGAACACTAGGTAAGCATTATGATGAATTACTAGTTCAAATAAGCTGGCAGTGATAAACGATGCAATTAGTGAAGTATTTATTGTGTAACATTTATACAGAGCAAAGAAAAGGATAAATAAAGCAGATAATTATGTAATTATAAGATTAGGTTATATGGCATGTTGCGAGTATTTAAATGACAATTAAGTGGTTACTTAAAAACATGCCGTATAACCAAAACTATAAATAAGTAATGGATAATGGCTAAAATCTTAGTCTATACTTGATTACATTATTTGGTGATTATTAAGTTTATTATCTTCCCATTGGAACTTTGTTGTTTGATAATAACCTGATGTCCTATGCCAAGCAGTCGTTTTGATATTGTGCTGTTAGAAGTTTTTGGTCTACCTAAAACAGGGAGTTTAGGAACAAGTTCGAGTAATTTGAGAAAAGCTCTCTATTCCGTTCGACCAGTGTGGCTGCTTTGAAAGGTTCATGTAAATTTGTAAACACAGCTGGCGCCAACATGAGGAGTATGTCTAATCAGCATCTTGTTTTGAATAAAATTACTAGTTTAGTAGTGGGGTAGGTTCTGTTTAGCACAGTAATCAGTCTTTGCCACCCAACTACAATACGGCTTTAGTTTAACAGACACCATACATTATAACCTTTCAATAAACTACGCTACTACATAGCGATTATTTTTAGATGTGTTTTCCGAACCAAAACGGTTGGCTATTAGATTCTACGGGTACATCAATTTATGCTAACAAACTCAAATAAATCAATGAAGTTACGACTTTCTGAGTACTACGTTAACAATTCAAGTGAGTTATTTAATAGCTCGCTTATTAAGTGAACGTTATCAGGAAATAACAAAGAAAACCAACTGTGTTATTGAAAGTTATGAAGACAATTTTCTTCTCAGTGATATTATATGATAAGGCTGTACACGACAAACACGACTCATAGTTCCGACGAAGGAAATGTGACCATGAAAACAATTATCCAATCATTTTAGGCCAAACAGAAGTGACTAATGAAATTTTAAGGCATATAGCGCTTTACCGGCATTAATAAACGCGATATACCGAAAGAAAGACGGAATTCGTAATAACTACACAACAATCCACACTTATATTACAAACCTAATCCTAAATAACTCTTAGCGTGTTCCTAACTCTAATCCTTAACGTGCTCGTAACCCTAACCTGAATCCCTAACGTACTACCAAACTTAACCGTAATCTCTAACGTACACCAAACCCTGAAAGCAAAATAATATTATTCATAACTCCATCATATAATCTAATGCATCATCAGGAGCATTAATCCGCAAAGTGTTAACTTAAAATAGCAAGTAGACTATTCCATTTTAATAGATTCCTTATTCCACCAAATACTTCAACAAATTATTTTACCATTTCCTGATTTTTGGCATTTTTGAACAGCTATTTCATTGCCACAATCACGAACAAATGTCTTGTGTAATAACCCTACATTCAGCAAAAACGCAGGGTACCCCATAGATCCTTTAGAATTAAAGTTAAATATCATTAGGTTTGGAGTAATAATATCACTTGCAACAATTTTGATCATTCATACAATTATGTGCCATGACCTTGAAACCAATAACTCATTACTGATTACTCCCAAAATTACCGTTCATTCATCATTAACCGTGTACAAATGTATTTTTAGTAACTGACACAAATAGTAGTCTATAGTAAATTTGAGAGATGTTACGTCATTTAATATTATTTTATTATTGATTTCATTACATATGGTTGACTATAGATATGATTGTCTATTTTTAAAGTGCCAATTTACTTGTTCTATTGAAATTTTCATTTAACTCGTCAACATTGTATTATACATACATACTGATAAAAACTATAAATTATACTTACATAATTTCATTTGTTTTATTATTATGTTGTTTCCATAAATTGTACACATTTATTAAGTGTTCATAAGTTAAAAATTGAAATTGTTTAATAAAGTAATCAAATTTATCAGGCGAATTGATTACTAGGTTAATATAAGTTACATTTTCAATGTTATTTTCTTTAAGTAAATTATTAATAGTTGATGTATACAATTCATTTTTGTCAGGTAGTTCAAAATCCATTTTAGATATTCCATTAACTATAAAAACAAGAGAAGAAATAAAGTAATAAACGTATGTACGATTAATCGTTTATCGAATAGATGTACTTTTGAAATAGTGCTGTCACTTACTTTTAAAATGTCACACTAGTGACAATTAGTTTATATGGCGCCTAATGAATTCCATCGATCATGTTGTACTGTGGTCACTAGTCTAAATGTTTCGACATTACTAGTACTATATAGAGATGAAAGGGGGGTCCTGTCGACTATTCCAAAACTAGAAAAGTACATTAACCGTATACAAGCTGCCTACTCGAACATCACATGTCAAGTGAGAGCTTATGGCAGATTGTCGTCGGAACTGATAACCTCTAGTGGTGTTCGTCAAGGCTGTCCACCTTCCCCGTTTTTATTTGACTTTATGATTGACATACTTTTAGTGTTAACATTATCGTAGTTTGACTTCTCCGGGGTTGACCTCTTTCCAGGAGATAAACTTGCTGACTTAGAATATGCAGATGATATAGTTCCTTGGGTAAAGATACTAGTAAAATGCAGAATCTCTTGATTACGTTAAGCATGAATATTAAAATGTTTGGGATGCGATTCTCCCCATCCAATACAAAATGTTGCTTCAGAATTCGCTTGATTCAGCACCGATGTTCGTGATATGGAGCGAAGCATTTGAATGTGTTAACCGCTTCACTTATCTTGGAAACATCATCAGTCCTGGTGGTCTAATGTCTGCTGAATTCTCGGCTCGCATACATAAGGCCAAGGTTAGCTTTTGGGAATTTGCATCACTTGTGGCGTAGGCGAGACATCCGACTACTGACCAAAAGGTGCGTCTACTGCGCAGTAGCTCGATCCGTTTTACTTTATGGAGGTTAAAAAAACATGGCCATTAAGGATAGAGGATATTCGTAGGCTCCTAGTGTTCAATCATAGATGTCTTCGAAGTATTGCTCGTGTTTACTGGGACCGCCGAGTAAGCAATAATTGGGTAAGGAATAGAGTACTAGGTAAATGCGGTAAGTTTATTGATGAAGTAGTAAATCTTCATCATCTGAGGTGGCTAGGACATGTTACATATGCCTGACCACCACCTACCTCGACGAGCAATGCTGTCTGGTGTGGGAGTAGGCTGGAAGAAAGCTAGGGGTGGCCAAACCAAAACATGGCACCAGTCCATGAAGTACTTGACAGTTGGGATGAGCCATGTTATTAGGTGCAGACTGCCTGGTTGGGATCAGCGTGATGATCGTCGTAAATGGTTAGAGATCTTAGGTGATTTGACTCAAAATCGCTGGCAATGGCGCAGGTGCATCCACTCCTTGTCTTCCTCCGAATTCTAAGTTTCTGAACTTATCATAATTTTCTCTTTACTGAATCATATTTTCTTAAATCTTATCTACTATCTCTATTCATTTCCGATAATACTAACTCTGTTACTACCTCCTCTACTGTGGGATTTAATCCGACAATTTAATCTCTATCTGCTAAGTGAGGCATGGCAACTTGAACTGATGTATGCACGTACCAAGTTCTACTCTGTAACTGACTGACTAATTGACTTTCACCTAAAATTTCTATGTTCCCATAGATTAAAACATTAAGTTTATCTGTTTACTGTCGTGCAGAGTAATACTTTTCCAGATTTTAAACGTTTATGAAAACAGAATAATAAGAAAAAAGCCAGTTTGTTAGAAACTTATCAACACCAATGGAGAAGTATTCAAAAGATGTCAAGTACTAATTATAAGTTGCGTAATTGTCTTTAAAGCAATAGAAAGTCTAAAGTAAATTACACAATAATCTAAGTTACTGAAATGAGTTGGCTTTTGTGAAGATAGGTATTGAGTTTAGTTGCTTATATTCGTCACAGATTGATATTGTAGGATACCACCGAAAACCAGAAAGCACTTGATAGATATTTTGTCCCAGTATGGAACTCCTCCCTTGTGTGCACCTTTAATTCCGTCAGAGAACCTAACTCAGGGCCTTCAGGTTGCGAATTCTACCTCTGGACGCTGCCCCAGTGGTGCAAAGGATTAAACGTTTACTAGCCTAAAGGCCTGAGTTGGAAGCTCTTGTGGGGCCAATAGTGCGCACTGCAGAGGAATCGTATATTAGAACGAGACAGCTGTCTAGTACTCCCTGGTTTTTACCAGTACACATTCAACATCAATCTGTGATGTATACAAACAATTAATTTAAATAACTATTAAAAATTTTGTATGAAGAAGACATATTTCTACGAAATAATTTTTCATTTAATGAAAAATGGAAAAAATGCTAATAATTACTTGCGAAACTAGAGTTCGGGAAAGATCAAAAAGCGATTGTGAATAACAAGAGAATAATAAGTCTATCATAAAATAAGCCTCTGAACATATTTCTTCTGAATGAGGGGGGGGAGGGGGGAATAGTTAAAGCCTCCACTAAATGTTCATTTTAGATTTGTACCCAAAATAATCCAATTCGCTTGATTTTATGAATGGCTTTGAAGAATGGGGTAACATGGGCAAAATTTCTAATATGTTCAACAATAGAGCTCTTAACTGCTTTGCATAATCAAATGGACGACCAAGTAGGATTACATTAGAAGACATCTTTGAAAAGATATTACTTTGCACAACTAGTATAACTAACTTCGGAACAGCTAGCAGACATCAAATCAACATTGATATACTTCTTATCAACAGCTGGTCTTTCACACACCTGAGGACCAACGTTCTCCCAGAAAAATATCTAAAACTAAGCAGAACGAAATGTTTTTTGCTTGGCTCTCGGACGTCTATTCTTTGGAATTTAAACAGCTGTGTTCCTTTGAAATTCAATATCCATAAACTGGCCTTTTGAAGGGACTCTCAGTATTTTTTATGACAGTTTGGGCTTCAAATTTCTGTCAGTGAAATATGAAGTATGATCGGTAATGAAAAGTATCTTCCGTAGTTTATTCTTAATTCTATGGTAAGTTTAAACGATAAAACATGGATCCGTCCTCTCCTCCTGTTCAGGCTAACACAACAAAAGTTTAGTACTGGGTACATCAGCCTGGTTTTATAAATATTGATCATTGTGATTATCTGTCTTATCTCCACTTTAGTAAAACGTCTATGAAACAGAATCTTGAGTTTGACTTTGTTTCCAGTGTGAAGTTAAATTAGTGATGGAAACTGTTGAACTCTATCAAGATTTCGTCGAGCACTAAGTTTTCATCTTAAATTACCAAAGTATCATTTACATATCTCCTGTAAAGTTAAAAGCCATGAATTGTGGTGCTAAGTGTAGTAGAATCAACTCGCTCAGAGAGGGTAAAGTGGTGAATTCATTACTACACTAGTAGCTTATCCATATAATTTATTAATAATACAAAAATTCACGTTAGAGTTACGCGGAAGAAGTAACTCCTTTAAGTGTAATTTTGAAACACCGACGTCTAACATCGTTTTCACTATAGTAGAATAAGAAGCGAACAGTTTCAGTAAACAAAAACATTTGTAGAGAGAAGTATTATTTAATGAAACTATTCTCTTTACGGTTACACTAGTATTGGACAATGAATCAAAAATTAAATATTTATGGGGCTTACCCCTGACTGGTTATAGAATCCCGGCTTACAACTCAGTAATACATTGAAATAGTAAATTAATTTTTAACTTAGTGGTTAATAAAGATGTATGTAAGAAACTTACAATGAGGCTAAATTAGATATGATATTTCACAATGAATCTTCGATTTCTACCACGAACAAAAATAAATCATCTGGATTAGTCACCTCTGTATACATTTATTAACGCAACTGCTCCTGTGGAGCCAGCTGTATTGACCTCAGGATCCGACATATCTGTTATTGTATCAATGAACACCTTCCATTCTTGAGGAGCGAAAGACAAGTTAGCAAGATTCAAGGGATATTCTGACCCACTTGGTTGACACGGGACATCCAGTTGATTTGAATAAATCTTGTCGAGCTATTCGGAGAATTTTACCACTTATTCTACATAGTTTGCAAGTTTGTCTTTTACATACGGCTGAAGCTGTTGCAAATCATATCCGTAAGTCTAATCAGACATCGTTAGAAAGGCTACTTGGAAAAACTCGCTTAACGTACTAGAATACGCGTTCAGATTTAACTATGCATTAAAGTGAATATTTCTTGTTAATTTTACCAGAAGCAGAGAACCTACAGCAAAATAATTTAGTTTGGTTTAGTTCAACGAAGAAAAAACTGATGGTTAGTTGCGGGGACATTTAGTCATTTGTGGCAACATCGACGTGGCTTGGCAAGGTATCCAGATCTTTATGAAAATGACAGTGACATCCATTAGTAAATATAAGTCAAAAGGATAGGAAAAATCGAAGAATTTTGGTAGCTTCTAGTGAACTAGCAGACATTTAATAACCTACTAATATGTGAACATCTTTTACTTTGAATCATCGATCGACTATGAAGAATAGAAGGTTGTGATTTTTGCTAATAGGTGTGCTTAAGTAGTAGATAAACCTCCTGAATATTTTTTACTCGACTATATTCAGCATTATCAGAATTTATGATAAACTGCCTTCTGAAATGACGACTTCAAAACGTTCCACAACTGGTCTGCATTGACGCTTGTTTCAACAATCGGATCTATTGCAATGACGTGGCTGTATTTTCTATCTGACAATGACCAGTGATATATTAAAAAGTTGCATATGGGAAAATTAAAAATACATAGTGTATATGATAAGTGGCATCAGTCAAACACTGTATATCAACGTTAATAAAAATACGTTTAATATATTAGCTTAACTATTTGCATATACTAGGAATATGTTAAGAACTGAGTCTCTTTCGACTATCAGTAGCCATGTTGTAGTTGACTGTATTCCATCTTTACTATCCACATGGTTCTTCTTGGCCTACATATACATTGTTTTCACTGTCTCTCATTATTCATTATACACGTAATAGTCTACCAAATATAAATGAATAAATATCTAGTCTTTTTGCCCTTATACATATTTGATTACCTGGTGAATTATGGCATAAGGCTGAATTCTAATTTATTTGATTATTACTAACATAACTTTTATGCCTATTCGGGTCCCAATGTCTGTCTAAATGTTCCTTCATATCTTAATCAATGCATTAATCACAATGGATATATATGTAATTGAACTTCCCTGACTAATTCCATTTCTATATTTTGATTACAAGTCTAGCCAATCATTACCATCATGAATAACTGGAAATATAGATGGAAACATCAGTGAAATGTTTCATTTCACATCACGTTTTATGTTAATTTTTAATTCCTTAACAATGTACTTACAGTTAAAGAACAAGAGAAAAACTACAAGTATCAGAAAGTCATCTTAGTATTTAGTACATCAGAAGTATTTATTTTAAAGTTTACCAAGAATCCAATCAAAGATACTTCATATTCATGTTCAGATTACTTATAGGAGACACTTATTACCGAAAGGTCACATGTGTACAATAATTGAAAATCAGAAGGTACCAGATAGTATTCACATTGAAGTACTAGACTTTTCAGTAGTATAGTTGATTTTAAAAAGTTAACTATAACTGGTAACCTTGCTAAATGATTAAAGACCGTAGGGTTGAAATATTAAGTGCACACTGTTGATGAGTCCCATACTAGGATAAAATAGTTCTCTAGTGATGCCTGGTTTACAATGATATCCAACCAAATTCAGGCAACTCTAACTTATTACCAATCTGTAAAAACCATTTTAATTCAATGTATTCTATCTTAATGAATACATCTAGATGATAATTTCAGGAATATTTTTATAGTTTGTATCAATTGATTCTATTTTATTCTTCTACTTAAATAAACTTTTCAACTGAATGTTCATTTGATATCATTTCAAAGGATCAATTGAAATCTCATATCTAATTACACGAATCAACAAGTTCAAATGTGAAGTAATAAAGTTTCATAAAGTTCAAATTACTTATAAATTGATAAAATCTAGTATGATATAAAAAGTACTGAAGATGAATGAAGTGTTAATCAGAAAGGTACTTGATAACAAGTAGATTTCCTGTAGATTGAAATGGTACTAATTAAATAAGAAAAACTTCATACAATTTTTCGCCATATATAGAATTAGATAAAGAAAGAATAATGAATTCATTCTATTACATGGTTTCTCCTTAGTCTCATTTCAATCTGCATAACATCAGTCTCGATTATTATTTAGAATTACTGCTTATGCTTTATATTATTTAAATCATGCAAGATTAGAAGGTGAATTACAATCAAGTGTTCCATGTAATTGCATATTTATCGTTGGATAGAATCAGAAAACTCCTTGAAACAAGCTCAAGAAGATATAGAAATCAATAGGAAACATTGTGTCCAAGCAGCACACAGTCTTTTATCAGAAACCTCTAGACAATGAGAAGTCACGTGAAATGTCTGTGATTGGACAATTATCTTACTACTACTATGTTTAGTAGGTTGCGGAAATCTCTAGGGGCCCAAAAGGACATTTATGATAATATGAATACCTTAGTTTACTGTACTTAATCGGGACCTTTCAATGAAGCGTTTATTTGCAGCATTTCTGGCCTTTTCTGTCGTGTTCCTGTTGACGAGTAGTTTCAGCCTAGGGTTCGTATCATAGCTTAGGAGCCGAATCAAGTGGTCAAACTAGATGTGATAACAATTGACGACGGAGATTTTGCGGTCGATAAAAAGCTCAAAACTATGCGTCACAACAATTATGCATTTACTAGTGGGAAAATTTTAAACTAAAAGCTTGAAAAAATCATGGTAACAGGCTTTATAGATAATGAAGAATGAAATTAAATGTTATGCAAGCATTATTATAAGATTATTAGAATGAATAGAGTAACAATAAATATTACTCAAGAAACTGATGTAAGAATGTAATCGTATAACGAATCGTAGTTGTCACAGATTCATAACGTTTGGTTACCAGTGGGAACCCAGAAGAACTGGACAGCTATTTCGTCAACTAGATTCATTTACAATAATCAGCTCACAAGCGACTATCTTCAAGATATTCCTAAAGTTCTACTGAGAAGTTGCGACTGGAGTTCAGATTTGTCCAGAGTATGACAAGTATCATCATTGACAATGGATGATCGTTGAGTCATATCACAAATTAATGGGAGAGAAAATCCTGCCATTAGAGGCTGCCTTAGTTGTGCAGAGGGTTAAGGGTTTGTCAACGCGAATATCCAGGGTTCGATTCCATTGTGGAATCTAGTGTTTAAACAACTAAATAGTCTTATACTAGAATGAAACAGTTATCCAGTGATCCTTGGTTTTTAATGGTTCCAAACCAACATCAATCTATGACGAATACAAGCAGCTTAACTTAATAACAGTTTATCTTCACAAAACTACCTCGCTTCAACGATTACGATTATTATTGTTTAGGTTGCAACGCAGTCAAAGCAAGACTGTGAAATAGAACAAATCCGTCGTATTCTACCACACTAGTTATTCTTTTCTTATTATTTTTCTTCATTTAAATGAAAGCTATTAAATTGCAATTAAAATAACCTTCATAAAGTCTATTCCCATTGTGAGCATAAATAAAGCTAGGACGAAAATATTTGCACAATACACTGTATAACTCTGTGCATGCAACATAGATGCAATAATATATGTTTGAAACAACTTCCACACCATACTGTAGAAAGCATTCACTGTATCATCCTGCTTTGAATCCAGTTTTCATTAAGAATTAATATCTACCAAAGAACTTCTAACATTTAAGTCATACTAAAATGATGTTTATTTATTGTTTGTGGTACTTCACGTACTTTACTAAGTACAAAAGACTTTATCATAAGTGTAATTTTCACGTTAGTCTAAACATGAGACATTGTTTATTATATGGAAAAGTTACTGGAAAATTCTAAATAATGTCTATTTGCAATTAAATGTCATATCTATTCTGTTTATCGAAAATGATAAAATCATAAAACAGAACTCAGATTACATAACAAGAGTGATTATTAGTGAATTTAGCCTTCATATGACATTTATCAGAAGGCAAAGGCTGTAGTACAAACATTGGCTATAACATAATTTCTCGACATCAATCCATTTATGTTCACCTATGACGTCAAACCCTAATTATGCATTATCTAGCTAGCTGGTTACGTAATCACTCATTTGACATAAAGTTATGCGATTTCTGTTTCATTTCTTTCTAGGTGTATCAATATTGGCGACTGTAAAAATATTATTGAAAATTTTACCGAAAAATTTACCCGACTACTTCAAAGAATCTGAAATTTGACTTCCATTTGCTTAGTGTCCAATGATAGTGACTTACAAAAACAGATCATTGGATAATGTAAGCGACCGTTATGATCTGATCTCGATGAAGGCTAAAAATTATCGTAAATGCTGCTAATTGGCTATTGATTTTTTATAAGAGTTTGGTCATATGTATGATAACATCCAACTACCATCCGATGGAAAAAAACCTATGTTTGACGAAAGTTTCTTTAACTAGCGAATTACTAGTAGAATGAATACATCACAGATTAATGTTGATGGGTACCACTAAAAACCAGGAGCACTGGACAGCGGTTTCGTCTTAGTATGTGACTCCTCAGAAGTGCGCGCCCTAGAATTCGCCCCACAGGGTTATGGTTGGCAAACACTTAACCTCCTACTTCCATCAGTTTGTGATATATAACGCAACGGTTATTGCACATTTCAACAATACAGCTTAGAAGTGGTTACTGGCTTTCTAATCAAAAGCGTTTCACTGTTTTCTATTGAAAGTTGCTTTGATGTGTGTTGCTTAATAAATACAACGTATCTGTTGAAGTTTACTCACGTTAAAAATATCGAGGCCTTACAATAATACATTTAATGCCACTTAATTTGTGTTACCACCGGATATTTCGAGATAGGTGAAACTGAATTTAGTATCACTAAATTGGTCTTGGTCAGACGTTCTGTGGAAACTCGAAGGTTCTTAATAAGTGCTTCGACCTAATAGATAATTCCCTAGTAGAGAACATTCATGAGATCGCCATAAACTTGGGTAAAAGGACCGTTTTGTAGCTAAGATAAACGTTTACCTGAAATCTAACTGTTGATATTTATAAGTTCAGGTAATTCATGACTCTATTTTGTGTTTGTAAATGTACTTTGCTGAAGTATCCAAAATTAAAACAATTCAGTAATTAAGAAACGAAGAGTGGAGTGAAGAAATCTCTTTTCATATAGTTTTTCGTCAAAGCTCTACACTAATATATATATATATATATATATATATATATAAAAGCTTACAATAGGTTTGAAATGATTACCAAATAATTAGCTGTATCCACATTCGCAAACCGGACCTGTGTGCACATAAGTAATTTGTTCAGCCTCTTTCCTTGTCTTGGCCATCAGAATAGCCAATGTTCCGGATGGTTAACAAATAACTTATTAAACTTAATTTTCTCATTATTATTATTATTACAACGTTATACAAATCTTTTCATAACTTCAAAAATTTACCACCTCTTAATTATAGCTTAACTCTTATGTAACTGTCTTGACCATCAGATTTCTTATAATTACTATATCGGTTTTTTCTCAATAGATATTATGTATTCAGTAGTATGCTAACCTATTCACTTATCATTTGCGCAGTTTCAAGATGATAATTAATTTATTCACCTTCATGTCTTAATTGCTTTGTTAATTAGTTGTCATTATTTTTCAAACACGTTTGATCTTGTAAAACTATTATGTAACACGCAGCCAATTATTTGGTAATGATTGCAAACCTATTTAAACTTATGTATTAATGCACAGCTTTGATGGAAAACTAACTTAAAGGAAATTTCTTCGTTCTTCTCGACCTTTCCTAAAGCCTAAATGGGATTATTTTTTCATTAATTCAGTAATTGTAAGATTCTTATTGACAATCTCTTCGTATCAGTTTCCAATTTGTATTTATTGTCCAATGCAAATATTATTTCAAATGTTCGAAACAAAAAATGAATTTTTTACATTATTTATGTTTCGTTTAGTAGTAAACTGTTTAGTAAACTGTTCGATTTTCTTGGCTATATTCCTTTATACTACTGAAAATTTATGTCAATCAAGTTACTATTAACAAGTAGCCAAACTCTTATAAATACGTCATTTTAAGTAACACTAAATTATCTCAGCATTAATTTACTTGAACAACAAAACAAAAATAAGAGAACAAAAACAATACTAATTATGCAATAAATTTCCATGTGTAGGTAAGTGTTTAACATGTTAATCAAGCTGATAAAGCATTGGACATTTGTTTTAATTTATAGAAACCATGTGTTTCTTTTCTCCTTGTGTTGAATTAGAATTCCATGTATAATGATGATAACGATTGTTGTAAGGGTTACAGGAAACTCACTAATAAACAATGCATATATATATATATATAGAAAAGTATTGCATAATATTGAATTCAAAGTCATCAGTGTTAAACACAGAAACCTTTTTTTCATTTGAGATATTCACGTGATAACTAATCTGTTTTTAAAAGGAATCGGTTTACTTTGATCAATCAGTATAACTAGGTTCTACTTTTAACAGTTTTAATATTTTATAGTTGAAAGAAATCACCAGGTATCACATTGATGCAATTCAACAGCTGACACAATCTTTTATATCATTTAAACAAATTCGCTATTATTATTTTTATTATTACCATTATTAGTTGATAAGTAACTTCTACACCAGACATAGAATAAAACAATAAATAATAACCGATAAATGTTATTTTCCCCCTTAGAAACTAAACAACGTATGCTCTTTTTTCTCTGAGAAAAAACTTTTCGTAATTTTTTGGTTAAACTAATGACGTATACACAAGATTAAATTGAAGTGACATAAACGATAAGCAGATTTATGCATATTTTTTAACTCTTCTACAAACAAAATGATTGCATGTTTCATAACAAAATATTCTACTACTTTCATTATTATCTCCTACATTGGATAGTCTTGCTATTATGTATTGTAAATGGTTACTTTTGGCGATTAGAATGAAATAAATAACATATGAAGAATAGAATTCTGAGAATAGAATGAATCTAGTGTTTCTTAAGGCTTCATATGAAATACAAACAAATAGAACAATGCTTAATGTGATTAATCTGTTAAGGTTGAGATGAATGCATGGAATAAAAATGGAAATCATAACAAATAGAAGAGAATACAAAATATGTTGATATAAATAGTGAAAATATATGCGTATTTTTTTAAAGGAAAATAAATTAAATAATAGATAAGTGGAAGAATATAGTTAATAAAGAACGAATTACGTAATCCTAATCGATTTATGGAGAACAGGCGTCACATCATCGTTATAAAATTATAACAGATGATTACATTATAACTTTGTATAATTTTCAACGAGAATCGATGTAATTGGTGAAGGTCATAATGATTGTGCAAAGTAAGAGAAGATAATTATTATATTCATCAGGGTCAAAGATTTCGTCATAATTGACATTCTTATGTGCACATATAGGTAAGGTATCTCATGATGAATGTATAAGCAAAGTATGGTAATAATGATGTTGTTTGTCTGACAACAAGTATACTTATCTCTATAATATTCTTTAATAAACTTGATATATTATTAATTAACTAGTTGGTTAGCGAAAATCTTAGTAATGAACCAATAAACACCGGCCACACACAACTTGAAAGACATGTTTCGGTTTTCCCACCATGTAAATCAATTAATTACATCAGATAAGTTTATGGTGTTATTTGGTGTTTGTCTATTATTTACAATCATAAAGCGAGAAGAAACAATAAAGATAATTAATGGATTACCTAATTTACTTCCCTTTCATTAGAAGGATTTAGGAAATCTTCTACAACTATGTGTACGAAGTTTTAAATTCAGGTTCACCAATAGATTTCGAAAATAAACGGATAGAATTGTTATGAAATAGTTAACTGGGTCTATTCTGGCTAATATGTTTTTATTGTAATTAGGTGTTTTAGAGACTGTTGAATGTTAATTTGATATCACGAAGTAGACTGAATTAAGTAACCATTGATCACCAGGAAGCACTGGACAACTGTTTCGCCCTGGAATGAACCTCTCCAGCAGTACACATCCACGACTCTTTACCATTAGACCGCTGAGTCTCCTCCCATATTAGGACGAATCAGCTGTCAGTTGCTTCCTGACTATCAGTGGTTGTTTAATTCAGACCGATTCATGATATCAAATTATTGTTTTTGATTACATGGAAAAATCAAATGTAAAACTGAGATTAAGATATAGTGTTCTGTTTATGTCAACGATGCCTAAATTCAATGTAATGACATTAATCACGATTCGTGAATGTTTGATCTCTTCAATAGTTAACATAATAGCATCTTACAATTGGGGGATTGTGAAGATAGTTAACTGTCCATTTCTGAATTGCAACTATAAACTGTTAGGAGCCGACTTAGTGGTCCAATGTTAAAGCGTTTGCCTCGGAGCCAGAGGGTCCTGGGTTCGATCTCAGATGGAATCATAGATGCGCACTGTTGAGGAGTCATGTACTAGGACGAAACAGATGTCCAATGCTCCCAGGTGATCAATGGTTGTCTGATTCAGGCCAATTCATGATATCAGAAATGGACAAATAACATCTTATTCACAATGGAACATTAGCTCAATTACCAAACCAATTTTTTGTAGATAATTTACATTAGAGAAACGATGAAACAGTCAATATATTCAAGTACAAGAAAGCTATATGAACGGAACACTACTGAAATTGGAATTGCTGTCGTCCTGCCGGTAAAATCCCTTCTAAATAGTGCCAGAATATTAGGCGCAAGTGATAAAATAATCAAACTGAGGGTGATAACCAAAAGGCGCCTTACAGGCATTGGATATATGACAAAATCAGCTATTAAGCTGCAGATATCTGATGTACAGAACGCACTTATACGTCTTCTATTCAAAAAAGATGAGATTTTAGAGAAAGTTGATAAGAGGAAGCAGGAGGCCACAGAAAGGGACCCTCTCTGATGATCAACTAATTTCTCTATATAACAATAAAATGCACGTTAAACCATTCAATAATGGATCACCACCTTTCAGGGGTAACTTCCAACTGTGTTTAGAAATTTACAATCAATATTAGTAGTATGTATGTTAGTAGTACTGAGTGAACGGACTTTATTCTATTTTCTAAGTAATTTTTTAAAGAACTTATATCTGTAGTACATACAATCTCCAGACACCTTTTGGACAGAGGACAGTGTAAAGATTTTAGAAATATACAAAATTATTAATCGACACGCAACGTTATTATTACCCTGTTTCGTTTAAACAGTCGCTATCAAATGTTCTCAATCTGACCTGTATGTATACATAAGGATATTAATGTATTGACAGTTTTTGACCCTGGTGAATATGATAATAATAATAATCTCCTAACACGCTCAATCATTTTGACATTAACCAATTACATAGATTCTCGTTAAAAATTGTACAGGGTTATGATATTACTATCAGCTAAAAATTTATATAAATGATGCACTACCTATTTTTTATTATTCTATTACGATTACTCAGTTTGCGGCGTTTAAGTAACAGGACGTAATCAGTGGAATTCAGTTATATTACGTGTGAGGCAGTTACCCACCGATGGTAACGGATGAAGTCAAACAAATTTATCGTGAATTGACTGGGTTAGAAATACTAACCGCTGGAAGCTATACACTTTAGTGGTATGATGGTTAAACGTTCTGCTGAGAAGGCTGTAGGTCCTGAGCTCGGCTCTCTGGTGGGTTACGGATTCACATAAGTGGAGAGCCCTATGCTAGGACAAAATGACTATTCCCTTCTACTTCCTGGTTTTGAATGGTTGTCTGACTCTGACCAGTTCGTGATGTCGAATGAAAATTCCTCATTCTTTAACCATATCCATTCACCTATCGATACTTTAACTTTTATCATATAAATCCAAGTGCAATTTAATTAACATATTGCGTATTCTATTCTATCTGTTAAGATTTTCATTTTCATTCTTTGCATTCACCCCAACCTCAACAGATAAACTATATCAAGCATTGCTCTTTATAATATGAAGTTGTTTCTATTTCATATGAAGTCTCGAGATATAGTGAATTCACTCTATGCCTCAAACCGTTACATACAGTCCCTCCTCTTAATAAGTTCCAATATAGTATGCACAAACATTATTGAAGAATAAAATAAATTCATTTTATTTGGCATGTTCTCATTAACTGTGTACAACCGAGATTAAATGATAATCGTTAGTAATTAAAAAGACTATACACACTTTACATCAGAAACATATGATGAATTATAAATTGATATAGTTGACGTAGTTGTTTACTCATAAGCCAGATATGTGAAGATTCTAGAGGATAAAACTTTGATGAGCATGGATACAAAGTTAAGTAGACAAATAATTTAAGTTATGTCAAAATAAATACTAGTAAAACTAACTAGTTAAGTAAGACTCAGATTAGTAGAATTAAAAATTAGCATTAAAAGTGTTACGTAATTAAACCTTGAACAATTAAAGTTATCAAGGCAAAATAAAGTATAACGCAATCTCTTTTTACGCGTATAAATTCAGTTAAAATCGTCTTATGTCAATTACTTCAGTACAGTGTAAGAGTCTGAACTTACTTGTTTATTGATTATTTTGAAGAACGTTGAAATATCGATATTATGCCCACTATCAGTTAAGTGGCTAGAAATTGAACTAGTAGGAAGATGTTGTTCTTTTAAACTAAATTTATGTGACAAATGTTAAAAGATGCGGATAATGGTCCTCTTTTCTGTTCTTCCAGTGTGTGGGCTATGGCACGTGCACACAACTGGCGGTAACAAAAGTCTGGAATTTGTTTATATATGTTTGTGGCAAAGAACATTTAGTGTGATAGAGATACTAATTTAGAGGCCAGGTAATTCTTTTTCAGTACGGCTTTTATTCTGAGATCCATGTTCATATTTGTTTCACCCCCCTTTGAAGTGGATTTTTAGGAAAACTATGTCATACTTAATTTCCCTTTCTTTAATCTTCTCATACTTAGGTATGAATTTTGCAGATTGCCATTATTACGGAGATAACCTTACAATATCATTAATTCCTCCTCAATTCTATCCTCTGTACGTAATCGTTGGACACAGGTAAATAGCGTTCCCACTAGAACTACTTTATATTTTATTGGACAGAAGCTAGTGAAATTTGGGCATGACCTATTCCAGGTCACTTTTCGAAGAATAATATTTTGGCAGGACCATTCTCTGCAAGTTGAATACCAAGATAAAGGGAATGAAACTTATTATTTCGTTGATGTTTCATAATAAATTGCATGTTAGAATAGACTTGATTACGAAGATTCAACATATCAGAAGCATGTTCATGGGTATCTCAGGTTTATAAATGTGTCGTCAATTTATTTAAATTACAATGCTGCTTCATTGTTTATCGATTGCATTTTTATCCGTTTTAGGTTTATCTGTAAGATTTCTGCTAATATTTGAACTAGTAGACTTCTTATAACAACATCACTGATTTGACGATATCATGTGCTGTTGAATTATTATTGTACATCTTTAGTAAAAATTAATAAGAGGTGTTTAAATACAGTTTCCAGTAGTAGGAGAAGTTGTGACTATTTACACATAATTTGTGTAGTTTCCTCTAGAGAGATTTCAGCAAACAATGATGATACGTCCAGTAGAACCACGAATTTGTTACATAAATTGACATTTTCCAAAACATGAACAAATGAAAATATATTCTTCTAACTATGAACATCTAGTCCTAAACGAATCAGCGCCAAATGATTTACAAACCAGTGGACAATTTTGTCAAATGGAGAGTTGGTCATTGATAGTAATTGTCTGACTGAAATATTTAGTTTATTTATTTACAGCAGCCTATATATATGAAGAGTAATCTGGAATTTCTTTTGTTTTAGCTCATTGTTGAATAATTTTCATTTTAAAAGTCTCTTAATTTCCTCGTAACACATCTTACCGTTACTTCTGTTGTATCTTTTCTTTCGAATTATCAACGTAGAATTTTATAGAATCATCCCAAACAATCTTTGTATTACTCTAATATGTTTCTTACTGAAAACTTGTATATTGATTTGATCACTCTACTGAACATTTTCATTTACGTCACTAAACTATGAAAAAATTCTTAGTTTCTTATTCATTTTTCATTGTTTACTTAATAAGTGTAAATAATAACTCAAAAATTCATATGAGATTAATGTCATCCATTATTTACAACTTTGTTAAATGTACACATACTTCATTCTTATAATCGAATCATCATCATCAACATCATTATGCTAATAAGTAACCATTATGAAAATTCTATATTATTAGACATATTGTAACGGCTATTCAACTTTCAATCCTAGAAATTATGTAAAATATAGTGTTCAATAGGTGAAATACATTGAACTTACATTGTATAATCTCATCAGTGTAATTCATTTGTTCTATAAGATTTATCTGCATGTATACATTAAATGTTAATGTTTTAATAGGAAATAATGTGAACCAATACTGTTGAATAATTGAATTCTCATGACAACTAACATTTGTTATAGGTCCATTTGGTAGATAAGTTAATTCACATATTGAATTACTGTGTAAATATAATGATCGAGTATTAACCTATTTTTATGATAAAGAAAATATACATTTCTACTGTTTTCATAAACACTATACTTGAAGTACTCTATACAAAGTATATCACAACAAATCTATGACAATGAACATTTAACAAGATATTCCTAATCGACTAATAGAAGATACTTTGCTCAACAATATGTGTAAACATATATATGTGTATAAAATATGACTAAAGATTATTCTTCGAACGCCTCCTTGAATGTAAGTTCAAATCTCATACTTTTCAGAATATATCTTGTGATTTTTATAAATAAATGCCTCAAATCAGGAGAATACTGTGAATTTATTGAAGTTGGATATGAAAACCTATTGATACTAAATTAGTGGTCTAAAAACTAAATAGTCATCACGACAGCTTCAGGTTCTAAGTTCGATATCAGGTAGGGTAATGGATGTTCATAGATAATTTGCTACCTACAAAGGAAAAAACCATCTATCCAAAAGTTGTTTAACTAACATCATTCAATCATTTGAGATTTCACTGACATTATTTACTCGATTCAACTATTCGTTTTACTTGTTTCGTTATATATCCCTTTACTCTTTATTTCAGTAATACTCTCTCACTATGTATTACAAAATGAGTAATAAACATTTCTACTCTCATTTTGTTTCTGTATTTGATAGACTGGTAGACAGATAATAATCTTATGATGTTTAAAATATGTTTACTAATCAAATCTTCAAGTGAAATTCACATAAATCTATCATATACTATAGATATTTTTGTTTATTTGAAAACTGGAACTTTATCACTTAGTGACGTTTGTAACTGGAGATTAAAAATAATTCATTGTAGGATTTTATCATTAAGTCACTTTATTCACCATATCAATCTATCGAATGTTTTGTATACTAAATGATATACTTTTTGATAATAAAAAGAAAGTAAACCAGTTAATTGGAGGCGGCCAAAATAAATATGGCATCAGTTGATGAATTGATGACTTCTGATTTGAGTAGTGTCGGTAGAAGCAAATTACCTTGTTAGGGTCCTTACAAATGCCGTAAGCAGTAGTTTGAGATAGTGGGTAACACGGCTCAAAACCGGTCACAATGGCACGGGTGTGTTCACTATTTATCTTCCCTTAAATCATGAGCCTAAAATTATCTCATAGCATTCTTTCAATACATCGATTCTTCCTCTCTAAACCTTATTCTATATTATATAAGTTGGATTGTGACTGGCAAGTGGAATCCAGGACGCACGTTTCGTCTTATTTGGGACTCATCGGCTCGATGTACCTGCATCCCAATGTTGATGTTCACAGTGGGATTCGAATTCATTCCGTTTCGTGTCAAACGCCACCGCGTTCACCACTAGACTACTGAGTTCAGAGAGTCACACTTGTGCAACGGACACATTGGTGTGTGAACATAAACATTGGGATGCAGGTACATCCAACCGATGAGTCCCAAATAGGACGAAACGCGCGTCCTGGATTTCACTTGCCAGTCACAATCCAACTTATATAATACTTGTGAAAAAATTCGCTATATCGAGGCAATTTGCTCAGGATGCACAAATAGCAACAATGACTGACCAGCTTCAGTCTATAACAAATCAACGGGAATATACAAGTTTATCCTAATACTTATTCTATATGTTCACTCTTCTTTATTCCCATTATTATTATTATTATTATTATAAGAGTAAATTATGCTCCTATTAATATGATGTGAATCTTGCTGGGTTTTTGAGGTATGGCAACTTGGATCGATGTATACATGTGCCATGTTCTATGCTGATCATACATGCATACGTACTTTTTGAAATTGCAATAAGAAGACGAAGTTCTTCAGAGTTATGTGGTATGTTTGCTCAACATTTTTCAAACAATTTGATCACACATACACTTGTTGTGGCAATGTGAAACGCACTCTACCAGGGTACGTTAAGTGAAAGCACGAGTAGTTTTTAAACACATAAGTGGGGGTTGCATTTCCGTATAGCCAAGGCTTCAATAAACCTTAGTATACATCTTAGAGTACTCTTATACAACACCACAAAGGATAATATAAAATAATTTGTGTGGCTTGTCTCAACTAAGGGCTTAGCAATGGACGATGAAGATTGTTTATACTGTACTTTAATTTTGACATTCGAGTTCATTTGTTTTGGTGGACATTTAGATATGTGTCCAGCTAACCTTACATGCAGATCACGATAGCTCCTCTTCCCTATGTATGAGTGTCCATAAACACGTAAATTCATAAACACAGTGGGATGTGACGCATTTGTTTACATGCTGTTTAGGTTTGTCGTGAATCAATGCCCTAGACTTTTTAATTACAACTATGTATGTATTGCTCAAATACATCACCTAACTCTCACAGACTTCATCTTCTTATCACATTATCACAATTTATCAAAGAGACAAAGTGTTCTAAATGACATACACTAATAATTACGTAATCGTATAGTTAGTTGATTTATAAAAATTTGTAATGACTTCTCTTTTCACCACTTCTGTGTTAAGCATCAAATTTTAATAGTAGCCAACTGATAAGTTAAAAAGAAAAGGAATAAAATATCCATTCTACACATTCTAATTAGATGTTCCTAAACTACTTACGGTAGATTGTTGTTTACTCAATGGTAAATAATATTTATTAGAGGCTGTTTCATAATCATCTCTGCACGTCGTTGAGTTACGTTTCTTGATCATAGTAACTGAATGTGTACTGACAGATTTTGGAGTATATTCTGTTTGACAAGAGCCCAAATGGTCTGTCTAAAACATGAAAAGATCATGAAAAAGAAAGTATTCAAGTAAAAACCATAACTTAAATTCTTGTTCAGGTTATTTGTGGAATAGAGGAGAATAAACATTAGTATTCTTATTTATGTGACTAAAGTATCTTGAATTTCTTAGTGCCAGTACATGATAGTATATCGGTCTAATCTACTGGTATCTGCTTACCTGATTTCTGCATGAAACACTAGATCGTAACATTGGTTACTATTTTAAGCTATGCGGTGTTAAGAACAGTGGAACCCAATGAGTGCATTTTGTCCCACTAAGAATTCTCCAATTGAATATACCTGTATTCAACTTTACCAATACTATGTGAATAGATTGTATATTGTGGGCAGCTTAGATTGTTTATATAAACAAATAAATGTACGACTGGAAGTCCCATACTCTTACAATACATAAAATCATCTTTTTAAATAGGTTAATGGCTATTTAGCCTGAGTAGGTCAAAGAATAACACATTAGTGTCTGACAGGTAAAATATTTGATTCATGCTGTGATATGAAGATAACAACTAGATTGCAGATACATCTAGCTAATAAATTCAAAATAGGACAAAACATGAGTCTTTGATTTTAGTACCACTACAATCTAACTTTATTAAAAATATGCGACTAAATGGAAGTATCCATGAGATCTACTTTAAAGACATATGTACTAGTAAAGAATGATTATTAAAAATCCTTACTATCAACAAAGGGCATCTTAACAACTTGAAGAAAAGAATTGCATTAGCTATCAAAATATCATCTACTGCAAACACTCCGAGATTTATGCTTTTTGGTAGACTCTTATTTGTAAATAACATGAAGGACAAATTATCGCACTTGCCCCTGTGGAGTAACATATAATAGTCACTCGATGCAAACCTTTTCCAAGAAAGCCATTAACCAGTGTGTTTACAGATAGCCAACAGTAGTTACATTGGAAGTACCATTACAGAACATCATGTGACAACAAGCCACTTGATCAACTCGAATCCCTTCGTCAAAGTTATCTACAAGGTCAACAGGAGTCTATCAAAATCGGAAGGTCTCCGCCCATTGTGTGTTGCTGAAGCTGTTGCGATACACTTAGAGATGCCTGTACTATGAGTACGTAAGAAACTGGTTCAACCTCTGGTCCTTCTATGGACTTAGATTGTGAGTCTATTCTGTTTTGTTTCTACCATGTTTATCTTGTAAAATTCTTATATATTATCCATGTTTACTATCTCCATGTCTCTTTCATGGATATGAACAAAGTTTTGGTTGTTGTCTCCATTCGCATGTTAGAGGTATTCCATTTATCTTCCAATTTACCTTATCACATAATTAAATTCTAATACTACCATTGTCAATTTGTTTATCACGATCTTCTTATCACTTCTAAAATTTCTTGATTTTGAAGATTCCTCTCCTTACTGAACAGTATTAGTGAGTATAGCATTATAATTTTTTTTTAATTTTGTTACTCTGATTAATTACTCATGGTTATCACTTTAATTAACACCTCACTTCTTTTGTTGCTATGTTTAACCAGTTGTAATTGTATCTTGACATCATTTATATATACAATTGTACAGCATTTGAAATTGACCTAACCAAAAAGAGAACTGTCAATTTTGATATCACGAATCGATCTGAGTCAGACAACCATTGATCACCTGGAAACACTGGACAGGAGATCAATGGTTGTCTGATTCATATCAATTCGTGACATTGACAGTTAACCATCTTCACAACCCTCCCCCCATAATTGTAATAAGAGAACTCTTCGCTAAACGAAATTTTTATCTTTTTATTTATTTTAATCATGATCATAATATTCCTAACTTACCTTACATCATTTGACATCATAGCCGGAAAAAAAGAACGAATCTATAATTGGTGAATACCAATTACATGTTCACATTGAACAACGGTTATCCTAATGTAACAATATAACCATGTATAATCATATAAATGCAAGATACTATTGAAAGTTGGTTATTATGAGTTCTATTAAGATTATAGATTCTTTTAAATGTCAACTAATATTTTTATAAACTAGATTTTTTTATTATACAGTTTCTCCAGAAAAAAACCAAAATTTATGTAACATTAAAAAAAGAGTTTCCATGTAAGCTAATAACTAAGTATGAATGATACTGGTGCTAATAATTTATTATGTTTGGTAAGACAAATACAAAGCGCAAATATATTTTCACAGTGAATTGTATCACATAACGTTTCCATAATTAATTTTCTAGTCACTGATTACAATAAACACTTTAAAACTGAAATAATTCGATTGTGATTTGGATCTTCTCATTGGTTTGATGTAAATTGTAACTGATCAGTCTTTGTTGCAATGTATATACATCTTTGGATTGATTAATTTTAGTTATCTTCAATCTGACGAAAAGATTCCAGAACACATTCAAATTATATCTATATGCAAGTTGCACACGTGTGGCAATATGTAATTAGTAGCCTAGTGGTGTTTTACACTGAACGAACTAAGTTTTAGTCTCGATATGAATATTAACAATGTAATACTGATATATCCAGCTGATGAATGCGAAATAAGACTAGTTCTGGATTTTACTTGCCAGCTAAAATCCAAATTAAAATCATTCTTAAGCTGAAATATTGTTTTGTATCATTGATTGATTGTAGTTGTACAATTATTGAAAACCAAAGAGAATGATTTATCCATTACGCCATGGTGTTGACTAACTTAAAATACTTGTCTAATTAATTTCATTCTCTCTTGTGAATCTTCTTCAGATCGCAAATTCATTTCAAAAAGAAACACTTGATGACAAAGCCAAAATACTTCAGATGATCTTAGTGTCTCTTGAAGGCAGTAAAATGTAAGTTCTATTGATTTAATTTAACCAAGGTCTTCCTGCCTAACAGAACTAACAATCAATAATCAATCGTATTTATAGATTTGATAAGCATGAATCTAATTAATAGTTTTCACCAAATTGATAAGTGTACTTTAGTGACAACTGCAAGTGGTCATAAGTTAAAATTAGTTTATCAGTTACTGATAAACGGTCGGTTCAAACAAAAACACATGTTACGTAACTTGCAAGTTATTACTTAATCATCAGTTTGTTTTGATTATTTAACGTAAATCATCAAACACTTAACTGATATTTTATACAAACTTTAGGTTAGTCATTCTGAAGATCACAAATTAAACTAACTATTGACAGAAAAATTAATCAAATGAGCTAGTAACAAATGAAAATAACAGTCAACTTAGATTCAAATCATATGAACTAGTTGAGGATCTAAGGTTAACTGTATTAAACTGAATCAATACAATGAAAGAAGCAAGTGTATTTTATAAGATATGCAATATATACTATGCATACTTGACGAATCCTACTGATTAATTAAAGGTTAAGGCAAGATAAAGATTCAAGAAACATGGAACTGGTTACTAATCACATATTAATCAATGTAGAAGTAGTGGTGTAATAATGAGAAAGACTTATTTTTTCTTCAGTATATCAATAAACTTGATGTTAATCTAGGTATTTGCAATTCTTCAACAAACTAAAGTAATCCATCTTGTCATTGAGAGAAGAATACAGAAGATTTAGTGAAGAAAGATTTCTTTTTGATGATGTCATATATATTAACTGGACAATTGTAGACATAGACAGATTTAGAAATATATCTTTCTAAAATTACACGCTTTACACGAACTAAGTAAAAATGAATGGAGGGAATCTACAGATCGAAAAGAAGCTCTCTAACAACATAAATGTAAAATCCATAAAATGTTTAAAACCTATACAAGTTCACACTTCTTTTTCCCGAATCACCTGAAAAATATGCGTTTAACTACTTTAGTATTACATTATCAACGACGAAAATGAAAGCCTAATCATTAGATCTAAATTTTATGCTACCCCAGCAAGAATACTGGAATTCAATTTGAATACTTAATTTACCAAATAGTTGAACTGGTTTTATTCTCTTCCAAGGATCACGAACATTTTGAGTCGACACTAGTAAATTGTTGCAACCAATAGATAGTTACAAAGCTGATAGCAAGACGATTGTTTTCAAAAGAACACAAATCTTGATTTCTGGATCATATTAAAAGTAAACATTTAGTCTTAAGTCATGCATATAAAGGTGATGGGTTGTGCTTATGGATTGACAAAATTATGTTGACGGAATTTCTTTTATCATATCAGATGTAGGTAAGTTTTCCAAGGACAGCTGTCAATAAGATAACACTGAACAAGTTGAACAGCAGCTCACAAAAGTTCATAAGAATGAAAATGAATACGTCATTAATTATAACCTAGAGCTGAATGAATTTATATTGACGATACAATTAGGTCTGAACTAAATAAATTGCAACAGATACTTGTCAGTAGTGGTTATCCTTCAAGATTCATCGACAAAAACCTGACACTAAAACTGATCTATGAAACAACGCCAACAGTTCCGAAGAAATTCCTTTTTATGAATATTGAATCCTAAGGAGATACAGCTGCCAAGATTCTAAAGAATAGTCGCTCGAAAGTTGTTCGAAGAATGTTGTGTACGGCTCAACTATGTATTGTATTTTCTGGCATGGATTTAGTTCAGAAGGACGCTAAGGTCAAGCGACAGCTTCAGCTCACCTTATGGTGCACATAAAAATTTACTTACTGTTGTGAAACTAGTTACATTAGTCGTACAAAGTGAACACTGTCAGAACTTACCTCCTGGTAGTCATAAGTAATATGTAGGTCAATCAGTAGTTCCATTCTCGAACGTCTAGTGACCTCGAATTACATCATCGCTCACTAGAATCGTCTCTCTAAATTATTCAAAAAATCAAACTGGCTTAAAGGGGTACAAATCAGAAATCTATGTACGGCTAAGGCTTTAGCCATCCACCAATTCAAACCACTACTTTGCTTTCAGAAGAAACATATTCAAGTGCTGACTTTACTGTAGCCTGAGCATTCTTTTATTTTCCACAATTAATTTTCAATTCTCTTATGAGTAATAATTGGCATCTTCGCAGTATTCAATTAATCTTGTCTTTGCATTCTTCAAGTACACAATTAAATTTATAAAATAAGGATTCCTGCTTCCCAATAAATTTTCAACAGCAATTTAAATCATTACGTAACCTATGCCTGCTCTCTTACTTACACGACTGTTACATAATTCATAATTTACACATGAAACCTTTTGGTTACCTCTCAGATGATGTTGTTAGCTTGTTTCCTTGATTTAATACTTTTATTATAAACTATCCTGTGTGAGATTTCTCTATATATACGATTGTAAATGACGTCGTCAAATAGAAAATTTTCTTTGCTGATTATTCTGCATTTGATATTTTCTAAAAAACAATTATAATGCAATAGGTTGAACATATACTACTCACTTATTCGCATTCTACGTAGCTGTAATTAATTAAGTTACAGTTTAAACTGATATTTACTATGAATAAATATCTACAGCCTCTAGAAACTGTTGGTAATTAAGAAACATTATCATTTAGTTATTTCAGTAGTGAATAACTATTGTACATAATGTTTGTATATAAAATATATGTGAAGTCATAAACTTGATATCATTTATACAGGAAACTAAAGCACATTGTACAATTCAATAACTTACTTTTGCTTAGTTCCTATCTTGATTACCTGGTTGTCCAAGTTTCACACTTAAATCATTACATCTATGATTGTTTCCTCTCATTTGTTTAGTGTAAAGTCAATTAATGTGTTTATTATATTGTTGGTTCACTATTTCTCTTGTTCGTCGTCCTTTTAGACCTCACTTGATGTCCTAAACACTTTCCTAGCACATGATGTGCCTTTAAACTTGACAATAAACTACCTGAGATTTAACATGGCAAGGTTTAGTTTTATCACATTGAAAGCTTATCGTTTTAAGAAAGCAGAGCGCATGTAAGTATGAAGTAATTAATAATGAAATTTATTGAATCTTTTTATATTAATTATCTAATTATAAGAATTAATCGAATTGAAGTTAAGAATTCTCAAGAATAGTATTAGTTCAAGAAAAAGTAACTAAAGTTTAAGACCATGGTAAAAGTAAGGTATTGCAAAAAGTAATTCTTTTTATCTAAAATTAATTGGGGTCAACTTCTTCTTCATTAATCTTATACATTAGACTGACTTATGTACATTTTATTCCTGAATATCTGCCTAAACACAAATTTCCTTAAGTTTCCCTACATTTCGTTTGACTATATTAGGCATCCGCTTCTTTTGTTGCAGTCATTTATCTTAATTTACCTCTTACGACATTAGGCGATAGTTCATGTTATAACAGTTAGATTTTTTGATTTCTAAATAAGCTGGAAATTGTTTCTTCACATTTTTGTTACCGAAATGACTTTATTTATTGCTGCTGTCAAATATTATTGCTTACTGTAATAAAGGGTAAACTGAGGTCTTGAAAATGAATCCGCTGAAAAAAGAACTCTTTCCTGAACCATACAGTTTGTGCAAACTAGTAAAGTTAAGGGTAAATTAGTATTATTTCATTATCTAACCTCAGTATTGTTAATTGTAGTGTGAATAGAAATTTAAACTATAAGGATTTAAATTAAATATGAATAATTCATAGCTCATTAAAATGTAAGCTTCTGTGTGATATCAGAAGTCACTGATTATTTGCAACAACTAATTTATACCACCGGTTGAATCATAGAGACCCAAGATGTAATTCAGCGAAAAAATCGCTCTTCTCGTTATTCTCAGAAGGGTATAACCATGTTTATGTATATATTCACCGTAACGAGTTTTTGAAAAATACAATAGAAATTAACGATCGACGTAAAACAATTTGTTATTTGTATTTGGAATACTATAATGATTCAATAGAAAACCATGTAGTTAAGTTTTGAGCAGTACATGGTCTTTTGAATAGACAAAGAATAATAAACATCCTGAATTTAAGTTATGTAATAAATGATATTTTAAAAACAAATCGTCTAGAAGATGAACATAGAAACAAGAATTAGTTGAATACATCACATAGTAACAGAAAGTAGAATAGAATTAATGCAACAACATAAATACTTACAATTTTCCGGTTAAGCTGATGATAGGACAAAAGGTTATTTATTGCATATAGACCTGGTTTCTATACTCGTATCCTGATGAAATCAACAATATATAAAAAAACAGAAACAAACTGGTATTCATAAGTTTCTTCCCACCATTTAGAGGACAGGGCAAGTGATTGGTGGTGACACAATATAGTATGATAGCACATCTAATATAACCATTGTTACCTTTCCGTAATTAAGTAAGTTTATGCTTCTGGACTCCGAAGAGAAAGCAAGTGAATTGATAGGTGCTCATAAACAAAGTTAAATGCTATTGTCTTTTGAGTTGTTGGCAAATAATTGTTAACTTAATAACAGCATTCTTGAAATTGTGGCATACAGTGTTTTTCTATCGGTCGATGGATTACCTGTCAATTCATTACCCAGAGATTTCGAATTCTGTAGGAGATTTCACTTTTTGTTCTTATCTAGTAATCGTAATACGAACATATTTTTTCCGAAATTTAAATCTTCACTTACAACAGTGAAGGTAAGGGTGATTCATTAGATACAATTAGATTATTTTTTGTTTATAAACACTCAATCCTGAGTATGATATCTATGTTAAGTGACTTTTTTTGCTAAACTATGTCCACCTCACCATTTTTATAAACAACCAAAAGTAACTACTAACTCTTACTACCAACGTTAAGTAACTATAATTATGTTGCGTTTTTCCCTAGAAACAACCAACTTTCTCTAAACACTTCTATGTTTACATGTGTCTTTGACGGATTAAAGTCATTACATAGTTACTCAGGACTGTATATAGAATTCATAGTTACAAAATTTTACACTACCAAAAATATTTTTAATCATATACAATGATAAAGCATATAGTATCATGATTTATAATTATTATTTGTCCAGTCTATTGTCTGTAACTAATTAAAAGTACAAAAGTAGTCAATAATTGAAGAATTAACTTTTGTAACTATATTAAAAAATAAAAAAAAACATAAAAGAAGGCCACTGTATAAAGAAAATCACTAATGTTCAACTAAATGAACCAAATAACTAGCATATTCAATGTATCTGGTTCATGAAGTTAATTCAATACTATATATGTTTTGATGTGAATGTGTATTGTTTTATGTTATTGATTAAGTTGGTGTACGGATTATCACATTTATATATACCTGGAGTTTTACGAGATTTATTTTTATCAAGTAAGTTAGCAACAAAAGTAAAATTTCTATATTAAGAATATGATGTAAAAGAAAATGTTAATATGCATGCATTTCGGATAATAAAATTTACAATGAGGTGGTTTTTTCGAGATTGGTGTTAAAAGAAAACCTTAGTAGCAATCTGTACAAAAGTACATTGATTGAGTTAAAATAATCAGTCTATTAGTAAGTAATTTTGGAATGTTCCAAAAGTTTTAGTCAGATGTTGTGACTAGTAGAATTCGAACTTATCAGGAGTGAGACAGTTATAACCAACAACAATCAGTGATGGTCATACTTTATTACAAATTGATGAGAGTGGGATTCCTACCACTGGATGCTGGACGAGTGTTGCAGAGAGGTAGGTGTTTCTCATGCTGGAGCCCTTGAGGCGGACTCTGTGGTGCTCACTATCGAGATGTCTTATACTAGGACAAAACATCTGTCTAGTATTTCCCGGTTTTTAATGATTCCCAACCAACAACAATCTGTGAAGAGTTTAATCAACAATAAATAAAAGTGTTAAGTTTCGTTTAAATTTATTTTGTTGAAAGTCTTCAATTATAAACTAATTACCAGAAAATAAACCTTCAAGTATTAAATTAAAAGGCAAATCGAATTTGCAATTTATTCGGTGACATGTACAGTAATTTGTGAACAATTCCAAAGGACATTGGCATCAGACAGTTATTTATTGATAAACTGAGCCACTAACTGATGTAACTCCATGATACAGATGCCCTTTACAATTAGATCACTATTTAAGAGATAACTATCTAAGAAAGACCCATACAGATAACTATCATACTGACTAATATAAAAGTAAGATTGAAACTCATCTCTAAATAAGCTCATTAATTTAACTGTAATAAACAACTCACTATTGACTAACCTCAAGATGTTTCTAAGCTCCTAACGTGAGATAATAAATAGTAGATTACAGATATGTTGAGAGTAAGATAGTTATCACCAGTTTCATTGAATGATTTCAGCGTTATTTTGCAGGTAAACAGTAATGGAGAGTCTACAACTGGACAATAGCCGGTCCAGTAATTCTGATAATTTTGCGTTCACCGCATGACCTGTAGGTTCTATGTTTAAGGACTGGATAGGTTGTAAAAGCTCACTACAAAGAAATTCCATACTGCGTCAACAGAACTACCCAATACTCCTTTGCTTCTGTCTAAATTATTCTGTGACCAATACAGACAATGAACTGTATAGACAAGTGATTGTTCAACTGAACATAATTGTAAAGCTTAGTATTTATGAACACCTAATAAGTAGTTAAATAAGTATTATTAGTTCAACAGTTCTATCTACTTTCCAACCAAAAAGTCTATTTCGATACTGAATAAAAGTATAATTTTTAAACAGGGAGGGGAGGGACAATATAAGCAAACTGTATTACTAATAGAATCATTAAATGTATTGATATTTGCATTTTACTGAGCATAATAAATAATTTAATTGAACTAAAACACGCAAATTAATTCATGTTTTAATTTCAAGGACAATCTTTTATTATGTAAAGCAGTAAATTAGTTCCGAATTAAATGTCTAGCCTATGTTTCTTAAGTGATAATGTATAAACTATTCACCGTCAAGTTAACGAACACATTTATATCCGGTGTTAAAATTTAGGTAGATAAGTTAGCTAACGACAAATATTACGATGATACGTGATATACTACTTAAGTAAATTGTAAGTAGGTTTCACATAATTAAAGCTACTTAGTTCAAACTGTCTCAATTTTTAGTTGGCATATATATATATATATATATATATATATATATATATATCCACTTAAGTGGACATTATCTATTTTAAGTATGCTTGCGAACTACCCATATATCCAGGTGATCCGCTTACTATTCACATATAATATAAGGAAATGATCGATTTCGGTCCACAACAATATTATTGCTAGGGTGAAAATCCATTCAAAGATTTAGCATACACAGGGTAGAACACAATATATTTTAGTAAACATAGATGACATAGACGCTGTTTTCGTGTTGAGAGATATTATTGTAGAAGAAGTGTAACACTAGGCTATTTAAATATAATAAATTCATTCTGCTAATCAATCACAGAGGTCATCTCCAACATTTTTAGATTTTACTGAATATTCTGAGTTCAGAATCTTAATCACCTTTTGTCTATTCAATGAATGAGTACCGTATCTTATGGTAGAGCAGCCAAATATGTTAAGTACATATATATATATATCAGAACATCAATCAATCAACGCCTGTTACCTCATGTGGAGCACAGACAGCTGACCAGCATTCTCCAACCAACTCTATCTCCTTTCCAGCTCTTCCCAGACACCTAGACTACCGCAGTGAATAAAACCGAGATTCTTTCTGTGATAGAAAAAAGTTAATAAAATCACTAGGACAGTATTCCGAAAATGTTTTATTACGATCAGTAAACTATATAATGAAGTTATGTGAAAGGATGATACAAGTGGCTTGAGCATGTATTTTATTTATAAGGACTGAGAATATCCATAGAACATTTTATCTTTTACCACTTCTTGAAATCATATGCATATAGGTCAGTGTGGGAATCGAAGTAGATGTAAAGTCATGTATAAACAATAAGGAGAGACTACACTTGTAACAATCCATTGGAAATGAACAACATTGACAGGTTTCTGTTCACATTATAAATTACTTGAAAAGGTGGATCTGTTATAATCTGATGATCCGTGGTGACCGATTGTTACCACAATAAGTTAAGCTCCAGAAATATGTATTTAATATTATTGTCTTATAAAATATGATATAGTTTTCAGTCAAAACAACAAACCCTAGTGTTATTTTACAGCGAAATCATCAACATTTATAGTTATTGTCTAGTTACCAGATGAAATGAACAAAACATATTACCGTATGTTCCATATTTTACTTAGAATTCATGATCTACGCATATTAGTGCATATAACTTAGTAAGAAGAATAAGTTATAGATATTAGAAGTGATAATAATGATAGTAATGTTATGTGACATAATAACCTAGGGAACTATTTATATTTTATTGACAGCACAATGATGATCATTTGATTATTAAAAGAATTTAAATGACCGACAAATGAATATCGTCTACATATGAAAACCAATAATTAAACCATACACTTGATGAAAAGTAACGATTATCAGTCACTAAACTGACAAATAAAAATATAACGACATATGTAAGAGTAGAATATTGTTTTCAATAACGTTGCCTTCAGTATTAAATCTAATGTACGGATCCGAAAGATGCTAAACTCATCAACAGAATTAATCCATTATTGCTAACATAATAAATGTAGGGAACAAATCGGTTGTAAATTAGTTGACGGGATTGTGTGAAAAATGGTATTCATTTTTTGGTCATTCTAGAGCAAATCCGGTAGGATATCAATGCAAACCATGAAGTATCTATTTCGTCCTAGTATGGGACTTCTAAGAATAGCTCATCATCAATCTCTACCCCCCCTCATTAGCTTTTCCAGCCTAGGACCTTCCAGACTATTGACGAACGCTTAACCGTTTGCATCTCTAAGCTAGCCAGAGTATAGTTGTAGAATTCCCATATTGTCAGTTTCTGATATTGCTCAAAGATTATTTAAAAGTTAATAATCATAACTGTCTTTCAACATATCTGAGGAATGCACCATCTACGACCGCTCATTAGGATACTCAATACTAAGGAGTCTCTTGATATGGTAAATAGTTACCAATAGAAGGAAATCTTTGATGAATACAGATAGCAAATTAAATTGGTTGTTTGAAAATAATAGCATCTTCAATAATTATACTAAAACGAGTCAAAGCTTGAGAAAATATGCTTATTGAAATTATGCTACAAGCAGATTGTAAGTAGTCAGTTTAAGTATACACTTGGCAATAAACAGAAAAAAACAAATATTAGTTATAAAGGAAGGGATAAACATAGTATAAAACCTAAAGATCATGGTCATTAGTTCAAATCCATATCACTTCTAATGGAGCTCCATTCAGAAAACTTTATGACAAACAATATGAATGCTTTAGTTCTACTAGCCACACAATGACTATTGATTGGATATAAGAAAATGGAACTGTATAAATAATTACCAAGGTTACATTTGATAATTTCTAATAAATTGAATAGGTTGTTTTTAAAATGAGTGATGTATATTTGTAAAGTGCCAATGAGTAGAAATTAAAATTTCCGACGTTTCGCGGCTTAGTGCAAATCGCTTCTTCAGATTTCGATTTTGATTTGTTCAATTGTATTACTTAATCTTGTTTTAATTCAAATCGGTCATTCAGTTTTTCTTGAAAGATGCGAAACATCAGAAATTTTAATTTCTACTGATTGGAGCTGTATAAAGTTTATTTTAGAAATTATGAAGAGTAATTCTAGCTAACTTATTAACTCAATATAGGTATTTTCATAAGTATACAGTTTGTGATAACACCACTACTTAAATGTTTAAACCAATCATTCTCATACTATGAATGTATGTGGTTTATTTAAATTAAGAGTTTAAAATATTAACCTACCAATTATGTTGAAGATGATTTTATTATTTCTATCACTTTTTGTAGACCTATCATCTTACTGTCAATTTAACACTTTTACTTTTACTTATTTCGGTTATCATTTCATCATAGCTTTACGCTAATATTTATATATCACTCGATCTAAATCGAGTAGTAATATGTCAGATTATAATACAACAAATAGCAGTGTGCTCATGAAGACAATTCTAAATGATGAGGTGGACAAAGTGACTAATAAACAATAGTCATTAATCATAAATAAATGAGTTACGACATATTGATATGAAATTGATTGATTATATAATATTGAGCAAGAGAATAGACAATGAAACGTAATTCGAAGTTAGTGACCAGCCAGAAGACGACATTACTTTCTAAATTACAGTTTAAAAATAACGTTACCCGCGAAATATTAATTCAGAAGTTATAAAGAATACTGCGAAAAGTTTATATTCTGCTAAATTAAATGCAATATTTTACAATCGACGCTTGATTTTTACCACAAAGAAAGATAGACTACTTAGACTCACCAGTTTTATAGGCATTTATCAACTTAACTTCTGCTGTGGAGGCACTTATGGGGATGCACAATCCGACCGCTCCGTCAATTGTATCCTAGAATGTTATCTGTCCCGGTTACGCAAAAGACAATTTAAACTGATTAAAAGTTCTATACTGGCTCACTTGATTGATACAGGACATCAAGTCGACCTTAACAAATAAATCAAAATTACTTAACGAATGTCATCAGCCAATTCACATAGCTTGCATATCTGTTTTTTACACGTGACTGACGGTATTTTCATCCATATCCACATACCTGATCAGTGCATTTAAGAGAAAGTTTGTACAACTTTCGCTACCTTGGCTATTAACATAGGTCACATCGAAACAAGGTTAAAATAGGAATTTGTTTTCTCTCAACTTTTCTAAATCTTTCATTATTGTGTGCTTACATAACCCTAATAGTCATGGCTTTATCTTTATGTAACTAATATTAAAATATTTTTCAAACTCCATTATTAATCTACATGTGATTCATTAAACCCTCTCCTATTCTGATGAAAATTTCTGTAACAATGTGATGTATCCGAGACTGGTCTGTCTCCTTTGTGTATGTGATTCAATCTCTTTACACTTACAGATCTAGTAATAATGTTCAATCCCCTATCAAAATATTTTGTTTCTTCAATTTTTTATATTATGTAATCAGTCAATTTTATATTAACATATCTTAACTCAATCATTTATGATTAATGACGATTGTTGAGTAGTTACTTTGTCCATCTCGTCATTTGGAATTGTCTTCATGAACACAATGCTACTTAGCACAGCACCACTTAATTGAATTACATTTTATTATTATTGTAAATGATCTATAAATATTAATACAATGCATTGAAGCGAAGCTTCTTCAATTAACTGATGCTTTCATTCGAAGAGTTAATGAAATTTTCAACGTTATTTTATGAATAATTATGTGATACAACTATTTCATTAACTCATAAAAATTCTCTTAAATCATTGAGTATTTTGCATAGATACACACAAATAATAAATTCAAGTTTAATAATAACATAACTGGAAACTATGTTATTTGCTTTTCTTTGTTGTTTAACACTACAACCGATGTTATAATTCAAAGTCATTCCTAGTATTATTCTTTATTTTGTCATTTCTGATTATTTTTATAGATAACACATTTTGGTATAATTGTATCACATCATTAATGTATTCAAAGTAAAAAAATACGACGATTTATATCTTAAAATGTATTGTTTGTACTATGCTACAATTAGGTAGAATATGTAAATACTTTCAATTTGAATATCTTTATTACGCCAGAAAAACAAGTTAACCAACCGATGAATCCTAAATAGGACAAAACGAGCGTCTTGGACTCCACTTACCAGCCACAATTTAACTTAAGTAATACTTGTAAAAATTCGCTGTATCGAGGCAATCCGCCCAGGATGCACATATGGCAACATAGGCTGACCAGTTTCAGTCCATAACAAATCAACGGGAATATGCAAAATTTATCCTAATACCTATGCGCCCGTTGCACAAGTGTGGTTGTCTGGACTCAGGAGTCTCGTGGTGAACGCGGTGGTATTTGACACAAAACTGACTGAGTTCGAATCCCATTGCGAATATCAACATTGGGATGCAGCCATATCTAGCCAACGAGCCCCAAATGGGACGGAACATCAGTCCTAGATTCCACTTGCCAATCACAATCTAACTTAGATTAACCGGTAATTTAAAGCGTTTCTTTCTTTCAATTGATGTCAGCGGAATAGTTGTTGTATTATCTCATAGAAAAAAATTAAATTGATATTTTATATTCAATGTAAGCCTCAGATGAACTAAGTATGTCTTTTGTTAGTGGGATATGGACCGGATTAAAGCATGCTCCGTGCATGGTCGCGATGGCGCACGCTGATTGGCTATTTCCAAACCGTTTAGCTCTAGTGGATTATTGGAGAAGATTCTAGACGCTTCTTATGTAAATAATATAAATATATTAACGCTTCTCTAACTAAAAATTCCTACTTCTGTCTACCCTCGTTATTTGGAATATAATTTCGTTCCTGTTCAAGCGTGTTTCGATTTGGGGTCTTGTCTAGTGTTCGGTGTCTAAGACTACTAAGCAATAGGAATAATTGGGTCGTTGTATCAAAGAAATTTAACATCTTTGTACTGTATAGTCATTTACTAATCAAAAATAATTGTCTCATATGCACTTGCAACATAAACCGATACTAATGGGCATTACTTCAGTCAACTATATAATCAAATTGAAATGGTTATTTTTTTGGAGATTTGTATTTTTAATTTATTGAATACGTCACAGATTGATGTTGGCAGTGTGCCGCTGAAAACCAGGTAGTACTGGACAGCTGTTTCGTTCTAGAATGAAACTCCTGGGCAGTACGTACTCCAAATTCCGACTCAATGGGCTTCAATAGGAATTCTACCTATGGATGCCTGCTTAAAGATGCAGATGGCTAGGTGTTAGCCAACCTGAAGCCCTTGGGGAGGAATCGGGAGTGGATACTGCTGAGGCGTTTTACACTAGAACAAAACAGCTGTCTAATGCTACCTGGTTTTCAGTGGTACCCTACCAACATCAATCTGTGACGTAATCAATCAACTATGTAATCATCGAATTAGGAATAGCTTAAACCCCGAAACAAAGTTTTTGCATAAATTACACTTGATGCTAAATGTGGACAAGTTTTACTACATACATTTAATTACTATATGATATAAATTCATAATTATGTAATCCATTCAAAAATGTAAACATCCCTAACATAAATGAAAGCAGAATTTTTTTATACCACAGAAAGTTCTGTATTTGTCAGAGCATTCATTGAAATGATTAAACTAGTTAAATGGTTTTTATTCAAATCTCTGAAGTTAAAAATAACATTAAAGATGATTATACAAACTAATACTTTATTATTAATAACAATTTCAAAAAGGATGTTAAGGTTAAAAGTTGTTAATAAATCGGTAAATAAAGTTTTCTAAGTAATGAAACAATAAAAGGGATTTCTAAATCACTTTTTTTCAACAGTGAAATTGCTTAGAATAAAGATACATGTTTATTCATATAGCATCAATAAGGTAGATGAAATGTGAGTTGACAGTAGTCTGCAGAAAACCTTAGACCTATGTTACGTGTCATTTGGTATTTGTCAGTGCGAAACGTAGATTCAAAGTTTCCTACTAACTACCCTCAGACCGCCTTACAATTTTACATAGTACCAGTAATTTCAAGTGACTTAAACTAGTGACCACATTATAACATGATTGATTGAATTTGATTAGCACTATAAAAAGGAATTGATGAATATCCAATTGACTACTATACGGTAATCAACCAAAGTATGGTTTAAAAAGAGAACATGACTGTTGTATTTTGAATGTGACCCTTTATTTTTCTAGTATTTATTTATATTTACAAATAAATAACAAACCAGTAGTAAAACAATTATAACACTATATGAATTAATAATAACAATAACAGTGATGTAGATTACGTATCGTATACTAAAAACAAATAACCAATGTGATGCTAATCAAATTCATTATTCAGTATAACACAGTGAGTGGACCAGTTGGCAACATGGCCTCAAGTCTAAATGCGTTGGCGTCACGAGCATTATAGAGAGAGTAAAAATGGTCTAAAACTAGTTGCCAAAAGTTCTGAATCGATCTTTAGTATTACTTGTCACTCATTAGTAAAGTATACCTGTAATTAGTTAATGTATGCATTTCCGTCAATCCGTTAGAGGGTCATTCACAACCAGAATACCTCAATGACAACGGAGTCAGACCGTAAAATAGTATGACTTAGTGTCCGATCGGGTAGAGAGTATTAGTTCCTTCATGGCACAATATACTGCGAAAAACCGCCGGCCCCTTACCTCGAAACTACTCTGTACTACCACTAGTACGATGATCATATCAATGATTTCAGTTTTTTTATATATTAATACACATTGTAAAATCTATTTCAGCCATTAACTGTGTCGATTGATTTATTTCTATCTTCGTATTCACTCATTATATTCTGATGTTAGTTCTAAGAGGAATCCAGTTGGTAACACAAGTATCCATTTTTTAATGTTTTGTAATAAGAATTTTTCAATAGTATCCATTCGTTTATATGGCAAAATGTCGGTTCCTTCTAACTGTTAATTGTCATTAGTTATTCTTATATTTTATCGTCTATAAATTTCTAAACAGTTAGTTCTTTGATCTGATGTAATTTATGGAGATCGGTATTAACTTTTTGTTGATTCAGTTAGTCACAGATTGATGTTGACGGAGAACCACCTATAGAGTACTAGACAGCTGTTTTTCTCTAGTATGAGACGACTCAGCAGTGTGTACCCCAGATTCCGCTCCATGGGCCTTGGGTTGGCAAACACCTAACCATCTGCATCCAATAGTAAAATTCACACTTCTATCAATTTGCGATGTATTGCGACTATCATCCATTAACATCAGTGATAACTGTTTCACCTCCTGATATGTGTGAACTCTACCAGCCACCTAAATTTAGTTGCAATAATCAACTCACTAGTGATTAACTTCAAAATGTCCCTGTGGTTATAGTAAGAAGTGTTGACTAATGGAATTCACTTTTCAGGAGGAAGACAGCTATCACCAATGACAATACATGATCGTCGCACTATATCACAAGTTGTTGAAACGTGGAATTCTATCACTGAATGCCGGTCACCTTATTGGTGCAATAAGTTAGGCATTCATCAACCTGAGGCATCATGATCGAAATCTACAGTATACACTAATGAGTCATCCAATACTCTCTTTTTCAATGATACCCTACCAACATCAATCTGTAATAAATTCAATTTATTTATTATTTTCTTTTTTTCCGCTTAGAAAAATAATAAACAAACAAACAATTTCATTAAATATTGATAAATTAATAACTTACTTCAATAGTGTAAAATTGTTCTTTATTTATTTGCATAGACATTTGTAATTGAATTAATAAAGCTTTTTTTAAATTAATAAAAAATATTTCATCATTCTTTAAATATTCAAATGATAATAGTTTACCATTTTGTAAACAAAATTTTATTGGATAATTTAAATGATGCGAAAAATTGGCGTTTATTTGATTTTGTTCAAATTCTTCTACTTGATGAAGCTTAAAAAAATGAAAAGAAATTTATATTCCTCTTTTTTTAAAGCAAAATATATTTATAGTTGAGTATTTAAATAGTACGTGCAAATTTAAACAGTCAACATAAACAGAAAAGAAGAAAAGTAAAATAAAAATAAGGAATACGGTTTACAATTTCTGTATCAAAATTTATTATCTTATAGAAGAAATAGTTTCATGTATGATCATGTATAGTAATGTTTAATTAAAATATTTTCATCTACTAGTTATAAATGAATATAAATGTAAGCGAACTATTGGAAACTTGATTGAGGTGATTTTGTAGAGATGATTAGTAAGAAGTGATGACTAGTGAAGTTCACATTCTTATTGGGATGGAGATGGTTTTTATCAGTGACAATGGATGATCACTGTGTTATATCACAAATAGATGAAAGCGGGAATTTTTTCAATCAACTCCTATTGGGTCAGTGTTGCAGATAGTTAGGCGTTTGTCATGAAACCTGAGAACCTTGGGTTTGATTCCTTGTCTAAATCGAAAATGATTATTACTGACGAATCCCATTCTAAGACGAGACAGCTCTATGATGCTTCCTGGTATTTATTAATACCTAACCAACACAATTTTATGATAAATACAACTGAAAATATTGAAAACTGTTGAGATGATGCTTAAAAACGCTTTGAAGGTACTGAAGACTAATTTGCTCTGAATATTTTATCAAGAATTTAAATTCGAAATGAGATTACATTCTTTTCTACTACAACAAATTACATACTGTAGGAGTTCAAACTAGTCTTCTAATTTGTGTGTAATTAAGTTGTAAGATGTGATCGTATTATTCAAGTGTATATAAATATGAATTTAAATTATCAGAGAAGTGTTTCCGACAACTGATTTCATTTTATTAACTAATAAACTTGTTTTATCAATCCAGATCAAAGTATATTTCGCAAAAATTTATACTCACATATATTAGGAACTTTTGTTTCTATCAGATCTCTCACAATTACACACAATAGTAATCAGGAATAAGTTGTGTACTTTAATAAAACTACTTAAGTTACTTTGATTACGAACCACATAATATATTCTGAAAAGACTGAAAAATGAGCTTATTTAGTCACATCGAAGCAATTCGACAGGCTAAAACTATCAGGTTTTTTAATACCCAGGTTATATGGCTTGCCAAAAGTATATAAAGTTGGAATACTTCCTTGTCCTGTCCAAGATATGGCTGGATCACCATACAACTCAGTTACAAAGTGAATTACACAACTCCTTGAGCTAACATAACGAAAGGTTTGTGAGTACTGTCTTTATTTTACAGTTAAGTTTGTGGATATTGTAGATAATACAAGAAAACAGTATGACTAGATGCGAACTCACTGTTCACAAACTGAAATCGTATGTATTATTTCTAACTACGTAGATACACATAGGATAGATATTGAAATTTCTGCATTATATTTAGCGAAACTTATCTCGAGATATGCTCTGAATGTACAGTTTAGCTTCACTCATATGATATATAGACAGGTAGATGGGGTAGAAATGGTTCGCCAGTGGAGTCACAACTAGTACTCCACAGACAACAATTGAAAAACTAGTGGTATATACAAGGCATATCAATGACACATAATGCGATAAAATCTAGACATTCAGAATATGCTCGTCATCAAAATTTACAACGGAACGAGAATGAAATTCACAACTACAATTCTTAGAAGTGATGGATTTTAACAGAAATCAGTTTACAGAAAACATACATAGAATGGGTATCTAACCAACTTTCACAGGTGGGCTCCAATAATAAAAAACGCAACCTAATCCGTTCGTTATGTTCATGATTTTCTGGAATCTGTTTGATAAATTGCATAAATACAGAGCCAGTCTTTTTGAGATCTATATTCCTACAAAAAGTGTACCCCACTCTCTTTACTGAAAAAAAACATGTGGAAAAATAGCCCACACAGACTACACACACTTTCCCAAAGAAACGATTATGTACAAACCTTGAATTTAAGGGCGATATTACAAGCGATATAATTATAAATCGTTCACTGAGGTGCATTATAAAAACCTTCCTGTATTATCTCTTCATATGACGTCAGGAAGCAATTATCATTATTATTACGATTAATATTATTATCATATTATTATTGCCAAAAAACTGTCCCTACCATGACTTCTCGATTGTCATTCACAAAATTTTCGCCCTAAGATAATGATAATCATTAATACTGACTTCACTCTACTGCTTGCACAATTTTCACAAACGCCCTCCTTCAGTTACTAATTGGTTGATTAAAACTCTAGGTAGTTAAAATTATTCACATGACAACTGATTAAAATTCTCGTAACAACTCATTGATCTACAATTTAACACACACATGTGTGTGCAAATACGATCGTTGGAAGAAGGTCCCTCTACTGAATAAACTTGTTTGTTTTATTTAATGGGTATAATTAAAATAACAAAAATATTTTCTTCATTGGAAAAATAATCGTTTCATTCAAAATTCATTGAACACTGTGGACTTTTTTCTAACCCTTTTATTATTCATGCTTATACAATTAGGAATATCAACCGTTCGGAACGGATTCATTGGTTAAATAGTAAAGCATTCGATGAGGAATCAGAGAGTCCTGGACTCGATCCCTTACGGGACCTTTGATGTATATTGCTGAGGAGTCCCGTACTAGAACGAAATAGCTATCCAATGCTTCCCGGTTATCAATGATTGTCTATTTCAGACCAAGTGACTATATCAAATTAAAAAATCAACATTGGCTGAATTACACAACGAAGCGAAGTAATGTCTCTCTATTCTCATGTTCAAAAGTCATATATTTTAATTTTTCCAATTCATGCCATAGTAGCCTACTTATAAGTGATCAACCTATAGAAGATTACATTGTAGCAAGTAGCAATTAGCAAAATGTTACAAAGTTCAATTGTTACATAAGATGTTTTCAAGATTTCTGTAAGTTACAGTCTTAAATCAATTTACTGTTATCACTATCATAGATTTTTAGGCATAGATTTTATTTAACAATACCGCCTAACTGCCATAGTCGCTGTACTAATTTGTTGGATTATTTATATCATTCTGATTTCAACTTGATTAAAAAACAGTCTATCACAGATACAACTACAATCACAAGGATTATCTATATCATAATTAGGTGCTATAGAAATTGTTAAATTTAAAGTTTATTTCACAAATAAGCTTAGGTTAAACAGTCATTAAATACCAGGAACTGGCAGTAGACAGCTATTACGTTCAAATGTGTGACTTTCCAAAAGTAAAAATTCACGGCTCCATCAAGAAGTTGAACCAAGGATTTTTCGTTTACTGGAGAGCGACTGACTACTAGAATATTCGACTGGCATCAATCAAGTATTGATAATTTGCTGACTAATTAGTTTACTAAATTTCTGAACCTTTTGTATGCTTCTGTAATTACTAATATAGTAAATGCTTAAATTTGTAAGTTGTGGGTTGTATATTATGCAAATAGACTAAAAAAACTATAAGCTAAGGATAAAATATACTAGCGTAACCTGAAGGCTTTTTAATGTCTATAGGAATAGTAGTAATACTAAACAACCCTCGAGGTATATTTAATCTGTTATTAGGATTATTTATGAGAGAATATAATAACACAATGTTAGCAACGTCTGCAAAAACGAAGAAATATCAAGGAATATGATTTATTGTGTTGTCACAATATTTTGATATAAGAATTAGATTTATGGAACTAATAAGAAATGTGGCTTTAAAGTATCTACGATTTCAGAAGACAGATCTGGTATTATGCATGGATCTATGGCTTTTACTTGACAACATTGGAAACTGTAATATTTTTTAACTTATCGTTCAACAACTACTTCATATATATAGAATGCAGACTTCTTTACTAGTCATTCTTATCATAATTCCCTTAATAAAGTGACTCATATTCTTAAATATAAGTGATCAGTGTGATGTTTTACCCAGCCACTTACGTTATTATTACAGAAATGAGTTCTACACTTCACAAAACATCCACTAGTATGTTGCATTTCAATTGTATAATTTTCGCAGTCTACATGTGCGTATGTTGCACATACATAAAGAGGCGAGTTTGTGATCTACGTATAAGGACGGTTAAACATCAATATAAATAGCTTAAAAACAAATAATTTCCATTAGCCTATTTAGAGAACATGATAATCAACCATCCTTCTTTTCTGCTAAACGTTGAGTAGAAATGGTCTATAGAATTTATATCAAATGATCATATGGAATTTTATGTAGAAACAGTCTAAGCTTAATACGAAGCTTTGTTGAAGTATTAACTGTGCTGAGATTTGAATGTAATTCATGTGTTAAAAACAGTCTACACCTAGTTTAAACTCATTCTAGCAATATCATTATTATATTTGATATCCAGAGTAATATGTTCTATGTCTTCTTTACAATTTTTATACTTCTTATATCTTCATTTGTCGAGTTGAACATCCCATCTTCTCCTAAATGTCTTACTAAGTTAATGTATAATCAGTCCATTACATATACATACGGTCTTCTCATTAAGACTATATAAACTTATCTAACTGAATTCATTTACCATGAAAGAACACGTTTATAAGTAGTATAAATTATTTTCTCAAGGAGTAGATTCCTTGGTAAAAGAGGAACACAACGAAATATAAACCATACATTATTAAGTAGTTAATCACTTACCGATAATCTCATATCACAATTTTCACCACTGATAATATTTGCTAAACCTTCTATTATATAAAATTGTTTATTAGTTTTATCATTCTTAATATTTTCATCAATACATGAATAGGAGTTAGACATTTCTTGAATAATCTTCCATTTATAAGTATACTGATAGCCAACTTTGAAATTAACTACAAGACTATTTGTATACGATTCTTGACAAAAGAACAAAAAAAACAATACCGTCTATGAGTTATGTATGCAGAATATGTATTACATAGAATAATTTTGTTTAAATAGTGAATATTCATTGTATATTGAAATGGATAAGAATATTGTTCAGTGAAGTGATCGGTTTTCGGTGTATACATTCAATTGTATATATACATAGATGATATTAAAAATACAATGACAACTAGTTAAATATGTCAACAAAAGGAATGAGGTGTTAATTAAAATGATAACAATGAGTAATCAAATAAAGTGGCAAAATTCTAATGTTATTCTTATTTAACCTATTCAGTGAAGAGAGGTAATATGACGGGCACCTAAACAAGACTGGTTATCTACGAGAACTGTTATTCGATATGTGCAAAGTGAACATTTTATTCGTGTTATTATTGCGCTTCATTTATCCTATCCTCCCGGTTATCGCACTAACTGTTAGTATATCAGTTTTCCATTTATAAACTATGGCTAATCAATTGTGTACCCGTTGTTTCAGTTCACAGTCACTATTACTCTTATTTAGTATCAATGTTAGTTTTCTAATTTGGTTGACTGGTGGTCAGGTTTTATGTATATAAGGGATTGTTTGAAATATAGTTTCATTTTGTCTCATTATTTCATCACTCCTGTATTCTCCTATTTCTGGCTCCGGATTAAGTAGACATCCGTCAGACTTGCAGGGAACAGCTAGACTGTTATTGGCGTTTGTTACTGTAATTGGATACAGACATAAATAGGATGAAGAGCACTTGGAAAGAGCTGGAAAGGAAAGCCCAAAGCTGAGTTGGTTGGAGAATGCTGGTCGGCGGCCTATGCTCCACATAGGGTAACAGGCGTTGACTGATTGGTTGATCTGTTCTAAGTGGATTTTCTGTGAATCGGTCTTTGTAAAGTTCCATAGAATTTTTTTTCAAGAAGTGGAAATATTGTCTATTTTCTTTCTCATGAGAGATTTTGATAGATAGATGACAACTGTTGAGTATCTTTAGAAGATTATTCAAATTAACTTTGTTATCACAGATAATAAGTACCGTTCACAAACCTTTTATACAAATAGAGATTGTCGGTGATTGGCTTCAGATGGTTATTTTCCAGGCTGGCTATAAAGTAGTCTGCTAGTACGGGACCTAGATGAGATCCTATGTCTATTACTTCATTTTGTCTACAAATTGTGTTATTAGACAGAAACTGCACATTGAGTGTGTATCTTAGTAATAATTTTTTAAGATACAGAGTTGGCATTCGAATGTTTATCATAGCGTCATCTTTATATTAGCAAACAAAACAAATTATTTCAGTGAGAGGAACAATGATAACGAGTAATTCAACATCAAGTGAAATCGTACATTCGTTATTTAGATTTATGTAGATAAATATATTATATCGACGAAATCGTAGGAATCTTGTAAAGAGTACTTGGAGATACCTGTGTTGCATAATGACACGTGTAACTCTACATGTTCGAATGGTTCGTTTATAAAACCCCGCAACAAGCACATTAAATGCATCAAAAAACTGACAATTATGTCAGTTACTGTGAAACGAATATTCCTAAAACGCTACATCATAATTGTGTACGCTAGTAAAATAATAAAGCAACGATTAAGACATTCTCTGCACAGAATGTTTGCTGTGGCAAATTTGCACTGCCTGTTTTAGTTACAACTGGAAATAAAGATAGGTCTCACTGACATATATTTATTATCTCAGTTGCTCGTGTGTGGCTCTAGTTAGACAAGATGCATAATCAAGTAATTCTTTAACTGGACATATACCTGCCACATTGAGAGAGAGAATTAAAGATGAATATGAGCTCCATACTTTATCATTTGATAGGAACCAAACACAAAGTAGATAACAACAATGCCTGTCAAATCATCCATGATATTCATTAATTTTACCACAGACCCAACATATACATCTATTGTAGACATCAGGAACTCACAACATTCATCTTAACAAAATAAGTTTGTGCGCTTAAAAGAAAAATATGCCATCACATCTTCATAACCAATAATAGAAGAAAGTTCGGAAGTGTTTTACTGTTTCGCTCTCTTTTTCTGCTTTAATACCAAAACTTTTATATCCCTTATATCTCCCTACCGCTTAAGTAATAACTACACTTCTGTCCAATATTAAACAATTATGATTTGACTTCTTGATAACCTTCCAAATCCTTAAAATAAATATTATGTAACCCATCATATCACTAATCGCTTGTGTTAATCCTTTTATTCATCATTTAAAACGTTTAGTGAATAATCATTCTATCTAGATTCTTTGTAATTAACTTGTTAAACGCTTATCATCACTTTAACTAACACGTCTGAGTTAATAATATTATTATGCAGCACACTAACACTTGATTTGTAACAATCTTCCTACTGTAAAACATAAATATTGGTGCGATCCCGTGATACAAAACATATTTCGTAGCTACCTTGTTTTTTTCTACTAAATAACTCAATGATAATTTTTAATTGTAACAGTTTGTTTTAATAATGCTTGTCAGAATGGAACACTGTAATTGATTGTGTTGAAATAACATTTGACAATATTGTCGGGAATGACAACATTAACTTTTTAACTAAAGTATCAAGTTCATAGAAAACAATACAACTAAAAGCATTTGTCTAAGCCAAAAATAGTAACCGTTATCCCAACGCCATGTTGTGTAGTACCTTAATTTCAAAGACAGTTTAATGAACCATTTTTTATTGTAGCAATCATTTTAGAGCTATTTGCTTTCTTAAAGTAGTTGTTTCAACAAGATTTGAATTAGTAAATTTTATTTATTTATGACTATTTACGTTTATTACATTACTGGTTTTACTGTATCTGTACTAAATTACTTAGTACTATTAATGAGTTAAAAGTGACAGTACCAAATTTTAAGTCCTCCTAGTTATAAAGCCTACTAAAATGTCTATTTTTATTACTAATTAAACTCTATGAGTTGGTCTTCGTCGTCAGTCAATCATAAACACATTCTCAGGTACATAGAACAGTAACGGACGAAAATTATGTACAATCGCTTGAATTCATCATGGATTGATATTGGAAGTGTACCACTGAAAATCAGGCAGCACCTTATAACCATTTAACTACTGATAATGTTATATTCTAAGGCAGAAAAAATTGTCTACTGCTAGTTCCTGCTTTCCAGTTTGTGATACAAAATGCAAGCTTAATACCCAGTTTCTGATTTCATTAGATAGTTCATGACTTGCAAAAAGCATAATCTGACAAATGCTCATGTTCTAAACATCTAACCATGTATATATCATTATATCAAATATTTTAAATATAAACCTGTATGTATTTTACTATAACATAACAATTTTTTCACTTAAGAGATGTACCTACATTAAATGACTTCCACTATAGCTAACCCTAAGTAGCTATATTAACATTGTTGAATAACATAAAATAGAAAGTTACCGTTAAGGTTATTAAAATATATTAATCATAATCAGTCATTAGTTCGTCTCTATAGTTAATAACATGTAATAATAATCAGTTGTCAGCTAACTTGTCCTGTTATTCCATTATGACAGGCAATACATTGAATATGATGTAAAATGAAACCAAAAAACATCTTCGGAAAATTTTCTCAAAATTTATTTTCATTTTCTAGAATTTATAATAATTTACGATTTAAAATTAAAAAAATATTTTATTTTTTTCATTAGAATGTTTAAACTACTTATAATAATAAAGTAATTTATTGGTAGTAGTAGTAGGAGGAGGTCAATAAGGATTGTTTATGATTTTTCGTTTGGAATCATGGACTATCTGTAATTCAGCAACTATAAAAGCTTGGTAAAATTGATTAAATGAACAATGCTGTTTATAAAGAACTTCTTTGGTAATGTATTTTAATTTTAGATGCAGCTTGCTGAGTAATCCCTTAATTGTACAACACAACTATTCAACAATACCAAGTTTTCATGAACTTTAAGTTATAATCACTGTGACATACTTAATTCAGTTCTCATATTGGGCAAATCATGCTATTAAGTATTCCATCAAACACGTTTTTTAGTTATCTGAGATTAAACTGTAACTATGTATACAGATAAGTTAAATGCTAGTAAAAATGCTCTAGTTACTAGACCGTTCGGAGTGACTAGCACTATGGTAGACAACTAACACTGTATTGTTTGAAATTTATTAAATATCTCCTTATGTTTAGACCTTATACACTGTTATCAAAATGGAGGGAAACTTTGAGGTTTTAAAATTATATTATATACATACACTTCCAAAACTATGAGAGTATAACATTTTTATTCATTGAATACTTCATACGACTCCTAGGTCACTATCCGCTAATCTATCAATAGGGTAAATTGTAAATCCCCAAGTTGGAATTTAGTGTTTCACTTTTTTAACTTCAGTCAATGCATAAATTTTATTTCAACCGTCTTATGGCTTGAATTAATACTCCTGAAACTGTAAGAAGAATCATCTTCAAAGATAAGATGCATTGCATAGATAAAATGACTTATCAGATAAATTTATATAAAGTATGGAAAGTTCCTATAATCGAAAAAGTTATTTAACTACTTACTGAGCGGCAATTATATGTAATTTAGAGAAACAGATCAAGACATTCAAGCATACTATTCATTTATATTATTATTGACTTATTTCACTAGGCAGTGTTTAGACAAGGTTTGAGGTTTGTGTAGTTCTTATGATTAAAGTATCATACGAAGATAAATTACATTTGAATGGTTAATAAACTAAATAAATATAGGTGAATAATTTTCTATAATTGACATATGATAATGTTCTGTTGTATGGAGCTGAAACTTGGTAAACTACGAAAAGCATCCTTCAAAACATACAACTATTTATAAACAACTGTTTGCGTAAGATACTTCAGATCCGTTGACCAAATACCATCAACAGAGAACTAATCAACTTCCAGCCGAGGAAGAAATTAGGAAAAGACGCTGGAAGTGGATTGGACACATATTGAGGAAACCATCAAACTGTGTCACAAGACAAGCACTAACTTGGAATCTCAAAGGCCAAAGAAAAAGATGAAGACCCAGGAACAGATTACGTCAGAAGTTGGAAGTTAACATGAAGAAAATGAAGAGCACTTGGAAAGAAAAGCCGAGAGCAGAGTTGATTGGAGAATGCTGGTGGGCGGCCTATGCACCACTTGGGGTAACAGGCATTCATTGATTGATATATTGAGTCACTTTATAGAAAAGTTTCTCATTTGTTATGTCATAGACTTATGAAGTAAACTTATTGGGAGTTACTTATGAAAAAAAGGTACGTAATGAATTTTTTCACTGTTTAATGCCAAGATTGACTTATCGTTAGGAATGTATGATACTTGCTGTGAAAATTAAAGATCCCGAATTAACAGGCGTATGTTCATTGCTAATAGGTCGAATTATGTTAAAACACCCTATTAGTTTTACTTGATTTTCATTGTTTCTTAGGATAGACGTTCGCTTCAGCGTGTGCAAAGAATTAAACAAACCACTTGCTTCCACTTATTATATTGCCACCATGATAGGTGCTAAACAATAAGGTTCATAGTTTCTTGTTAATTGTTTCTAGGCAGATAATATCAAAATATAGTGCACACACTGGTGAGTCATTTAGATTTATGACTACAGTTGAAAGCCGTCTACAGAATTAGATCAGTACTACGGCTAGATAACCATAATACTAATCACTAATTAATTATTAGTCAATCTAATTATCATAGAGGTATTGTCTTATGATATAAAGTTTAGGTGAAATAAACTTGAATTTGTCAAGTAGTATCAGTATCCTCATCATTAAAGGTAAGTTTTAGTAATAAGTTACAACTAATATGCAAATGTCAACTATTTAGCATTCATCATTATCTCATTAATTCCTTCACAATAAATTCAATTATTGTCTTTTTATCACTTCTAACAGCTTTACATTGTCAATACAACACACTCAATTTTCAATGATTATTACATTGTTTAGTAATTAGTAATGAAAAAAATTATTCATTAGATTGTACTTGTTAATTTTGTTTTGTTTTATTGTATTCACAGATTTTTTGTGGGAAATTTAAATTTCGTTTTAATTTAGAGTAAAACTATATTTATTTACATATATCCTAAGGGATAATTTGTTTATATGTTCAGTTTTAAAAAGACAATTAAATGCATTTAATCGTGAAGAAATTTTGTTATTATATTAAATAAATTTCTAATTGTAACTAGATTTTGTGAAGATTGTTAAATTTGATGTCACGAACTGACGTAAGTTCGTTAGGTGAAGAAAAACTATGCCGTATATTAAGTAGTTACTCACTAGTAGCAATAAATTAGGTTACTATAATACATTATGAATTAGTTAGAATTAGAAGTATTAAATGTTAGATGCCATGTTACTAGTCTTATGAACGAGTGTTTGTTTTGAAACTTAGAGATATTGTATTCTACATTGTGATAGTGTCGTGCATGAACACTGTTAAAGAGTTCCATACTACGACGAAACTGATAATCAATGACAGTTTCTAGTTTTCAGGTGGTATCTAATTTAAGCCAATCTATGATATCAAATTGATCACTTATCAATTTTGTCAATTTACTTTATAGTATATTTAAACTGTCTAAAATTTTTTCCACAAAAGATCCAGTACGATGATCAGTTATTTCTATGATCAACATTTTAATCTTGAATAATTCGTTTACTGATTTAATTTTGAAGACATACACAGTGAATAGTCCATACATTTTACTGTATCAGATTTACTTTAACTTCCATTGAATTATTTACCCCAGTCTTCTTATGTATAACGGGTTCGATAATCCTCTATCGTAAACATTTGAACTGAAGAATAAGTTGAATTCAGAACGCTCAGATAATGTTTTACGAGTAGCGTTAGCGTTGATGTTTTAAAAGTTTGCTTATTTCCTTTTTTTCTCAGAATCTGTCACGTTAGAAGTATCTATAGTGTTTCTATTTTAAACTGTAAGATTTCTTTACTGAAACTGACTTCAATGGTTTTACTAAGCAATAAACAACAATCACTGCTGTTACATTTATAAATGAATTTTAAATTATCGTACTGGATTTAAGTTAGTATTCTTACCAGTAATATTGTAATTTTAATAATGTCCTTCAAGAATTTGAGAAATTAGATTAAAAACTTCTCAAGTTACTAATTGTTCACTCATTTATACATATTAGAGAGTTGGAAGTAATCAGAAAGAGATCCCGTGCCTATTTTTAAGTGTAGTTAGGTATCACTATAATTTCTAAGGAACTGTGATACTCCCTACGGGATTCGAACTCGCTGTCAATCTTCGTAGTCTGTGATTTTACAAGGACACTTGCAACTAGATTATCATAATTTCATCATCAATACAGACTATACAAACATACTATTAATCGATGCTAAGTGATAAATGGGAATCTGAAATAATATTCTTGGTATTTAAAGTAGACTTAGTATCATTATGTATCTTCAATATGTAACCCATCCGATAGTCAAAACTATTATGAATGTAAAACTATTTAGGTTTTTTCTAGATTCCTTTTACCCCAATCTGCACGAACCGAAAGCTGTTATAAGTTCGTATCTAGCCAATATTACACTGGAAATTAATGATGCAATGCTAACTTATGTAGCATAATATCAATGACAGTGATAATTATTCATTCAGTGAGTAATCATCAGCTATCTACTATAGAATAGAATAAAAAAATAACGTATATTAAAAGCTTCAGTGATAACTTTAGATAAAATAGAGACACTAAGTCAATATCTTATAGTCGACTAATACCATATGATCAGACCTATATACTGAATATGATATCGCTTTGAAACAATTCGATGTTACAAAGTATAATAGGTAATTCTCAAATACTAGTATTCCATATCAACCGTAATCATTTGTTACCAAAATAGGATCACTTTTTTCTATTGTAGAATATCATCGAATTGTATTAAATAGTTGTATACCTTTTAATATTTGTTGAATATGATCTGTTAACTACTGATAGTAAACTTTATTTCACAAGGTAGAATAATCGTAAAATACATTCATATAAATAAACTACAATAGTTGCACTTTTTTTTAGATAAATGAATCTACTACTGAGAAATAGAATAAGCCTAATAAAATTTTTTAATTATATCCATATATTTTTTAACAAATTACTTGTTTTTAAATTAAGATGGTTATTTTTGTGGAAATTGGTATTTTGATTTGATTGAATGCGTCACAAATCGATGATCGTCGCGTTATTGATAGAAGTGGGAATTCTACAATTAGATGCCAACCCAGTGGTGCAGAATGTTAGGTGTTCACCAACTTGAAGTCGCTGGAGGGGAATCTCAGGCGCACACTGCTGAGTTCCATACAAAAACGAAACGGCTGTCTAGTTTTCAATGGTACCCTACCAACATCAATCTGTAACATATTTCGTTAAATAAAATTTATTTATTTACCACTTTGGATAAGTGTTTGTATAAGAAAATGTCCTTATTATTTTAATACTATTTATTTATTTACATTAAGTAGTAAAGTTGCAAATGATGAAAAATTATTCTCCACAATACAACTAAAACTCATATCATACATTTTATTAAATGTTTAGTTCATATTATGCATATTGTGGGACTATGGCATCTTGTAAAGATGATAAAATGCATCATATGTCTAAAATTTGAAGAAAAAAATACTCATCTAATAGTTTATGTATTTCATTACTAATGTAACGAACAAATGCCACCTTTAAGTCATCAGTTAACATTTTCAGAAAAGTATAGCAGCACATTGTTGTAATTCATATTCTAAGCGAAAAACAATATTGTGAATAGAATATCACTATCGGTATTGCTAAAATTTTGAAACTCAGATAAGTAGCTGTATATTGAATAGTCTGCTACCGAAAGTTATGGTAGTTAAATACATGAGGTCAGCTAAGTAGCCTAGTTGAAAGTGTTCTCCACGAAGTTTGAGCGAACCTGGGCTTGATCTCTGAAGGGATCGTGGATGCACACTGCGAAAGGGTCTTGTAACAAAACGAAACAACCATAAAAAGCTTTCTGGTTCATAATAGTTGTCTAACTCAGATCAGTTTGCAATATCAAATTAAAAAAGAACGCACTGAACAATAAAAACGTTGTAGCCAACCTTCGAAGTTATATAACACTTTAAGTTGATCATCAGTGGCATTTTTGACAAAATTTAGCAGATAGGAAATAAACTGTTGAGACTTTTATTGAAGAATGAGTAGTTCCGTCAACAAGTTTTTTTCTTCCCGTGACGTATTAATTTTTACAGGATACAGTAATTAAGTGTCATAAGGTGAAGTTTCTTACTATATTTCACGTTCACATGGCTATGTGGTTTATGAAAATCGATAACATTGAAGATGCATAAATTTACGTATTAATTAACTGAATCATATAAACTTGTATTAAACCTTTGTCAAATTAATTTTCATACTAGTAGATCACTAGATAGTATGAGTTCGAGTAGTACAAGGTATATAAATTACCTGATGATTACAAATAGTCATAAATAGTGAGTCTCGACTAGCACGAAATTGTCTTCACAAACTCACTATACGTTTGCCCTAATAATGCCTTTAATTTTGGAATCTCATACACTTGACAAAAGAATAAGTGACTTAGGATAAACTTGTATATTCCCGTTGATTTGTTATAGACTGAAGCTACTCAGTCATTTATCCTAATACCAATGTGCCCGTTGCACAAGTGTGACTGTCTGGACCCAGTAGTCTAGTGGTGAACGCGGTGGCGTTTGACACGAAACGGACTGAGTTCGAATCCCAGTGTGAACATCAACATTGGGATGCAGGTACATCCAGCCGATGAGTCCCAAATAGAACGAAACGCGCGTCCTGGATTCCACTTGCCAGTCACAATCCAACTTATATAATAAGTGACTTAATTCAGCATTCGTACAAATAATAGGTGGGATTAGACTCATTCTTCTACTAAGAAGAATTAATTTCAGTTGTAATAGGGAATTAAACGAATACACAGAGAGTGAGATAAAGAATATGACAAAAGGCGCAATACCTATAGGGAATATAGTACTTTGTAAAGTGTGTTAAATTTTCGTTCACTAGTCAATAATTTTTGCAAAAGGGACAGTTTATGGATTTACATAAATTGTACTACCTACAGAAGTACTAAATGACTGCTTGTTTAGATGTTTATTCTATATTTTAGAGCAGCTGGTAATACATAAATAAGGTATGCACCTCTTATAAGAGCTTCGATGAATTATGTTGTTTGGATATAAAAGTAAAAGCCCATCGGTTTCATAAGAGAATATTTTCTTAGCTTAAATAGTATGGTGAAATTTGTGATAAAATCAAACAAAATAACATGTAACAAGTTCGGATTAACAACTTATACACCGTAGGTACGTCAACAATCCGTCATTTTAGTAAGTAAAACAAATTATGTACAACTTTTTTTCATAATTGTTACATTCTTCTGGTTTATACATCATTATTATCGTTTTATGCTTACTTTGTTTTCATTGGAATTTTCAAGTTCGTATTAAACTTTCGCATCAGGCTCTATGGTCATTGGCTAAAATGTAACTTTAAAATCATAATTAGTTTGGCTCATTACTTTGTAGAATTGATGATCATCAAAATATTTGTTTGTAGTTTCTATTAAGCCTAATACTCCGGCAATACTTGACATCTATCTAACTCCTTAAATAAAATATACCCGTATAACTCAGTAACTATATCCAACCAACACGGGTACTCAACTAAGCACCACGAGTAGTATAAAAGGCTAAAGATTAGTTGATACAAGATAATTTATTTCAGCGAGTTAAAACCAACTAAATAAAAATTTGACAAGCATGAGTAAGAGAAGTTCTGCTATTCTAACATACTGTAAAATGTATGCCGAGATAACAATGTACAACAAGTGAAATATTATGTCCAGGGTTATCAATGGCTACTACAAGTTTAATCATGGATACACTAAAAAAATAAGTTTCTTCACTTATTTACCTTGAAAGTACATTAGTGCATATTTATGAAAACATTGATAAGACGATCTTCACACAACAGTAAACTATGATCAACAGCAAAGTGTTACAAACTATGATAAAGTATTTTGTTTTCAGTTACAATTAGGAAACTTATACAAACTTACAACTTAGCAAATACAATTTGTTATTGATCTGAAATAAAAATTTGGCTGTAGCTTTGAGAAATTATAGTTAAATAGAAAATATGAGTACATAGTACATATATAATACTTAGCGAGAAAATTCATAATTTAATCTCACAAATCTACCGAAATCAGATAATCACCAAAAATCAAGGATTAGGATTAAATAGCTGTCCTACCTAATATGTCAGTCTTCATTAGCACACATCTGCGATCCCACTATAGAGGATCGACCCTAGAACCACCAGGTTTTGTTGTGATTGAATAACTGTTAGCATACTGAGCTAACACTCAGTTGATATTTGCTCGTTGATTGATTAGTTTATTAAATTTATGTACAATTTTCACGATTGTATAAATACTGATGTAGTGGATGTGTAGCCTGTTGTTACCAGTTAGATGGTATACAAATAGATTAAAAAAAACTACCAGTAAAGAAAAACAGATATGGGCGTAACTTGAAAACTTTCTACTGTCTATAGAAATAGCTGTATCACAACACTCATGTCAAATATATACATTGTAAATTGATTAAAACTATAAATACCAACAGTTGAATGTCAAATCAAAGGTACGCACTACTCAGGGCTCCCATATTGGGACGCAACAGCTAACTATTTCTTTCTAAATGTCAATGGTTATCCATCCCATATGGATTCGCGATGTTAAATTAAACAATCGCCACTATTCCCAGTTATAAATTTTATATTTTTAATACATCGTTTTACAAAATATTTTTATTTTACTAAAGGATACAGTGTATTTAATGTTGTAGGGTAAATGTAAGTCGTATTTGAAACCACAAACGTCAACTTTGAATGTAAAAGATTACAAGTTTTAAAAATTCACCTAATTATTACCTTATACATATGGTATAAATCAGTGGTGTAGATTTGCTTACATTTGTTGTATAAAGATACACTTAATGGGAGTTGATAAGTTACAAGAGTCGATACTTACATCACTTTTAAAATATATATTAATTTAAAGTATGGAATAATGATATTTTAATGGCTCATGGCATACATCCTTGAATTTTGGTATGTATGCATAAGTTTTGACTGAACATTATTACGATATACTTTCTTACATACTCTATCTAATACATCGTCAATTTACATCTGTTTATACTACTAGCAATTAAAGCAGCATGAATATCCAAGTAGCTTGCTGATAAGAAGTAGCAGAAATTTTGTGTGAACAGCAGTTTACTGTAACTATTTTATTGTTATGAAATTTGATCCACAAAGACAAAAGCCATATGTCAATAAGAAGAATTCAACCTAAGTCTGCAGTATGTGAAATATAATGCAACATAGGATAAGATTAGAAGCCCTTATTATTTGAGCTGGCTGGAGAATGCATTAAGTATACCTACCCATCGCCTATTTGAAATAGTTAACATAGAATCAGTTTACAAATAAGCTAACGGTGAATGAACCAAGACGTGATATCAACTCGTGCTGTTAACGATTTCTGCCCTAATCGACCTAGTAGTACGTAAACTTCCAATTTAGAATCCACTGGTATAATCTAAATAAGTGGTAAAAGCTTTAGATAACAATTACTGTTCTGATTTTATAGCTGATTTATCAGACTAAACAGAAAATTTAAATACTTCTGCTGAATAAATTTCATCCCGATCTATGTGTTTATTCCGTAAATTAGCCCAAAACATGCTTTAATGAAGCACATTTACATAAGAAACTGATTCATTTACTCAATAAAATGATCAGAAGACAACTTCATGCATTACCATAAACAGAGAAATGATAGTTTTAACTTCTTTAAACTAAAAATGAAGTTCGTATAACAACTGAATAGTAAGAAAAAAGTTAACTTCACCCAAGATGTTTTTTATTAACGATTCAACAAAAAGCTGGATGTTCCTAAACAAAGACTTACCTTACTTACATATTGATTTTAGAACTGTGAAATAGCTATAAATATCATCAAACTGATATTTATCATTACTCTGGTCAGGGTATTTTCATTCGATCTACTAAAACAACTAGATCAAATTTACACGAACTAGTTGAAATCACTTTTTCCCCACAGCTACATTTCATGTAGATTCATGTATGTATATGATAATAAATCTCGTCTTCCTCCCAATGTTACTCATAAAACCTTAATTTACCTCCAAAACTGTAGAGCATATAAATACTTTCAGATAAAATGAAATAAAACACATATGCGGATGACAAAAAACGAGTACCGAACCCACTTACGATTAGCATGAATCAGTAAAATTAAATAATGGATGATATTCCAAAATACAATTAAAAATCGCATAACTCCAAGGTGTAACATGATTCGATATACAAATCCATATAAATTCACTGATATATATATATATATATATATATATATATATATATATATATGACGGCTTTGCAGTTGTATGGTCGATTAGTCTAGTACCAAACCACTCAATATTCATATGCATACATATGTTCTGATAATAATAAATTTGCCGAACAAATAAATCTGTTTATTTTTCATATGTGAAGTCATAATTTTTTATATATATATATATATATATATATGACGGCTTTGCAGTTGTATGGTCGATTAGTCTAGTACCAAACCACTCAATATTCATATGCATACATATGTTCTGATAATAATAAATTTGCCGAACAAATAAATCTGTTTATTTTTCATATGTGAAGTCATAATTTTATTAATAAAAAGTAGTCAAGTTTAACAACAGTTTAGATAAACATGCATATTACAAATGACTAATGTTGTTAATAAACTATTCATGTACTCATTATTGCCTCATTTTGAATATAATTATACGTATATAATTTTACTTATCATGTAAATATATATATATATATATATATATATATATATATATATATATATATATATATAATTCTAGACAATTGAATCTATCAAGACATTATACTACGTGTTTAAGATACGGTATTATTTAATAGTGCTAAATTAATGGACGAGAGAACTGTATTTAACTAAAACTATAATTTACTTCGAAAATTTATGTGGATAGGTTCGAAAAATACAACACAACATAAAATGACAATGACTTACTTTGCAAGATAATTCTGTGTCTTGGTGTCATTCTAGAGGCCCAGATTGTAACCTGAACTTATCAACTTGTTATTTCTCCATGCATGTTAAGTGTTTGGTTAAATTATCTCGCTTACACTTCTGGTTTACTTAAACTTATTTCGATTGTTGGATTCAACCAGTGCCAAATACAGCATCATACATTTGGAATAACAACTACTTATTCTACGTACATCAGACCATGGGTAGATGTAATTGAAGTTAAAATGTTATGCGCTAGATTACTTGGTCTAAAGATATTTACGCATTGAAACATAAGTAACTACAATCCAATATCGCCAGTCCTTATAGCATACGTCATACGTGGCTTTTTTGTCTTCGTCCATTCTACACAATCAACGAAATATATATCGTAGCTTTATGTAAACCTCTTGATTGTGATGAATCAACAGAGCTAGGCTGGATGCAACAGTTATTCTACTAGGTCGAACCACGATAGTTAGGTCCCAGGCTATGCTGTACTGTTCCCTTCAGACAACCAGCATCTACGGCAATACTGCATTCTTACAGAGAAGTCAACCCTAAAGATAGCACGTCTAACATCGCCCTAATAGTCCTGTTGACGGTCATAAGGCCTTAAACGCACAAAGCTTATACATCTAGGACTACTCTTACTAGAGGTGAATGTGATCTATCTCTCGGACTCGGATAATATACTCCCTGGCTAAAAAAAACCACGAAAAACCTCCATTTAAAAATCTGGAATTTCCTCCCCATAATGCGGGTAATCTGAAAATGACAGCCTGACGCATACTTTTAACACTAAATAGAATCATCCTAAATTGTGATCCATCCCTCCTACCATACACTTCATAAAGCCAACAGAAGAAATCACTGTTCGTTCTATCGGAGATCAATGTATTCATTATATAGAGTAGATATAAATTGTAGAAATTGGGATAAACAGCACGTACGACCTAAGCGATTTCAAGTTTTTTTGATTGCAGCTTCTAAGACTAGCTTGTTGAACGTGAGAAACACATTTTTTACAAATGGAATAGCATGTCACCCTCTGAATAAATTTTAGAAAGCCTACAACTTTGTAAACAACTTGAGTAATAAATTGCGAATTTGCAATCAATGGTGTCCCAAAGAAATACACAGAAGAGAACAGGTCTTGTGCTTGAAAGAGGATTTTGTAGACGTAAGGATTGATCGGACAGAAACACTTACATCTGGTCCCTTTACATAAAGATTTATTCAACAGTAGGGCTTATCGCTCATTTTTAATACACCTACACCATTTACTACCAAGGATCTGAAAACTAAAGAGAATTAGCGGAACTCAAGGATCAGCAATTAGAGCCATAATTAGTTAACAATTAGTTCATATGCTTTCGTAATCCAGTCAGCTAACGTTACCAACTCTCTACAAATAGAGAAATACGAGATGAAATAATAACTTCCTTTAAAAAAAGCTAAGTATCGTTAGAACACTAATCTTTCTTGAAATTAGACAGCATCCACCTATTCATATTCATAATATTAATATTTAGCGAAAATAAATACGGATGCTAGAACGTTAGTGTTTTGAGATATAAAAACTAAAGTTATTTTCTATCTGAATGGGTACAACCAAATGCTTAATTCCTTAACGATTTAAGGTGACCTTGTAAACTAAAGTTATCTGGCATTAAAGAACTTTTACTAAAATACACGATTATTCAATCTCGAGACTTAAACTATAGTCTGCCACAATTGACTTTTGTTCCAGTCGATACGAAAGAACTTCCCACGTTACTCATGATCTGACAGTAATGCAACATTTAGTTATTTCTTAGAACAGTACAGTATTGAAAGGGATCGTCTAATTTTGTAATACACAATAAGTAAAAGTGATTAGTTCGAATACATGTAATCCCGTGGTCGCTAAAAATAGGATGTAAGCATATTTTGTGGTTAAGGAACCCTAAAACAGCTTTGCAGTAAGGTGAAGGACCTTTGTTTGCTTCCATGATAAAGCGGAATATGATACCTCACATACTGTACAACTACCCTTCTTTACCACTATATTACTAAACACTTTATTATGTTTAGATAGTAACCAAGTGACAGAAAAACTAGTCACAAGATACCTGACGCTTCAAATAACCTATTTACAAAGATCAATACAATGGACGATTATAAACTATATTAGCATATTTTATTAAAATGTAGAAGTTATGTCACCAAGCTAACCATTCGGCACAATATAATATGCAATTCAAGTAACCATCGAATTATCGGAAACTGAAATTCACATGATTGACAAACACAATAGTTCAACGATTGTTCCCAGAAAACACATACACAGCAACGGATGTCAACTAAATAGTGATTCGGCAATCGGTCATGTGAATTCTGAGTGGAATTCTTACTTTGATTAACAGATCTCTCCGTACATTACTGTCAATAGTAAATTTAGGAGATTGAGACGGCGTAGTTTGCCAAACGTGCAGCTGGTCATGAGTATCGGAGACGGTGCTCTGTATTCCTAATTAACACTCAACATCGGGGCCCAAGGAATAGGGCTGAGGACCTACGCTACCTCTTTACCTCCGAACAAAACAGAAAATGAATAGATTAATATACATATCATCGATTCGATCAAAGAATGCAGCTCTACTAAATAATGACATAATTTCTGAGTTTTACTGACCCAATAGTGCTTTGCATCTAAGAATTAATAAAATAAGATACTTCAAAATGATGTAATTTATCAGCACAGAAGCAAATACTGCGCATCGTGACTAGTTAAGATACAAGGGGAACTAAAAAACAACAAACGTCAACATGAAGAATCTACAGATACTGTATAAAAAGTAACATTTAACCATATCTGAAAAAATGGTAAAAACTTGACAGGAATAAGAGTGACAAAGATAAGTAAGGTTCATATAATGAACATATTTAGCAGAGAAAATTCATATTCATTTTGAACAGAATGATTGAGTAGTAATTTGAAGTCAGAGTTCTTCCGAAAAGTGATTAGAGTATAGGCTCTCTGTTTTCAAAGTGCTGTCACTATCGACACTTCGTTCAGTATGCACATTGTCTATAGGAAAAAATTGTGAAATCCAATAAGTCTATTTCTGGTTAGCAAATACAAAGTCAAAATTAACACTCTGAAAATACACAAACGAGCTAACAAGCACTGAGGCGATAACAATTGCAAAAGGGTATTCCTTAACAAACCAACAAAACATGCCAAATGCAATTACAGAGGTGGAGTATTTAAGGAACTCTTTTGCGTAAGTGACAGTCCATATTATTTTTTGTTTATTACGACTATGTGAATTAATGTTATGAGTCTTCGACTGTGTTTCAGACTTGCCAGAAGCTTCTGAACCTTTATCTGGCTTTACATTTAATATGCATGCATTATTAGACCGTCTGTAACCACTCTTACAATCACATGTATAACTCCCAATTGTGTTCTTGCAAATTTCCGCCTCACCATTACATAAATTACTATCAGCATTACATTCATTAATGTCTTCACATATACCGTTATCTCTTCTTTGGTAACCTTTCGCACAGGACTTACAATCAGCCGCAGTCGGACCAGAACACTCATTACACGAAGAATGGCAGGAAATGCATTTATAAGAACCAGGCGTATTTAAGCAAAATTGTGTGGAACTGTTACAAGGTTTGTCAGTACACTCATTGATATCAACACATCCACGTTGATCACCAGAATTAATACTAGTCCATCCAGAAGCGCAAGCCGAACAGTTTTCAGAAAATGGACCAGAACAACCACCGGAACACGACAAATGACAGCGTGAACATGATATTGATGATTCATTTTGAGACGGAAAATGAGTCTCTAAATCACACGCGTCACATAGTTGTCCAGTATACCCAGAGCTGCAAATGCAATTCCCTGTCCCAGAACGTGTGCCATTACCATCACACCTACCACCAAGAGAGTAACACAAAGGACACGGATTACATGAGGGGCCGAAGAAGTTAGCAGGGCAGCAAAACTTTGTTCGAATGACGCATAGATCTTCTTCGAGCTGTTCTGATTTATTCGTATCACTTCTGAAATCTCTAAGCCACCAGTCCTCTAAGTGGTGCTCAATGTTTTCCAGAAATTCGTGGCACTTAACTGCATGCTTAGGATCGCTACAAATTCCTTCGATTATATCATGGTAGCGTGCCTCACTAACAGAGTAGCTTCCTAAATGTTTCTCTTCCCACAGAGAATTTCCACCTCCAAAATTTTTGCCAGCTGACTTGTGAATACCTGAGATGAAACTATTTGCGGTATATTTGCACTTATCGCAATCGTCACCTGTATATATAGTTAGGGATGGATATATGAAGTTATTAAATAATAAAACCAATAAAGTGAACATTTCAACATACAGTAGATTTGCTTATAGTTTGATACGTTAAGGCTTCTATTAAGGTATATAGGAAAATGGAAGTTTATATAGTAGTGGAGGTTTAGCCAACAGAAAAAATGAATTTCTGGGTACACTGAGTTTAAAATTGACCAGAATTGGAAATCAAAAACAAGCAGCAAGCATAGTATTACGATAGACCGCTGTGAAACGTTCAGTAAGATGATTGGTTGATTAATACCAACCTTGGAACATATCCAATATCCAATACATTTTTGACATCTAAAGTAAACCATCTTCAACTTCGTTCTGTAGAAATAACAAAATTAATTTTCTTGAGGACCGCAAGAGGGTAGCAAGAGTGCTCTTAGTTATGGGAGCATACACTTGAGTTTTGTCAGAAGCCAGGAATTAAAAGATAGAAAAGAGGTGAAAACAGAAGTGACGAAGGAGTTCCGAATACATTATTGTCCCATAGTACCTGTAAAGATTAAAGAGGGTTAGTGGCTTATTTTCAGCAGAATGACCCTAGATTACCTATTCAGCTGAAGAGTTCCGCAAGTACCAGTAAATAATCCCTAAGATAAATAGTTGCATAGGCTGTCAACATTTATGATGACCGTGTTTATTTTTGCGGTCACGACTAGTTGAAGGCGCTCGAACATGCATCATCACGAAATCACGACAGGCTACAACACGGGCATCATCTCTAGCTAGTTTGTCAGCCTAGACGTTGTTATTAAATATAACTTATCCTCCATCCTTCATTGTCTTCAGATTTATTCTCCCTCGTAAGAGTATGTCGAATCGTAAGAGGTTTCTCTGGTTATACGATGATGGTAACTTGGTTATATATCAGGTGCACTCCATGCAAATCGTTTACTCTCACCAAAAGACACTTAGCATAAATGTTGCACAGGCTCTTCCTGATTAATTCCTATCACGAGTTCATATAAATTTAGGTAGTCTAATGATACACACGTTTCCATATTGTATGTGTATTCTTATCCATACGATTATTGTCTGCTTCTGTTTATATGTCTCCAACGGTGTAATTACGTAAGTATCTGTTTATCCGTCCCACTTTTTGCATTATTTTAAAGTACGGACCCTCAAACGTCTTTACTTCATGTGCCAGCTCAATTTGTAAGCCTATATATATGAGATAATAATTGCATTTGGATGTAGGCCGACATATTCATGGCTTGTCCATATGATTGCTCCAGGTACTACTGAGAGTTTGCTTAGTAAAATTACTACTCTGTAAGGCATTTTTAATATATTGTTGCGATCAATACGCGAATCAGTACTGCAGTAACAAGTTGCAGTCAAAACATCATAGTACCCTCGACGTTTAGACAGATGTCATTTTCTGTGGTCGAGAGCGTGATATGTGAAGTATGTGTAGCGGTAAATAATCCCCAAAATAAATAGCTACATAGGCTTCGACATTGATGCTGACCATGTTTGTTTTAGCGGACACTACTAAGTTGAAGGCGCTCGGTCACGCATCACGACCAGATCACGTCACGCCGTACCGTAACAAGCAACCCTCTCTAGTTTGCCAGCCTAGACGTTGCTAACCCATTGCCGCTCCATTCCTATCAAATATAACTTCTCTTCCATCCTTCATTGCCTTCTGATTTCTTCTCATTCGTAAGAGTAGGTTCAATCGTTAGAAGTTGCTCTGGTAATAATCCAAACATAACTTGGTTATAAAGCAGGTGCACCTTCATTGGTGAGCCCGAGGTGATTTGGACACGTTCATAACTGTGAGTTCGTTCCTGTTTATAGTTTTAACAGTATTTTTGGTGTGATTATCATTTTTTGCACGTTTTGATCGCATTTATTTTTGTATTTTCATATACTGCATATATAGCATGACTGATCAGACTCCTAAGTTCATTAAGATTGAAACTCCCACACCCCCAAACTTTCAGCTCATTTCGTTCTGGACAAAAAACATAGAAGCTTGGTTCTGCTACGCAGAAGCCGAGTTTCGAGACCACGCTGTGACAGATCCACGTGTTCAATTTCTTGCCGTCGTAAGGTCACTTCCGCGTGAATTAAACAGGTACGTCACCCCCTTCTTTTTCAGCCCTGATTGCCTAGAACCTTATGACCAGCTCAAAAGATCGATTCTCAAACGCGGAGACTTGTCCGATAGACAGCGTCTTGATGAGTTGTTTCACACCATCGAGCTAGGTAGTGGTTCAGCAACGGAAATGTTGACGCGCATGCGAGAGGTAATTGGTCAACGCACCTTCGACGAAGGTCTTTTCCGTCAACTCTTCTTATCAAAACTGCCACAACAAGTACAAGCAGTTCTGGTAACGTTTAATAACAACCCAGTAGATGAACTAGCTTCATCTGCTGATCGAATTCTGGAGATCACCAGAAGTCGAGATAATCAGGTTTATTCCATTACCGAAAAACCTCAGGCCACCGAAAACGACGTAACGAAATTGTGTAATGCTCTTTCTCGTTTTCTTGACCTGAAGGAAATACACCGACCGAACGATTCTCATCGACGAAGTACGTCACGGAGAAGGTCGTCGTCTCGACCTCGACGAAACGAAAATTCACATTGGTGTTGGTACCACAACACCTATGGAAAAAAATCCATGAAGTGTAGAGACCCCTGTTGTTTCCCTAGACATAAACCGATTGTTGAGGCATCGGGGAACTATTCCGCCGGCACGCGTTAGCGGCAACCGTAGCCGGTTGAAGCAGCCGCCTGTTATTTATCACTGATGTGGTAACGAAGGTTCGCTACCTCGTCGATACTGGCGCAGAAGTTAGCGTTCTTCCTGCAGCCCCTTCTGATCGCCACCATGTAGCTGCATTCGATTTACAGGCAGCCGATGGAAAACACATAGCAACATATGGTAAACGATACGTCTACTTAAACGTGGGTTTACGAAAACCCATACACTGGATTTTCACTATCGCCGATGTGAAAATACCTATCATAGGTATGGATTTACTTAGCCACTACAACTTGCTTGTGGACCCTAGTAAAAAGAGACTATTGGATAGCAACACAAATCTCTACATTCGTGGAACCGCTGCAACAGGTTGTAGCTTGTGTCCTCTTCGTATTAAACATTTAATTAACCCTTATTTTCAGCCGATACTCGACAAGTATCCAGATCTGAATAAGGCGTCATCGAGATTATCATGTGTAACCAGCAATGTTACACTTCACATCACGACTACAGGTCAACCTGTATTCTCCAAAGCACGCCGACTCGCGCCTGAAAAACTAAGGATTGCGAAAAACGAATTCGATCATATGATTGACTTAGGAATAATACGCCCATCCTGTAGTCCATGGTCATCTCCGTTACATATGGTCCCGAAGAAAGATAGCAATGACTGGCGTCCCACCGGTGATTACCGACGTCTTAACGCCCAAACTACGCCTGATCATTACCCTTTACCGCACATCCACGATTTAACGGCCACCCTGAAGGGAATGACAATATTTTCAAAAATCGACTTGGTAAAGGCGTGCAACCAAATACCGAGTCTGAAAATGACATACCCCAAACCGCCATTATAACCACTTTCGGCGTTTACGAATTCCTCCGAATGCCTTTTGGGTTGAGAAATGCAGCACAAACATTCCAAAGTTTCATCGATGACGTGTTCCGCGGGCTTGACTATGTCCATGCATACGTCGACGACTGCTTGATAGCAAGCCCAGACGAGGTAACACATATGAAACATTTGGACACAGTCTTTATAAGACTACAACAATATGGGGTTACCACAAACACACAGAAATACCGAATCGGAACAACCTCATTGGACTTCCTGGGGCATACTATTGACGCTAATGGCATACAACCTCAAAAACACAAGGTGGCGGTTATTCTGGAGTACCCGGAACCAACCATCATCAAGCAGTTGCGAGCTTTCAATGGGTTGGTAAGTTTCTACAGACGGTTTATACCGAACTGTGCATCTATCATGAAACCACTAACGGATCAGCTTCGTGGAAATAAAAAAGTGGTCACAATGGATGCAGACTCAAAGAAAGCCTTTACTGCGACTAAAGAGGCAATAGCCAATGTGACTATGCTGGCACATCACAATGCCGAAGCCTCTGTCAGCATCGCGGTTGATGCATCTGACTCAGCGATTGGCGCAGTTCTGCAACAATGGACTGACCAAACTTGGCAACCTTTAGCATTCTTCTCAAGACGACTAAACAATACAGAATCAAGATACAGCACTTTTGGTCGTGAACTGCTAGCCATGTACTGTGTTGTACGACATTTTCAACATTCCATCGAAGGCCGGGAATTTACAATATTCACCGACCATAAACCACTGACGTTTTCTATGAAGTCATCTTCAGATATGTACTCTCCGCGAGAGTCGCGTCATCTAGACTACATTTCCCAGTTCTCTACTGATATAAGACATATATCTGGGGCTAACAATGTAGTTGCCGACGCCTTATCACGAATACATGCCTTGAATCGTATCCAAGGCATCGACCTTGTGGAACTAGCTCGACTTCAAAATGAAGACAATGATCTTCATCACGAGTTATCCACAATAACGCTCAAACTTCAAACAAAGACGATTGGGAAGGGTAAGATAATTTTAATTTGTGATTCTTCTACAGGCACAGCCCGTCCAATCGTCTCCAAGAGTTATTGGCGAATAATCTTCGACACATTGCACAACCTCTCTCATCCTGGATTTCGTGCTACGTCTAAACTGATTGCCCAAAGATTCTACTGGCAAAGGATGAATAAAGGCATCAAAGAATGGGCACGCTCTTGTGTGGCCTGCCAGAAGAGCAAAGTCATTCGGCACAACAAATGCCCTCTTAGCACTTCCCAACTCCCGACTCTCGATTCGACCACGTCTACCTTGATTTAGTAGGACCCTTACTAGAATCAAATGGATTTTCTTATCTTTTGACATGCGTGGACCGTTTTACACGCTGGCCAGAAGCGATTCCACCTAGAAGACATCACTACTGAAACGATTGCTTGCGCTTTCGTCGAACGATGGATAGAGAATCTTGGTTGTCCATCTACAATAACGACAGACCGTGGACGTCACTTTGAATCTGGATTGTTCCACTCTGGCAAAACTGCTTGGAGCGACGCGCTTCCGAACAACTGCCTACCATCCACAATCTAACGGTTTGGTAGAAAGATTTCATCGACAGCTGAAAGCATCACTTTCAGCTACAAACATGCCGCAGTGGACAGAGGCTTTGCCACTAGTCTTACTCGGTATCCGAAGCATGGTATAAGAGGATGTCGGGTGCAGCGTGTCTGAACTAGTTTACGGAACGACTCTTCGATTACTAGGTGAGTTTGTGGAAACCGCTACCACCTCGATAAACCTGGATATAAATTCTTACGTGAACCGGCTTACAAATGCTATGCGTTCAGTTAAGCCAGTCCAACCCGCTTTAAAATATAGTACACACGTTTTTGTACGTTGTGACGCTGTACGCCGACCTCTTGACGCTACCTACGAGGGACCATACATGGTCTTGAAATGTGAAACAAGTACTATGCGATCGATAAGGATGGACACGAGGAGAACGTCATTATTGACCGCCTCAAATCAGCTTACCTAGAAGGTAAACTCTTCGAAGTCCAACTCGCCACAACACCGCCGAAACTTGACATGAGCAAAGTCACCATGCCTCAAGCAACAACCAACGAGCACGTGGAAATTCAGAAGAGCTCCATAACGCCGAGAGCTACACGTTCTGGTAGAAATGTACGATTCCCAGAACACTTAAACGAATATTACATCTATTAATTTCTTTTTCTAATTTTCCACTGTGTATTGTGAAGTTAATATATACAAAATAAAAAAGTTGAATAAAAATACTTTTTTTAAACTTTACGGTATGCATTTTACACATTTTCGTATGTTTAAAAAAAATATATCAAAAAAACTTTTTTTTATTCAGGCTAGCGTTGTCAACATTTTATGCGTTTTTGTAGCTGTATTTAGCCACCAAATTGTTTTTAAATATATATATACAGATATAAATGAAAGGCACATATTTAAAAATTTTCTTTTTTTGGATTTCCAGGACGTCTGGACACGACCAGAAGAAAATAGAAGAGAACGATTACACTTTGTACAATTTTTTTATTATTTTTATATGTAACGACACGTTAGCATAGGCACTGACAGCCAGAAGCTGTACAACATCCCAAGCTACCAAAGGAACGTTTACCAATGTTTAACGCATTGGGTTTTATCCTTTGGCTGGTACGTCATAGGGTCCTCACGAACCCATTAGGGGGGGAATGATCTGTAGCGGTGAATAATCCCCAAAATAAATAGCTACATAGGTTTCGACATTGATGCTGACCATGTTTGTTTTAGCAGACACTACTAAGTTGAAGGCGCTCGGTCACGCATCACGACCAGATCACGTCACGCCGTACCGTAACAAGCAACCCTCTCTAGTTTGCCAGCCTAGACGTTGCTAACCCATTGCCGCTCCATTCCTATCAAATATAACTTCTCTTCCATCCTTCATTGCCTTCTGATTTCTTCTCATTCGTAAGAGTAGGTTCAATCGTTAGAAGTTGCTCTGGTAATAATCCAAACATAACTTGGTCATATACCAGGTGCACCTTCGTATGTATCGTGATTGTGCACCACTAAAATTTTAACTTTGTTGGTGTCAAATTGAAGGGGCTCGTTTATTTCATTCATCTTCTTTTAAAGGGTCAAGATAGAAAGACCTTGTATCTTCCTATAAGTCTTGAGGTTATCTGAGTATTGATAGCATAACCAGCATACTAAAACATAAGAATAATCAGACTCTGCACTTAAATGATCGGTCAAAATTTCTCACTTACCACAATGAGACGCGCAACCGGTGTTAATTCTACATTGAAATGTGAACTAAAAAGAAATGCCGTAGATAATTGAGCACAGTTGAAATTAGTATTCAGACTACGTGTTTGGAAATTTAGTTGAGATTGGTCTTTGTGTGTTGAGAATATGATTTTGAGTCAAGCTTTGGTCTAAAAAGTAGGGTTTATGATACAAATTAGAGCCAGACCAGTGTCTTAAAATGTTGTTGCTAAATTGTCATGGGTCGGCAAAAACACAATAGAACCATTATGTTAAGAGAGAAATAGATATTTTGCATGACAAGTAAATGAATCCTAAAAATGAAGTCACGTTGATACAGCTGTCATAGATGCAGCGATAAGGAAATTTATCTGTGAATGAAAAGCTGTTAGTTCATCTTACACCCAGGCTAGCTGATGTATGTGGCTCGAGCGTCACAAAACATGGCCTGACGTTGGATAGATTAGGGTGGCTAGCGAAATTTGTGCTGAGAGATGTTCACTTGTGGTAGTTGAATCGGAATTCTTTAGCTAGTAGTTCTGAGACATCAGTAAGGGACCTGTGTATTATCACTGAATACAGATTAGAGCTTCCTTTTTTCATGTGGTTATATAAGAGCTTCTTGTTTAATCTGGTTTGCGTTTTTTTAGCAAGTTTGGGTTTTACGGGATGGGGGTGCTAGCCCTATGCCCAACCCTCCTCCTTTACCCGGGCTTGGGACCGGCAGTAACCCTAGAAGGGCTACAGTCGGAGGAAGAACAAGTGCCGGCAGAATGGAAAGAAGGACATCTTATCAAGATACCAAAGAAAGGAGATTTGAGCAAATGTAACAACTACAGAGGGATCACGCTACTGTCGATACCAGGGAAAGTCTTCAACAGAGTATTGTTGAACAGAATGAAAGATTCAGTGGAGGCTCAACTTCAAGATCAACAAGCTGGTTTTCGTAAGGATCGGTCGTGCACGGACCAAATCGCAACACTACGGATCATCGTTGAACAATCAATTGAATGGGACTCGCCACTGTACATCAACTTCATTGATTATGGGAAGGCGTTTGATAGTGTAGATAGGAGAACACTATGGAAACTTCTTCGACACTACGGCATACCAGAGAAACTCGTCAACATCATCCGGAACTCTTATGACGGAACACAGTGAAAAATTGTGCATGGAGGACAACTGACAAATGCATTTTCAGTGAGGACCGGAGTCAGATAAGGTTGCTTGCTCTCACCTTTTCTTTTCCTTCTAGTGGTTGACTGGATCATGAAGACCTCCACATCTGAGGGGATACACGGAATTCAATAGACAAATAGGAGGCAACTCGAAGATTTGGACTTCGCAGATGATCTAGCTCTTTTAGCACATACACACCAACAAATGCAAGCGAAGACAATCAGTTTAGCAGCAACTTCAGCACCAGTAGGCTTGAACATACATAAGGGAAAGAGCAAGATTCTTAAATACAACACAGAGAGCATCAACCCAATTCAACTGGATGAAGAAACTCTGGAAGAAGTGAATACTTTCACATATCTGGGGAGCATCATCGATGAACAAGGAGGGTCCTATGCAGATGTAAGGACAAGGATTGCCAAAGCAAGGGCAGCATTCCTGCAGTTCAAAAACATCTGGAACTCAAAACAAATATCAACTAGCCTCAAAGTCAGACTCTTCAATTCGAACGTGAAGACAGTCCTGCTTTATAGAGCTGAAACTTGGAGAATTACTGCAAACATCATCAGACGGATACAAGTATTTATAAACAACTGCCTACGAAAGATACTGAATGTCTGTTGGCCGGAAACCGTCAGCAACAACTTACTATGGGAGAGGACAAACCAACTTCCAGCCGAAGAGGAGATTAGGAAAAGACGTTAGAAATGGATAGGATATACATCATGCAAACCATCAGACTGCATCACGAGACAAGCATTAACATGGAATCCTGTTGGGAAACGGAAAAGAGGAAGGCCAAATAACATGCTGCGTCGAGAATTGGAAGCAGACATTAGAAGGATGAATAGCAACTGGAAGCAATTGGAAAGGATCGCTCAGGACAGAGCTAAATGGAGAATCCTGGTGAGCGGCCTATGCTCCTCAGCGAGGAGTAACGGGCATAAGTAAGTAAGTAAGTATATAAGAGCTTGTTATTAACCTCTATAGACTTCATTTAAGTAATCCAATAGCTCATCATATTCCTTCTTTTAAAAAGTCCACTTACTGAGTAGAGCTTTGTTAATTGGCCATTCCCTAAAGTGATTGGAAAACCGTAATTAGTTACCAGTGGTATTCTTTCTCTTAACGATTTTACAAGGGCTAGACGTTAACAGAAAATAGTAGGCCCAGTAGGTTAATTAAGAGACTAGAAAAGATAAAATCTTGACTAATGAGCTGAAGGTAAATATTCTTAGTAAGATGATGTATTTCATACATCATAACCAAGTCATGTTTACCAGGAAAAGGTATATTTTCAAGGTTTGCTGTGGTTCTGCGGTAGTCTGCATCAACTATATGCTTCACTGGGAGACTTAGTTTGGAAACCACGAACACCAAAAGGGTATGGTCATAATGTAAAACCCGTTATACGACCAAGTTACCTTCGTCGTATAACCAGAAAAACCTCTTACGATTGGATATACTCTTACAAAGAAGAATAAATCAGAAGAAAATGAAGGATGGAGGATAAGTTTGAAGTACACCCGATATATGACCAGGTTAAGTTTGTGGTATTACCAGGGTAACTTCTAACGATTGAACCCACGCTTACAAATGAGAATAAATCAGATGGCAATGGAGGATGTAAGAGAAGTTATATTTGGACGTGAATAGAGTGGCAATCGGATATCAACGTCTAGGCTGGCAAACTAGAGAGAGAGATGCTTTCCACGGTGCGGCGTGACGTGATCTGGTGATGATGCGTGACCGAGCGCCTTCAGCTAGTCGTGTCCGCTAAGACAAACATGGTCAGCATCAATGTCGAGGACCCATATAACTATTTATTTTGGGGATTTTTCACCGCACCAGCTCACTCCCCCCTAATGGGTTCGTGAGGACCCTATGACGTACCAGCCAAAGGATAAAACCCAATGCGTTAAACATTGGTAAACGTTCCTTTGGTAGCTTGGGATGTTGTACGGCTTCTGGCCGTCAGTGCCTATGCTACGGTGTTGTTACATAAAACATTTATACAAAATATGATTGTTCTCTTCCCCGTTCTTCTGGTCGTTTCCAGACATCCTGGAAATCCAAAAAAAGAAAATTTTTAAATATGTGAATTTCCTATATCTCTCTATATATATAAACAATTTGGAAGCGAAATGCGGCTACGAAGACACATAAAATGTCGACAACACTAATATCAATACAAAAAGGGTTTTCTAAGATTTTTAAACATATGAAATGTGAAAAATGCATACCGTAAAGTTAAAAGGAAGGTAAATTTCTTTAATTTTTTTAAAAAAACCAATAAACTTTACAATACACAGGGTGGAAAATTAGAAAAATTTAATAGACGGTTGTTCCTTTAAGTGTTCTGGAAATCGTACATTTCTATCAGAGCGTGTAGCCCTCGGAGAAATTTCCACTTGCTTGTTGGTTGTTGCTTGAGGCGTTGCGACTTCGTCATGTCAAGTTTCGGTGTTGTGGAAGTTCGACATGAAGGTTTACTTCTAGGTAAGCCGCTTTGAGTCGGTCAATGCTAACATTCTTCACGTGGCTATTCTCGTCGATCGTATAGTACTTTTTTGGCGCTTCAAGACCTTGTATGGTCCTTCGTAAGTCGCGTCAAGAGGTCGGCATAGAGCATCACGAAGTACGAAAACGTGTGTACTATATATTAAGGCGGGTCGATTTTAAGGTCTGTCGATTGTTGTCGAGTTTACACTGGCTTATGACGCATAGCATTTGTAAGCCGGTTCACGTAAGAATTTATATCCAGTTTATGCGACAGGTGGTAGCGGTTTCCACAAACTCACCTAGTAATCGAAGAGTCGGTCCGTAACAATCAGTTCAGCAGCAACTTCAGCCACCAGTAAGGCTTGAAACATACATAAGGAAAGAGACACGATTCTTAAATACAACACAGAGAGCATCAACCCCAAATTTCAACTGGATGAATGAAACTTGGAAGACAGTGAATACTTTCACAGATCTGGGGACGCATCATCGATGAAACCAGGAGGGTCCTATGCAGATGTAAGGACAAGGATTGCAAAAGCAAGGCAGCATTCCTGCAGTTCAAAAACATTGGAACTCAAAACAAAATTATCAACTATGCCTCAACGTCAGACTCTTTCAATTCGAGACGTGAAGACAGTCATGCGTTATAGAGCGAAACTTGGAGAATTATGCAAACATCATCAGACGGATACAAAGTATTAAACAACTGCCTACGAAACGATACTGAATGTTGTTGGCGGAAACCGTCGCAACAAATTACTATGAGAGGACAAACCAACTTCAGCCGAAAGATGAGATTAGGAAAAGGACGTTTAGAAATGGATAGGATATACATCAGGCAAACCATCAGACTGCATCACGAGACAAGCATTAACATGGAATCCTGGTGCGGGAAACGGAAAAAGAGAAAGGCCAAAAACATGCTGCGGCGAGAAGGAAGAGACATTAGAAGGATGAATAGCAATGGAAGCAATTGGGAACGGATCGTCCAGGACAGAGCTAAAATGGAGAATACTGGTGAGGGCCCGGGCCTATGCTCTCAGCGAGGAGTAACGGCATAAGCATAAGTAAGTACGAGATATGAGAGCTGTTATGAACCTCTATAGACTCATTAAGTACGCCAATAGCTCATCATATTCATTCTTTTTAAAAAGTACACGTATGAGTAGCGAGCTGTTATGGCCATTCCCTAAGGGATTGGAAAACCGTACTTATTTACAGTGGTATTCATCTCTTACGATGTTACCAAGGGCCTAGACGTAACAGAAAATAGTAGGCCCAGGAGGTTAATTAAGAGACTAGAAAAGATAAAATCTTGATAATGACTGAAGGTAAATAGTCTTAGTAGATGATTATTTCTACATCATAACCAAGTTCATGTTACCAGGAAAAGGTATATTTTCAAGGGTTTGCTGTGGTTCCTGCGGTAGTTGCATCAACTTGCTTCACTGGGAGACTTAGTTTGGAAACCACGAAACCAAAAAGGGTATGAGTTCATAATGTAAAACCCGTATCCGACCAAGATTTTTTTTACCTTCGTAGTATAACAAGAAAAAACTCTACGATTGGATATATCTACAAAGAAGAAAATAGGAAGAAAATGAAGGATGGAGGATAAGTGAAGTACACCGATATATGACAGGTTTAAGTTTGTGGTTTAAAGGGTGGTACTTATAAACGATTGAACCCAACGCTTAAAATGAGAATAAATCAGATGGCAATGGAGGAGGTAAGAGACGTTATATTTGGACGTGAATAGAGGGGCAATCGTAGCAACGTCTCGGCTGGAAAACTAGAGAGAGAGAGCTTTCCCGGTGCGCGCGTGACGTGGATCTGGTGATGATGCGTGACCGAGCGCTTCAGCTAGTCGTGTCGCTAGGCAAACATGGTCGCATCAATGTCGAGGGACCCATATAACTAGTGATTTGGGGGATTTTTCACCGCACCAGCTCACTCCCTCCTAATGGGTCGTGAGGACCCTAATGACGTACCAGCCAAGGATAAAACCCATGCGTAAACAGTGGAAACGTTTCCTTTGGTAGTTGGATGTTGTACGGCTTCTGGCGGTCAGTGCCTATGCTCGGTGTTGTAAATAAAAACATTTATACAAAATATGATTGTTCTCTTCCCCAGTTCTTATGTCGTTTCCAGAATCCTGGAAAATCCCAAAAAAAAAGAAAATGTTTAAAATGGAATTTCCTATATTCTCTATCTATAATAACAATTTGGAAGCGAAAGGCGTCTACGAGACACATAAAAATGTCGACAACACTACTATCAATAACAAAAACGGGCTTTTCTCAGATTTTTTAAAATATGAACTGTGAAAATATGCATACCGTAAAGTTAAAAGGAGGTACATTTCTTAATTTTTTAAAAAAAACCAATAAACGTTACAAATACACAGGGTGGAAATTAGAAAATTTTAATAGATCGTAATGTCTTTAAGTGTTATGGAAATCGTACTTTTATCAGAGGTTAGCCCTCGGAGAAGTTACACTTGCTTGTGGTTGTGTTGCTTGAGGGTGCGACTTCGTTCAGTAAAGTTCGGGGTTGGCAAGTTAGACAGTCGAAAGGTTTACCTTCTAGGGTAAGCGATGTGCTCGGTCAATGCTACCCTCTTCACGTGCTATTTCGTCGATAGTATAGTACTTTTTTGGCAGCTTCAAGGACCTTGTATGGTCCTTCGTAAGTCAGCGTCAAGAGGTCGAATAGAGATCCGAAGTACGAAAACGTGTGTACATATATTAGGCGGGTCGAATCTTTAAGGTCTGTGCGATGTTGTCGAGTTTACATGGCTAATGAACGCATCGCATTTGTAAGCCGGTTCACGTAAGAATTTAATCAGGTTTTCGAGGTGGTTAAGCGGTTTCACAAAATCACCTAGTATCGAAGGAGTCGTTCCGTAAACTAGTTCATGACACGCTGCCACCCCGACATCCTTATACCATGACTTAGGAGAACGAAAGACTAGGTGGCAAAGCCTCTGTCCACATGCGGCTGTTTGTAGCTGAAGTGAGGCTTTCAGCTTCGATGAAATCTTTCTCCAACCGTTAGAATTGTGGATGGGTAGGCGTTGTTCGGAAGCGCGTCGCTCCAAGCAGTTTTGCCAGAGTGGAAAAATCCAGATTCACGTGACGTCCACGGTTGTCGTTTATTGTAGATGGACAACCAAGATTCTATAACCATCGTTCGACGGAAAAGCGCAAGCAATAGTTTCAGTAGTGATGTCTTTAGGTGAATCGCTTCCTGGCCAGCGGTAAAACGGCCAAGCATGTCAAAAGATAAGGGAGGAAAATCCATTTGATTCTAGTACAGGGTCCTACAAATCAAGTAGACGTGGTCGAATCGAGAGTCGGGAGTGGAAGTGCTAGAGGGCATTTGTTGTGCGAATGACTTTGCTTTTGCAGGCCACACACGAGCGTGCCCATTCTTTGATGCCTTTATTCATCCTTTTGACAGTTTTAGAATCTTTGGGCAATCAGTTTAGAGTTAGCACGAAACCCAGGAATGAGAGAGGTTTTGGGCAATGTGTCGAAGATTATTCGCCATAAATCTTGGAAGACGATTGGCCGGGATGTGCCTGAGAAGAATCACAAATTAAAATTATCTTACCTTACCATCGTCTTGTTTGAATTTGAGCGTTATGTGGATAACTCGTGATGAGATCATTGTCGTCATTTGAAGCGAGCTAGTCCACTAGGTCGAGCCTTGGATCGATTCAAGGCATGTATTCGTGCTAAGGCGTCGGCACACTACATTGTGAGCCCCAGTATAGGCTTGATATCAGTAGAGAACTGGGAAATGTAGTATAGAGACGCGACTCTAGCGGAGAGGTACATATCTGAAGAGGACTTCATAGAAGCGTCCGTGGTTTATGGTCGGTGAATATTGTAAATTCCGGCCTTCGATGGAATGTCTGAAATGTCGTACAACACAGTACAGGCTAGCGTTCACGACCAAAAGTGCTGTATCTTGATTCTGTATTGTTTAGTCGTCTTGAGAAGAATGTACTAAAGGTTGCCAAGTTTGGCAGTCATTGTGGCAGAACTGCGCCAATCGCTGAGCAGATGCATCAACCGCGATGTGACAGAGGCTTGCATTGTGATGTGACAGCATAGTCACTGGCTCATTGCTCTGTAGTCGAAGTAAGGCTGTCTTGAGTCTGCCATCAATTGTGAACAACTTTTTTATTTCCCGACAGGGATCCGTTAGTGGTTTCATGATAGATGTCACCGTTCCGGTTATAAACGTCTGTTAGAAACTTACAACCATTGAAAGTGCCACGCTTGATGATGGTGGTTCCGGGTACTCCAGAATAACCGCCACCTTGTGTTTTGAGAGTTGGATGACATTAGCGTCAATAGTATGCCCCAGGAAGCCAAATGAGGTTGTACGATTCGGTATTTCTTTGGGGTTTTTTTTTTTTTTTGTGGGGTTTTGTGGGAAACAACCCTATTGTGTGTAGTCTATAAAGACTGTGTCCAATGTTTCATATGTGTACTAGGCCTGGGCTTGCTACAAGCAGTCGTCGACGTATGCATTGGACATAGTCAAGCCCGCAACACGTCATCGATTGAAACTTGGAATGTTTGGCGCTGCATTTCTCCACCCAAAAGGCATCGGAGGAATCGAACGACGAAACGTGGTTATTATGGCGGTTTGGGGTTATGCATTTTCAGACTCGGTATTTTGGTTGAAAGCCTTTACCAGTCGATTTTGAAAATATTTATTCCTTCAGGGTGGCCGGTAAATCGGAGGTGCGGTAAAAGGGAATGATCAGGCGTAGTTTGGGCGTTAAAGACGTCGGAATCACCGGTGGACGCCAGTCATTGCTATCTTTCTTCGCGGACCATATGTAACGAGATGACCAGGAACTACAGGATGGGCGTATTTATTCCTAAGTCAATTCATATGATCGGAATTCCGTTTTCCGCAATCCTTAGTTTTTCAGGCGCGATGTCGGCGTGCTTTGGAGAAAAAGGTTGCTGTAGTAGTGATGGAAGTGTAACATGTGGTTACACATGATATCTCGATGACGCCTTATTAGATCGGGAGACTTGTCGAGTATCGGCTGACTGAAAATAAGGGGTAATTAAATGGTTTAATACGAAGAGGACAAAAGCTACACACTGTTTGCAGCGGTTCCCGATGTAGAGATTTAGTGTTTGCTATCCAAGTCTTTTTCTTAGGGTCCACAAGCAAAGTTGTAGTGGCTGAATTCTCTTTCTCAACACCACATCGGAGGTTGCCACTGGCACAAGCTTTGTGGTTAGTTAGTGTTCGCGGCTTATGTGCTGGTTAGGTTCCAGGTATTTAGTATTGTCTCGCGGCAGTTAACTAGCAACCTACTTCAGTAGTGCTAGTGAAGTGAGATGGGGATTAACATACCTTTCTGCTTTCATTACTCTTTCGCTTTATTTGTACGGATTCATGTCTACCCTAAGATGACTTTTATCAATGTGACCTCCTAGGATGATAAACGCTTTTGCCTCTTAGCCCAGCAATTAACAAAAATAGCATACAGAATAGAGCAGAATGTAGTGATTTGGATATATCAACAGATTATGTGACAACTAATCCGCCCCAAAGTTCTACTGACAAATAGATCTTAGCGATAGCTTTTAGTATTAGCTCATGGGAGGCAGCCCTCTATCCCGTCAAAACTATTTTGACACAACAAATAACAGAGATCTGACGAAACCTAATCATTTCAAAGTTAATCCATGTCGACGTACTACACACCTCGACAGAAACCATATCAATCTTATTTCAAAACACCCTAAGGTAACACAACACCCCTAAAAGCTTTCCACTAACACATGGCGACGAAAATTACGTCACCAAAGGTAGTAATGGCAGAGCTTTCCCCATAT